>JANIHZ010000005.1:33995331-34016810 GCA_027478365.1 Erythroxylum rufum
AAATTCATTTCATTCCTTGCCTAACTCTTTCCAAAAATTAAGGCATTTTCTAATCATGAAATTGAAGGAATTTAATAAAACTTTCTTCTAGACAAATGTTCCTCATTGTCTTAATTTTCTAATGACATCAAAATCACTCAATTTAGTTTCATATTCTAAGAGTTATACTCCAAACATTTTGGACTGTTCTTATACTAAAACATTATCCTGTGCATGACTTCCATCCAAAAATTGGCTCTCTTAAAGTCTGAATTATAACTCAATGTCATCATACAACTTGTATCCTTATGTCTCTAATTTAACCCAAATTAAGAATCATCTCAATTGAATAACTAGAGATCAACTTATGGCTAAAACATCGAAGCATGTTCAATGAACATTTTTCAACTGCATTTTCTAGCTTTTAACTTCCAAAATTTCACATATAATCCTTCTTGTAACCAAACTGTCTTTTTCTATTTCTTGTCAATTTCTTAGATTTTCCTTTGCTTTACACATAGCTAATTGCCAAAAATTCTCATTTAATAGTCTTAGCTTACAGAAAGGTTCGAGGTCCAACACTTTGTTACCAATTCCTTGCTATTTTGGGGAGTGAAGGGTCTTGTTAGATTGATTGAATTTAGGTTTAGGAACAATCATTGAAATGGAGGTGATCTAGACATTGATTCTAGGTTGTTGCCATATAAATTTTTGCTTTGGAAAAATTTGGTTATTGTTGTTCATTTGGAAATGGAATATTTAGCCTCTTTCAAAATTCAAATTTGGTTGGTGCCGATTCTTTATCAGGTTACGATAATCTATAAATGATTGACACTAATGTTTCATTTAATGAAGCCTTACATGTGGTTACACGAAGTTTAAAGCGTAAATTAACCAGAGAGAATTCTGTCTCGTTGTGGCACAAGAGATTAGGACACATCTCCGAAAGGAGAATTGAGTGACTTGTGTCCAAAGGAATTCTCCATCCCCTTGATTGTACAGATTTTGCTACTTGTGTTAATTACATTAAGGGGAAATAAACAAATGTCAGGAGATTGGGTGCCAACAGGGCTTCAAACGTCTTAAAACTTATCCATATGGATATTTGTGGGTCATTCCCTACGGCGTTTTGGAATGGTCAACCGTATTTTATAATGTTCATAGACGATTTCTCGCGATATGGCTACCTTTATCTCATCCATGACAAATCATAGTCTTTGGACGTATTCAAAAACTTTAAGGCTGAAGTTAAGAACCAACTTAACAAAAGGATTAAAAGTGTCAGATATGACTGTGGTGGCGAGTATTACGGCAGATATGATAGATCAGGTGAACAACGTACCAGACCATTTACTAAATTCCTAGAGGAATGCGATATCGTCCTACACTACACTATGTCAGGTTTGCCTAGCATGAATGGTGTTGCTGAAAGACGAAACATAATGCTCAAGGATATGGTGAGAAGTATTATTAGTCATTCTACCTTGCCAGAATCACTCTGAGGAGAAGCACTTAAGACCACAACATATATACTCAACAGAGTTCCAACTAAAGCAAATGATAAGACCCCTTATGAACTTTGGATGGGCAAGAAGCTTAGTTTAAAGTACTTAGACATCTGGGGATGTTCAACTGAGGCAAGGCCTTATAGGCCAAATGAAAAGAAACTGGACTCAAGGACTATCAGTTATTACTTTATTGGATATTCTAAAAGATCCAGGCGTTACAAGTTTTATTATCCCATTACTAAGGCAATTTTTGAGACGGGAAATGCCCAGTTTTTTTAGGATGTTGAGTTTGCGGGGGGAGAAAGGATTAAGGACTTTATTTTTGAAGAGGAACATATTGAAATTCCTTTAATTGTTGTTGACAATGATCAGGGTCAGGTTTCCATTCCTGACATTGTTTAAGAAGCAATTCTAGATCAAGACAATGCCATGGAAACTCCTCCTCTAAGTTCAACAACTTTTTCCAGAAGAACTAACTCTACAACCTCAAGAACCTATGCCATTAAGGAGATCCATTAGAAAGAGGAGAAGTGCAATTCCAGATGATTATTTTGTATTTCTTTAAGAACATGAAGTTGACATTTGTATGGTGGAAGATGATCCAATTAACTTCCGTCAAGCCATGTAAATTTCAAACTCTCAAAAGTCGATTGTTGCCATGAATGAAGAGATAAATTCTATAAAGGATGATGATGTTTGGGACCTTTTACCACTGCCTAAAGGTGTTAAACATATTGGTTGCAAATAGATATTTAAGACCAAGAAGAATTTGAAAGGCAATGTAGAAAGGTACAAGGCTCATCTTGTCACAAAGGGCTTTACATAAAAAGAAGGCATTGATTATAAAGAGGCTTTCTCTTTGGTTTCTTCGAAAGAGTCTTTCAGGATAATAATGGAATTAATGACACATTTTGATCTTGAGTTACATCCGATGGACGTTAAGACAACGTTTCTCATTGGTGACATTGATAAGAGGATTTATATGGTGCGGCCAGAAAACTTTGTGTCAGGAATGCAAAGCAAATGGTTTGCAAACTAAAGAAATCCATCTATGGACTCAAGCAGGCATGTCATCAATGGTATTACAAATTTCAACAAGTTGTCATCTTGTTTGGTTTTGAGATGAACTTGGCTGATGATTGTATATACCATAAGTTCAGTAGGAGTAAGTACATTTTTCTGGTTTTATATGTCGATGACATATTGCTTGCCACTAATGATATAGGCTTATTGTACGAAACTAAGAGATTTCTTTAAAAGAAATTTGAAATAAAAGATCTTGGTGATGCCTTTTTTGTTTTAGGGATTTAGATACATCGGGAACGCTCTCAAGGTATTTTTGGATTATCATAAAAGAGCTATATCGAAAAGGTATTTAAATAGTTTGGCATACAGGATTGTAAACTAAATGATACCCCTGTGTCTAAGGGAGATAAATTCAATTTAAGTCAATGCCCCAAGAATACCTTTGAAGCTAAGGAAATGCAGAAGATTCTTTATGCTTCGATTGTAGGAAGTCTAATGTATGCTCAGGTTTGTACGCATCCAGAAATTATGTACATTGTTGGAATGCTAGGGAGATATTTAAGTAACCCGGGATTGGATTACTGGAAAGTAGCCAAATGGGCCATTCGGTACTTGCAGAGAACGAAAGATTATATGCTCACATGCAGAAAATCAGATAAGCTGGAGATCATTGGTTATTCTGGTTCCGATTTTACTGGATGCCAAGATAGTAGGAGATCTAATTTGGGCTATATCTACCTGCTTACTAGAGGGGCTATTTCCTGGAAGAGTGCTAAGCAAACACTTATAGCTTCTTCCACCATGGCAGTGGAGTTTATAGCGTGTTATGAGGAATCCAACCAAGGGATATGGCTGTGAAACTTTGTCACGGGGTTGCGCACTGTGGACTCTATTGAAAGACCATTTAAGTCATTTTGTGACAATAACTCTGCAGTGCTATATTCCAATAACAATAGGAGTTTGACAAAGTTGAAGAAGCACATTGATATCAAGTTCCTAATTGTTAAAGAGAGAGTTCGGAGTGGACAGTTGTTTATACATCACATTGGATCAAACTCCATGATTGCGAATCCGCCTATTAAAGGAGTGCCACCCAAGGGCTTTCATGAGCACACTGCTTATATGGGTGTTGCATCTTTTTAGAATATATAGTTTCAATGGGAGTTTGTATTGTAGATGCTTTTCAGATTAGACATTTTTTCACTGTCATTTTGGATATAGCTTTTTTTGGTTAAGTTGTTCGAGGTTTTTTTTAGCTTTAAGAAAATTGGTTTATTTTGTCTTTGAACTTATTTAAAATTAATCTCACTAAAGCATAAGGTTGGACCAGTTGGAAATAAGCATGCTAAGATCACGCTACTTATAATTTCCATGCTACACATCCATGCTTGATCCATGTCATTTGGTTCTATCAGCATATGTAATCATTGATGAGTCTAGTTACATTAATTGTAGCGAAAGACGCTTTGATCCTATGTTGGTATAATTGATGGACCAAATTGTCTGGGAATGCGTATAGTAATGATAGCAAAATTCTGAGTACTCACAAAGTTAATACACAATTTTAAGGTAACACATATAGCCCAAATGGGAGATTGTAAGGGTTTTTAATTAAACATGTGGGCTTATATGTGTATGATTGTATATAGAGGCTATCATATAAAGTTGAGCCCAATTAATTAAAGTGGTCTAATATGTTTACGGTATTTTGGGCTTCATGCATCTATTTTAAGTGTGGGCTTTATATGTGTAGAAACTGGGTTTATAATTTCTAGTTTTATGATGGGCCAAACTAGAAATTAGAGAAATTAGATTAGGATTTTACCCTAATATAAGTGGTTATGGTCTCTAAATTAAACGTACGTATGATTCTTTTCTGAGATCCCATCATGAAACAAAAAACAGAGTTAGGGAAAACTTAAAAAAAAGGCTACGTTCTAATTTGGAAGACAAACCGCAAGACTCCAGTGCAAATTTCACAATGGATTCAGGTATGCTTTCGTTTTTTTAATACTTGATGTTTTGATATAAACGGATCCTGTTTTTAAAGGGATTAAAATCCAACATCAAATCTATCAATCGTCTGCTAAATAATCTTTCCCCTTTAAAACAAATATGTAAAGTTAAGAAAAAGGATGTTCATAATTATTGTTAAGTTCGGGAAAAAAATCATAATCCAATAATTTAATAATTTTAATTTAAACTTTAAAAAATAAAACTAATTAAAAAAACTTATTGTTAATTTTTCTGTTCGATTTTAATTCTTATGTCAACATAAATAAAAAACAAATTACAAAATACTTAATTTCATCTGCCTCTCCCCGACCCCAACACTTCTCGCCACCATAGCTTCATAAGAGCTGAAATCACTTTGACGTGTTACATTTCAACTATGTACTGCTAATTCTTTTGATCCCCTCCTAATTTTCTTATCACTTACGAATTTTTAGAGAGAGAAAAAAAACATAGTTACGATATGGATCAAATGGAATAAATTGGGTTTCCTTTAGGATCAGAATCAAGCATTGATATGTTGCAAGTAATCCTTGATTGATTCTATTTCATCGCAACTTTTCTTATCATCCTCGATTCAAAATATGGTACATCATTGTACCTGAGATTCCTATCATGACCATCGACCCTATTACAATGACAAGAATTGCAGCCCACCGATGATGTCGATCAAAAACTATGCACACCATCCTTTAATCTGACCTCCATTTCGGCGTTGTCTAACCCCACTTCTGGAACACCCGATGTTGGCTGCATCGGCGAGATTGTAAAGCACAAACGACTCGTCGACGACTTGAACAATCGTGATATTAGGAATTCCAGTTCGGGTTTGAGAGAATCAAAACTCCACAATCAGTTAACCCTTTCACCTCTCATTTCACCTGCAGGGGTTGGTTTCTCTAATTTAGAAAATACATCGTTCTACAACTATGTGATCACAAGTTTCGACAAATCCCAACCTGACACTCTTTTTATCAATTTTAATCAACAAGTCATGGCGTGTTAAACCTTACAGATACTCTAAATTTGCTTTCGTTTCAGCCCAAGACAATCTGGTATTCTTGCAAAAGTGGTTTGACAGATATCCAAAATACAAAAACAGAGATTCCTACGTCACTGGTGAAAGCTCTAGTCTGGTGTTTCAGAGAATTGTCTTACACCAATCTTAATGGACCACTACCCAAGTTCCCTGCAAGAACATTCTAAGTGGTTTCTTCTTACATAACAAAGACATCTCTTTATATATTTTAGCAGTTAAGTTGGTCAAATGTTAATATTAAGCTGTTATGATGCAGTGTTGTGGGTAATCTACTGATTTGTGGAAGAAATTCCAAGGAATGGTGCTCTGGAACTATAAATGCTGGTTGTTGGTGTATTTGTATATATCTAATGGTAGTGTAGCATTAAGACTTAGAGGTTGGTGCTTGCTCTGTTTACTACAAAATTTAAGTTCTACCAATTACCAGACTTCAAGTGTTATCTTACATGCCACGACATGGTACTTGACTGAGTACTGAATTATAGTTACGAGATTTGAAATTAGTTGATTCTAACTCATTGTTGTTGTACATCATCTTGTTTTCCTTTTTGTTGAGATATATTGCATACATCATCTTGACTCTATTCTACTTCTTGTTTCTTTTTTTGTGGTAGGATGGTGATGATTAGGAGTAGACAAGACAAGGAGGTGCTCGGTGAAGAATTTTAGAATGTCCGTACGTATTGATTTTGTTTATTATTTAAATTAATCCACTTAGATTCTATAGGAAATGGACGAAGATATTATAAATGAATATTTTAGTTATTAATCTTTACTTCTGTATTTTGAATATGTTAAAAGATCGAATTTTACTGGTCCTTATGAATTATATATTATATATAAATGCAGTTTTTTTTGTTGGTTACATTTCATAGTACGTGCGCAATTAAGATGCACATTATTGCCTAAAAAAATTTACTTTGTTGTCTTAAAAGACTTAAAAGTGTTGCAATATCTATTTAACATTATTACTATAATTTGAAATTAATGTATCGTCTTAGTCAAGACGTAAACTAATATTTTTTATTTTGTTGCCTAATTAAAAAATTCTATTGCCATATATTTATTACAACACTACTTCTTGTAATGATATAAATTCTGTTGATTTAATGAAAAAAAAAACGATAATTATACTTATGGCTATGCATTTATCTTTTGCCTCAAGTATTTGTCGTCGTAATGATATAAATTCTGTTTACTTAATAAAAAGGAACGATAATTATACTTATGACAACGCTTTTATCTTTTGCCTCAAGTATATCTTTTGCATCAAGTATTTGTTGTCGTAATGTGAAGAGATGAATGCAATTGTTGTGCAAACAAATGCCAATTACATTAACTTGTTAATTATCTCTGTGACCCTTCTCGCTGATTTGGTCTGTCATTTGACAAGCGTAATCTATGCCGTTAGAACAGCTAGTAATGTGAAGCGTGCGATGACATTGCATATTGAAAAAGCTCTTAAAAGACGTATTGTTCACAACCACTGTCAAGAATGATGAAAATGTTTACAAATACAATGATTATGAAGAGCACGGTGACCACAATGACCGAGTTGGTGGTGTTATTAATTCGTTCTTTGGGGAGCCATTTGAGCTCTTTAGCAATATCATTCACATTTCTGTTTGTTTTTCTAGTTTGTGAAAGCTAGATATGGACTTCTTTCTTGATCAATGTCATCAAAGCTCATCTGGTCGATGACTAACTTCATTTTCTTCTCTCATAATGACTTCAACTTTTGTGAAGTTACATTGCTAGAAGTGTCCGGGTCAGGAGAGGTCGAAGATGAAATTAGGTATTTTCATAATTTATTTTTATTTAAAGTTATAATATACTCATGTGAAAATTAAAGTTCACATGTCATTCATATGGCAAAGACATTAGCTGATATGATATGCCACGTCCTGGACAGGATATTAGCAGTCATTTCCAGGTCAACTAACATTTATGAGAAGACTAACATTAGGCTATTTTTACAAAAATTAAAAGTTTCAACATTTTATTAACATTTTTCAAAGTTAAGTCTAGAATTACAAAATTCAGTAAAATTTGATTTTTTTTGCAGTTAACTCTTATAATTATAATGACATTCCTTTTTATCACACGATGCTCATTAATTGATATTATAGGTCTTCAGTAAAAAATAGGATTGTGGATTATGCACAAGTATTATAATAATTATTAATATTGTTTGGAAAAAAAAAATTGTTATCAAATTACTCATATAACCTCTTATCTGGTCATAAAAAATAGTGACAAGGAAATGTTACGGGCAAAGATAAACTACCAAAAGGCTTTCATAATTATATTCATAGTATGTTTAGTAATCAAATAATCAATTAAAATTATAATTAAGTAATTATTTCTAAAAAATTATTAAATATTGTAAAATAATAATTAATTGTAATAAAAGATATTTGTGTTTTGAGTGTTTCATGAGTTAGAGCATGCTATTGAGTTTAAATTTTGTGTATTAGAGTAGCTTTGAAGTGTTTGTTAGTGTTTCAGATTAAATATAAAAAAACAAACATAATTCGGAGGAAGCCCAGAGCAAGGCCCAAAGCAATGATCGTGGCTAAAGTATGGAGGGTCTGCCACAATTGTGGCTCCTTCTGTCACGATCGTGACAGAGAGCAAAAATCAAGTGTCACGATGCCACAGAACACAGATAACCTCTCGAACGCGACTTATCGAGGGACATTTGAGACTTTTTGAACCTGGGAAAACCCTAGGGTTCATCTGAAATAGAAAAGACCATATAAAGAAAGAGAAAGAACCCTAGGGAGAGCTCCAACTTCTGCCACTTTGAGAAAGATCCGAGGAGAGAGAAAGAAGAAGAGAGAAGGAGGAGAAAGGAGGAAGAAGAAGAAGAAGGGCTGTAGTGCTACTATCTTCCCGATCCATTCCGACCCTTCCAAGTGACGTTTGATTTCATCCTTATTATTCTTTCTTTTGAATGTATGAGATGGATTTGAAGTGATGGATTTGGGTTTGATGATGATGTTCTAAACTTCTTTAGGGATTTGTTCTTGAATTAATGTTAATGTGATTTCTTTTGATGTTGATACATTAGGTATTTTGATTATTTGTTGTATTTGCATGCTTTTGTAACAAATTGAGAGAGTGAATCGATAGCAAAATGATTAGATTGGATAATAAGAGTTAAACAATCTAATAGATCATGCAAATAATCAAATCGAAAATTTAGACGAACAGAGATCTCATGTGAGGATCCGGTAATCTATTAGAGGGCTTAAGATCTAATTGGATTTGTGGGTTTTTGTGTTAATTGAGAGATTGCAAATTCCATAATTCAGTTGGGGGTTATGATTTAGGGTTTAATGATTATAACTCGAGAGATAGTAATCCACCCTTCAAAAGTCTAAGACCAATACCGTATTAACTCAAAACTAATCATGTTAGCATTTGATGATAGAATAAATCCCCCTTCAAATAATCTACTAATATTCCTTGTGTGATTTGTTTATTGGTGGTGCTCAATTTTGATTTATTTATGTTTATTTTACTAATTGATTTTTTTGTGAATCATCTTTATATAGTTGCTTTTCTGTTTGTTTTTATTTTCATTTCAATAATTCTTTAGGCCTTAGATAACTTAGAGTTAGATTAGTTCGACAACTCCTCGAGGGATTGACAACTCACATACTACACCCACGATCTGTGCGCTTGTAGTATATTGAGGGTTAAATAGGTTAGAACTTGCCTTAAGAGTTACAAACTATGATCTTAGGTTAGAGTATGAAAGCTTTGTCCTTAGCTAGGAGAGCTCAAATAATTTCCTCTATACTTAATAAAATCATTCCACATTGTGCAACTCTTATGTCACTTCCTAAGGATGTTACCAAGACAATCAATGCTAATCTTAAAAAGTTTTTTGGTCTAAAAATATAACATGAAAATACTTCACTCCCATTAAATGGTCCGAGTTATGTTACTTAAAGAAGCATGGTGGTTTAAATGTGATCCCTTTGAAAGTATGAGATCTAGTCACGTTTACCAAAAAGATGTGGATGATCATTGAAGATAGGTAATCCTTATAAGTTAAGTGAATAAATGATTATTACATTAAAGGGAGGAGTTTATGGAAGATCAATATACCTGAAAATGATTCAAACATGAAAAATTTCTTCAAATTAAGAATCAAAGTTAGGCCACAATTAACCAAATTATTAGGAAATCTTGTCAATACACTATTTTGTAATGACAAATAATTGGATACTAGGGTTTGCGAAGATATTGATGAGCTTGACTTAATTAGAAACATCATCAGTGAAGATTAATATTTTTTGCTTGTACTCGTATAACCAAAATTGAGATTTATTAAGAATTCAAGACTCTAGTTTGCATAATCAAATCAACACACTAAACTTAAGGAAAATAAGTTAGATCTTAATTGGTAGACTTTGCCTAAGCATGGTAAATTCACCAAAATGTATTGCAGAATGTTTTTTCAAGAGTCAGAAAATATAGTACCATGGCATAAACTATTTTGGTGGATGTATCTATTTCCTAGGGCTTCAATCACTATAGAGAGAGCTATTAAGAACAAATTGCCTATAATTGACAGATTGAACAAGTATATGGAAATACCAAATAGATGTGTATTATATAAGCAGAAGCAAGAAAGCATAGCTCATTTATTCTTCAATTTTTAGTTGACTCAATCTTTGTGAAAATACATTACTAGAAGATGCTTATTAGAAGATCCACTAAAGGAATGGGTGTAGATTGTTGCTTGGTGTTTAAACATTCATGATAAAACAAAGCAATGGTGCTTCTTTATTACTTTATCATATTTGGTACAATTTTGTGGGATTAAAGAAATATTAGAATTTCAACGATAATGAGAAGCAACATTCAAGGTTATTTAGCGAAACTCTTAATGCAATCAACTTTCACATTGTCACATTTGGAGAAAAAAATGCAATTATGTCAATATGGAATTAATGGCTAGCTTGTGCATTTGAAATTTGTTCATAATGTAATATATTCCAAATTGTTTTGTTATCCCACTAGTAATGATGAGCTGGTTCATGCTTGTAAAACTTGTTATTGACTTTTATGGCTTAATATAATTCAAAAATTTTCAAAAATCAGATGCCACTTCTTTGGCTACAACAAAAATTGGCTAATTATTCCAATTACATATATGTTATGATGGGCCATGTCCAGGTGTGGTAGATGATACTACTGAAGAAATTTTTGCACATAGTTATTTATTTTAGTTACACAAATGAAATAATAAATATAAATAGAAAAATTACATAAAATTATAATAAAATTTTCTTAATGAATTCTTAATCTTTTGATATTCTTCCTTTAATTGGACTGATTTTATATCATGTTCTCCCGTGAAATGGTTTAAAATCTTGTATTAGAGTTTCTCTGCTTCTCTCTTTAATTGATAAAAACTTTTAAAAGCAACTCTCCGCATATTAAGATATTCATGCTATCTAGATAAAGTGAGTACAATACAATATAAAATATGCATATTTTTTAGCTTGTATTCAATACTATAATTAAAAAATTTTATTCAAAAAGTAATAAGAGTTCTAACATATTGATGTTTGAGGTTATATTCTTTAAATGTTGATTCCAAATAGAAGTATAGGTTAACACTTTTCCTTATTTCAGGTTGGGCTAAATGCCCAAATTGGTTTTCTTTTTATTTGATCAATTTAGGACCCAACATTGTAATTTGCTCATTTAGGGCCTAAATGTTCGCGAGTATGCTTAATATTAGGCAAATTTGGATGAAAAATAGGATGTGTCATACACGCATCGTTACTTTATATACAAAGTGTGTTTGGAGAGCTATGTGGATTTTAAAAGCCACGTAAATTTTATTTTCATAGATTACCATTTCAATTTTAAAGAACCCTAATTTTACTTTAATCCTTAAATATTCATCGTGTCCGTCTTGCCTCCTTCACACAATTTCACTACTGATCACTCCAATCCTTCTTGCCAATCTGCCTTCCAGTCTTCATTCAAGGGGTCATCTTGCCTCCTTCATGCATCATCTCATTGATCCACCTTCTAGTTACTCGCCAACAATCACCAAGTACGTTTCAACTACTCATCTATTTTTCTCTTTTGTGTATCAACTTTCAACCTAGATATGTTACACCTTGACGATATTGTCCCCGATGGGTTTTCTACATATGAATGCCCCTTAAGTAAGATTTATGATGGACTTGATAAGCTCCTTCAATTTTGTAGCCATAATCTTAAAATTACTTTATATATTGTGTGCAATAGGAAATAAGGAGAAAACCATTCATAGAAGTTGGATTTTTAGTTTTAGGGATACAAAAAATTTACGGTTTGTTCCTTCATATTTGTAGTTGCATAGGATTCTAGCACTGTCTGCACTAGTAGTTTCTGAGTAATATGCGTAATAGATTGGAAGAAATGGGCATTAAATCCATCTAGAATAGGAGAGTTGTTAGGATTCAATCTAAATAATGCACTTTATACCTCCTTTTTAGTAAAAGGACTGGTGAGCTTCAAATCGAAGCCATTATCCCATAAAATTTTAAATGACAGTTCCAACTATACTTTTGAGTATCATGAGTTATCATAATCTATTGTATTTTTTTTCATTTTAAGATCCCCCTTAGAGCTATAGCAAGTAGACTATAAGACAAGTTATATCCCCCCTTGCAAGTTAAATTATTAACTTGTTAACTTTTAATAATAAGTTACTATATGTATAGGATGCTCCCTTATACTCCTCTTGACTAATTTAAGTTTTCAACCTTTGAATAGAGTCATCTCCTCTCTAGTTTTTATTTATCTCTTAATGCACATTAGTTGCACCTGTGATACTAAAAAAGATAAATAAATCATAACTTATCATGCGAGATAACTATTATTTGATGGCCATCACTAATGGTAAGAATTCTCTCTCACAAACTAATAAATACTTGTAGTAATCTAAAGGCATTTTGTTAACATATTCTGTTAGGTGTCACTCTTGTACAATCATTACACCTATTCCTTAACCTTACATATCCACTTCTAAGATAAATAGTTCACTATACTATTCTTATCTCCTATGATGATTATATTAGTATTTAAAGTTCCATATATACCTCTTAAACCATATGTTTGTAATGAATTAGTTGCTTGATGGAATTATTATGAATATGTTAAGCATCATTCTTTATGCTTCAATTTCTCACTTTGATTTCAGGGTTTCTTTTTACCATTTTGACTTTATCTCTTTCTTTTCCTAGGGTTGGTCATTACAGTTTGGCAGAATGGCATTTGATGAGTTAATTATAAGGTTTCACCATGCGGGAAGTTTTGTTAATGTGGCTAATAATCTTCGGTATGAGGGTAGTTTTGTGGATGAAATTGAATTTGATCCTAACTTACTCAACTACTTTGAACTGCATAATGTATGTAAGAAAAGTGGGTATAACAATGTGAAAAATATATTTTTTTTATCTTATGCCTGGTTTTGAACTGTCTAATGGTTTGAGGGGGTTATACAAGATGATGCTAGTGTCTTAGATATGGTTAGTAAGATGATGGTTACAGGTGCTATTGATATTTATATTGAACATAGTGTAGATACCCCTTTTGAAATGATTAAGGATGAACCTAACGAGCTTAATCAGGTTAACGTTGTTGAAGATAATGGTCAGGATGTACATAATACTACTGCTCATATAGAGAATGTGGAAAATTTAGATGATGTCTTGAATGTGGATTATGGATATGCTGGAGATGATGCAAATATGGAGGATGAAGATGATGAAGAGGATTTAGAGGAAGGAGATGAAGATGATGAAAATGATGGAGACAATGAAGATGATGCCAATTATGAAGATGATGAAAATGATGGAGATGATAAAGATAAGGTAGTTTTTTTAAAATATTATGACAGTGATGAATAATGGGAAGATGAATAATGGGAACTTGTTAGTGATAGATGATATGATAGATGATACGACTAAGAGGAAAAGAAAATACCCCATTTATGATGAAAATACAGCTAAGCCTTACATTGAATCAAAGATGATTTTTCTTAATCATTTGCAATTTAAGCGTGAAGTTTGTTTGTTGTCCATTAAAAAAAAGGGCTATTATGTTTACCAAAAATAAGCCCAAGTTTTTTCAAGGTAAATGTAGGACAGATAACTGCCTTTGGTATATTTATGGAGCATTTGATAGGAAGTTGCAATCCTTTCAAGTAAGGAATTTAGGGACACTTATGACTATAATAGGATTTATACAAATCCTAGGATAAATACCAGCATCTTATCTGACTTGTTGATGGATAAGCTTAAAAGGGAGCCATTTTTGAAGAATGAGGATATCAAATTTATGTTGAGGACTGTTTTGGTGTTGAAGTATCGACAAATATGGTGAGAAGAGCAAAGAAGAAAATATTAGACAGTGTTGTGATCAACACTGAAGAGGAGTTTGAGAAGCTTTGGTCTTATGCCGAAGTCATTAGGTAGACCAACCCAAGTAGCATAGTTACAATGATAGTGTCTTAGCTCATTCAAACATCTTCACCTATTTTTGAAAGAATGTACATATGTTTAGAAGTTATTAAACATAGGTTTAGGCATAGGTGCAGGCATTGTCTTGACCTAGATAGATATTGGCTGAAGACCATAACTAAGGGTGGACTTTTATATGCTGTGGGAAGAGATAGAAACAATCAAATGTTTCCTGTTACCGGGGCTATGGTTGAAGATGAGACTGTTGTCACCTGGAAGTGGTTCATTGAAAGACTATAAGAAGATTTACCTCATTTGGGCTCTGGAATTGGTTGGACTATAATGGCGGACCAAAAAAAGTTAAAACTTTCACATCAAATTGTTTTTACTTTTATATTTCTACTATTTATGTGCCTAATATAGCTGTGATTAAATAAACTGAAATGATTATGATTTTGCCTATTAAAATGGTTATGTTTTTCCTTGCAGGGACTTGATAGAGCCATTGTAGATTTGTGATTAGATGCTGAGTACAGATTTTGTGCTCCACATAGTTATGTTAATTGGCAAGGAAGAGGACATAAAAGGGAAGAGATGAAGGACAACTTTTGGCAAATTGCAAAATCATATACAGTAAGGGAATTTGAAGAAAATCTGGAAAAGCTAAGAGCCAAAAAGGAAAGGGTAGCAAAAGATATTAAGAGCTATGCACCAGTTCAACAATGGTGCGGGGCATTCAAGAGGGAAGATTCTATGATTGAGTTGGTTAACAAAAACTTATGTGAGACATTCAATAGGACTCTACTTGATGTAAGAAAATTGTCAGTTTTAGGGTTGTTTGAGCGCATTAAAAGAGAAATGATGAAAAGAATTGTGAGAAAAAGAAAAGAGGCTGCCAAAAGGAAAGCAGGCCAAGAATATGGGAAACTATTGATAAAAGTACCAACAATGCTCAGTACATCATAATGGAGAAGGGGGTATGAGATTGATCATGGTGAGGGCAGATATATGGTGAGGCTTCAGGACAAAAGTTGCTCTTCTTGTAGGAGATATACCCTCTCTAGCATTCCTTATGCACATGACATATGTGCTATCAGAGACAAGAGGGTTAATATTGAAGAGTACATTTCAAGCTAGTTATGGAAGAGTTAATATGTCAAAACATATGGGAAGGCTATTCAACCAATGCCTCGTATAAAGGACTGACCTATTAGTAATGAAGAAATTGTTAGACCACCAGAATTCAAACAAGGACCTGGTAGGCCTAAATCAACTAGGGAAAAAGGGCATTGATAAGCCTCAGAAGAATATAAAAGGTACCAAAAAGAAAAATGTTGACTACATGTCTAGGAAGGGCGTGATCATGACATGCAACCACTGCCATAAAGAAGGAAACAACTAAAGAGATTGTCTTTGGAAGGGCAGAGAGGTAATTTCTATGTTGTTTTTTCTTCTCTTTGGTATAGTTAAGATTCTTTTTAATAGTACTGGAAATGTGATAGTGATTTTATCTTTTTCACTATTATCAATACCAGGTTCTAGCCCAGTCAAATACTCTTCTCTTCGACATGAAGCAAATAACAAGTTTAAGAAGAAGATGGAAGGGGTGGGAATATACAAAAATCCAACGATAGGGTTATAGATGCTAAATGTAAGTGATACAACTTCAATTTTTTAAAGTTTAGCTAATCTTTCCAAACATTAATTAAGTGATAATACTGAAGTTAATAATGTTTGCATTTTATCTACAACCTGGAAGGCGAAGTCAGAGACTAATAAACCCTGGGCATAAATTAAAAAAAGTGCAAGCAAGCTATTATTAGGCTTGTGAATCCAAGTCAAGAAAGTCAAACTACATCTTATTTCTTATTGTATTTTATTGAAATTGGGGTTTATCCATTTAATTATCTTTTGAAATTCTCTACTTAATCTTGCATTTATAGGAGGAATTAAAATTCATTTTCATAGCCACAACTCAGAATGGAAGGATGGAACAGATAATTCTTTTATGGGAGCCAAAATACTTCTTCACAATCTCTAATATCACCATATAGGAGAGAGAGATGTTCTCACACATTTTTGAAAGCGTAACCGATTTCTAAGCTATGTCGTGAAATTGGTAGGAGTTATCAATACGATCATGAATGTCGAGAAGCAACTTGTATATAGGAGCGACCGAACATATACAATCAACCTCATGGTGCATTATATAGGAATAGCTAAAATTCAGAATGGAGCAACACTTACACTTATGGATGGAAAGATTACGCTCCAACTGAATATTTACAACACCAGGTGCCTTCAGTTAACAAGCTAAATCTGGAAGATATGACGGCTGATTTTATTTAAGAATCAATTATGAAGCATCAAGAAATAAAGACTCATATGTAAAATTTGGTGGATCGGATGAACCAACTAATGGAGATATTATTTGATGAGATCCAAGGGAGTTTGCTTATTGCTACTGAAATAGACCTTACAGAATGTGGAATGACAATTACCATTAGTAGCGAAAAAGATTTCCCAATATAAAAAAAAGAGGAAGAGGAAGCAAGTATCATAGATGAATTAATTGAATACCTTGCCACACTTAAAGCTAGCCGATGCGAATTTGAAGAAAGAGTTTCTTCACTGAATGTCTTAAGCATAATATAGAATATTATTTGATCTTATTAACACAATAGAGTGAAGAAAAGATGAAGGTTGGCTTCATAGATGAAGAAGCATTCCAAGAAAATGAGGAGGTAACTATTGTTATTGTAGAGGAGGATGAAAATATAATAGAGGTAGTGGACGTAGAAGAAGAAGAAGTCTCTATCCAAGAGGAAGAAGTAGAGGAGTGGCAAGAGATAATTAAAGAAGATAAGCTAGGAACCTTTGTCCAAACTTTTGACATCTAAAATGATGAACCTAACTATGCTCACCAAGAAATTGTGTAGACTGATACAAGACAGGCAATCCTTATCAGTGAAATGGTTCAATGCTTACTACATAAATGAGAAATCCATTTGTTGTTTAAAAGTTCCTAATAATGCATATGTTTTGATTAGGTATATTGGCAAGATCATAGATAAGCTCAAGTCATAATGTAGCTACTAAGTAGAAATGAAGAAAATTTTAACTTTTAGTTTGATCCATGGTTCAATCAAGACCATCTTCACGCCATCCATGAACTTTAATTGTTCAAAAACTCCATCAGTCTAGATGTCAATGTTGCTCATGGTTTAGCTACACTGCAGCACTTCTCCAACAGAAGCTCCTCTTCCAGTAACATTCAACTATTATCCAGTTTTAATTTAATTAGGCAAGCAAACAAAATCCTATGGAAGCTAGAGAGATTAGGTGAATTCTCCACTTCCTCAGCTAAAATTATCTATAGAGAGGAACATCCCCAGGTGCAGTGGTATCATATGGTATGGGGTAAAGGCTTTAGTCTTTAGTCTTATACATGATTATATTCTTTGAGAAGGATTTAGACTAAAGCTTGCTAAATTAGACATAATTGGAAGTTTCCTATAGATTTTTAATAGGTGCACTATGTGCAAAACTCAAGTAGAATCCTAAAACCATCTTTTATTCTCCTATTCCTACCTAAAACAAATATGAAAGGAGATAATGACTATATGTGGAGTTTATAACCTTCCTACAACTTAGTCTGACATCATTGAGTGAAGTGTTCATCTCAAACATTCACAAGAGGGAGACACATGGATAATATTCGCAGCTTTAACTTACCTTGTAACAGGTATTTGGACTGAGAGGAACAATATAATTTTTAAGGCCATCACAAACACACCACAAGAAAACTTAAGGATCATTCTAGACCAAATCAGATTGCCCATTTTTTTTATATAAGCATAAGCACAAATTCAACCACAAAGCATCATTGGAGTGGAAATTATCCTGAGTTGAACCACTACCAAAGCTTTAACAGGGACATGGAGGGCCTTTAGCTACTAGAAAAAGTATGTTCCATAACCATCACTGTAGCAAACACAGTTAAATAATCTCCCAATTTGATGTATGCATTGGTTGGGCTATTGAGTCCTTTATAGAGCTAGCCTCTTAAGGATAGTTTTTTAATTTTATGGATCTTATGTAACACTACCCTTTCATTGAATGAATTACCTTTTATAGAAAAAGTTTTGAGAACAATAAAAACATCTTCTGTGGAGATGGAAGGAAAAAAATATTTGCCTTTACTATTTTTAACACTCTTTATCTCTTTTTTGTTTGTAATTTGTTTGTAATGACCACAGATGATCACCAACAATAAGCCACAAACAATTTTCCTTAATTAAAATAACTTTATTGGTACTAAAATAATTTTAACACTCTTGATCATATAAACACCTAATAGGGACTCCACTGTCCTTGTAGCTTTATAATCCTCAAACTCATGCTTAGACACACTATGCTCAGAACATTCTAGAACATTTCAATTAAAATAAAGAAACCAACTTATGGTTTGGTTTCACTGTTGTTTTCTTTTGTTGTTGTGGTTTTTGGTTTCTATTTTATTTAGACAAAAAAATTATATATATTTTTTTAAGGAAAGTAATGAATTAATATAAATAAGGTACAAACCAATAATTTACAAAGCATATTGAAACCCAATCTTAATTAACTAATGAACACAAAACATTTGATATTTTACTACAAAAGTCTAAAAATTGTAAGCCTACTTTTAAGTTGAATATACATCAAAGATTAGCTAGAGAATGCGCTAAGTTATTAGGTTCTTTACTATGCATCACTATCTCATAGAATATCTCTTGATTTGATATATGTTGGCCTTGAAAACTCTTACTAAAGCAAGTAAATGATAGCACTAAATATAATTTTTCAAGTTAATGAAGCCACTCTTATTTATCCACTACATCCTTATTATCCATCTAACAATATAAGTCCAGTGGTGAATGGACAATTAATATTGATTAGTCTAAGTATCATTTGTCATATTGCTCTGATAAAATCATATTAAAAGAATAAATGTACCATAGACTCAGGATCTTATTGATATAGAGGGTAAATGGAATTGATGGCATTTGAAGCATGAAGCTTATCCTTAGTAGTAAGCTTTCTAGTGAATGTTAGTTATAAGATGTAGGAGTTTCTCATAAAAGCTTGTTTAGACTAAGTAATTTTTTACCATTATATTATGGGACCCTTATTCCTTATATATTCTCGACAAGACTTATTAGTGACAATTCTTGAAGAGTGTTTTAACTAAACATACTTATCAATAATGTTAGATGAGGGATTAAAAATGGGGTAATCCTGAATAGCTCATCCCTAATAGCATTAGAGAGGTTATAAAAATTATTGTATAATATAGTTGTCTATTGTGGAACTGTGTTATAGTTAGGTGAGATTTGTGAATCATTAACTAAAGGCTCTAAATAAGTCCAAGTATCTTACTAAAAATTAGCAAAAGCATTGTTGCATAAGTTCCTTTGAACTAATAATATCTTCTAGTCCCTCAATTTAAATATATTGAGCATAGTCCATAAAGTGCTACACTTTGAAGCAACTAACCAAAAGTTATCAGTATTTAAGTAATGGGAATACACCCATTTAACCCAAGGTTACTCCTTAACTTTTAATATCCTCCACAATCTTCTTTACATGTGAATTCTATTACTAGGTTTGATAGAGAGAACTTTAAGACTTACTTCCCTTCTAAGCAAGAATACAACATCCATTTCACCTTTACTTCATAACTACCTGATGTGTTATCAAACCATAAAAAAGCCTTGCGGATCCTTTCAGTGTTTTCACTAAATGTTTAGCAAAAATAATATAAGTGGACTAATAAAAATGCGTCAAATTCATACTAGCATTGATTAATTGAACTTTACTTGTATAAAAAAGGCTTTTGCTACACTAACTATTCATTATCTTCTTAATTTTCTCTATTAGTGGCAAGAATTCTCTATAAGAAGGAACTTTAGATAATATAGGTACTCTAAGGTCAGTGAAAAGGAAATTGCTTGATTTGCAAACTAGTAATGCTAGTAATCCCTAAAGAATATTAAGTAGCAACTAATGAAATGAACACAAAAATTTTGTTTTTATTCATTTATAACAATAACATATACTTGAAACATCGTTTGGCATTCATTAGAGCACAAATGGAGCTATAATTTGCACTAGTTAGCATTAACATATCATTAGCAAAAATCAAGAGTATGAATCTTAAGTTATTTGCATCCGAAATGGTACTTGAATCTCTACTCCTTACTTGTCACTTGACTGGTAAGTCTATCGAGCCTCTCCATAGCAAGTGTAAATAAATATAGGAATAGTAGGTCTCTTTACCTTAGTCCCTTAGCTCCACTATAGAACTTAGTAGACTTTAGCTCCACTATAGAACTC
Source organism: Erythroxylum rufum (assembly GCA_027478365.1). NCBI lineage: Eukaryota > Viridiplantae > Streptophyta > Magnoliopsida > Malpighiales > Erythroxylaceae > Erythroxylum > Erythroxylum rufum. The sequence goes on from JANIHZ010000005.1 coordinate 34,015,755, forward strand.
AGTAGGCTCATCATTAACTAGCACACAATAAAAAATAGTGGTGATGCATTAAGTGATCCAATGAATAAATCAAGGGGGAAAACTGAAAGTATAAAAAGTATGTATGATGAACCTATATAATCAAATGCCTTGTTAAAATCCACTTTAATGGCATAAATCTTAAAATAATGCTTGGTATTGTGACTCTTAAAGAGTTTTTGAGCCAATAACACATTGTCACCAATATGTTTTGTTAAAATGAATGCATTCCATGCTTGTCAGAGTAATGATTAAAGCATTACTTGAAGTTTTGAAATAAGAATCTTTGCAATAATTTTGTAGATGGTATTACTATAAGATATAGGTCTGAAATATTTGAATGAGCTTGGATTAAAGTACTTAGATGTTAAGGTGTTATAAGTTCTATCAGTTTCATTAAGCAAACACTCTTTATCAAAGAATTAAAAGATAGCCTCAATCATAAAATTCTTCAAAAAGTGTGAAGATTTTTATAAGAATATGGCATTAAGGCCATCTAATCCTAGAGCCTCATTAGGATGAAGAGAAAAGAGAACTTTCTCCACCTCACTAGTTGAGATAGATCTTTATAGATAATCAACATCAATTGGAGAGAATATATTATGTGTTGGACCCCGAATCTTTTTGTAAGCTAAGGCTATTAAATGAGGATTTTTGATGATGAATCATGAGTAAAGAAGTTAAGAATTCTTGAAATTGAAATGAAATGACAAAGATGGTTTAGGTATAAGAAGGATTAAATGTGAAATATTAGAAGTTAAAAGTTGGAAAATGTAAGTTCATTGAGCATGCTCTAGTGTTTTAGCCATATTTTGATCTCTAGTCATCCAAATGAGATGATTTTTGATCTGGATTAACTTAGAGACATAAGGCTACAAGTTGTATGATGACATTGAGTTCTAATTCAATCTCTAAGGATGTCAATTTTCAGATGGAAGTCATGTGCAGGAAAATGTTTTAGTATAAGAACAATATGAAATGATGGTGTATAATTGTTAGAATATGAAGCCAAATTGAATAATTTGTGGTGTCATTAGA
>JANIHZ010000005.1:34043348-34055143 GCA_027478365.1 Erythroxylum rufum
AAATCACCCTTCTTCCTTCCTTTATTCCCAACACAACCCTAGTCTCTATTTAATCCTTTTTTTTACCCTAGCAAGAAGAAAGATGAAGACTTACCTCTAACAAGTTGATTTCCTCTTCTTTTTCTTCTTCTTCTTCCTTCCAAGCTTCCCACGATTTTCCTTCTTTTCTTCTCTTCTTTACGTTTTTATCTTCTCTCTTTTGCTTCTAATGACACTTCTCTCTTCTTCTAAATTCAAGACTACATTCTATTCTAATCTTCCAAAAATACCCCTCACTTGTTTAGTTCTCTCAATTTTGCCCTTATGTCCTTTAGCTCCTTAAGTCTATTTAAATCTAATACCTTAACCATACACTAATTTCATTCTAACACTCTATTATAAATTCTAATTTCTACTTAGGCTCCTTAAAATAATAGGCTAAATTCTAAAAATAATGAAACAAATAAATCAATAAAAAAATCGGGGTCCAATATTAATGGCGACGAGATCAGGAACAAAATGAATACCAATTTTATTTTGCTTGGTATGAGCCTAAGAATTGGATTCGACGCCAAAAATGTAGCCCCAATATTGTCACACCAAAGGGTAGGAGAAAGGGTAAGAAAACCCAGTTCACCAAGAAGAGTAGTAATCCAACATAATTCTGCAGAGGCAAGAGCAATGCTACGGTACTCAGCTTTAGTACTGGATCGAGCAACAATAGGTTGCTTCTTGGCACTCTAGAAAATAAGATTAGACCCAAGAAAAATGCAATAATCAGATGTAGAATGTCGATAATTAGGACATCCATCCTAGTTAGCATCACAGTAGGCTTGTAAAGAAAGGTGGGAAGATTTCGTAAAGTGAATGCCACGAGAGGGTGTGGAGCGGATATATTGTAGAATTCGTTTTCCTCGAGACCAATGAATGTCAGTTGGACACCATAAAAATTTGAAAACTTTATTGACAACAAATTGAATGTCAGGGCGTGTGAGACAAAGATATTAAAGTATACTGGCAATGTTACGATATTCAGTAGGATCAGAAAGTAGAACACCATGATTTTTGGACAATGGAAGAGATGGAGTGATGGGTGGATGATTTATCAAAGACAGAGTGGACCTTAGTCTTTTATGAAAAAGACGGAGTTGAGATCATTGATAAGTGTTTTGTTGAAGGATTATGAAGAACTTGTGACTAACATATCATCCACATAAACTAATAGGAAGGTGGTGTGAGAGTTGGTTTTATGAATGAAAAGAGAGGTATCGAATTTCGAGGGTTTAAAACGAAGATCAAGGAGTTTTGATTGAGGCGATGAAACAAGTTCGAGGAGCTTGTTTGAGTCCATATAAGGCATTATAGAGCCTACAAACATAGTAAGGATGATGGAGATTAGTAAAGCCAGGAGGTTGAGACATATAGACAGGTTCTTGTCAGTAACCATGAAGAAAGACATTATTAACTTCAAGTTGGCGGACGAATCAATTATGAAATATGGCCAAGGCAATGATGATTCTAATAGTTGATGGTTTAACAACAAGACTAAAAGTGGCAGTATAATTAACTCCTAGGGTTTGATGATAACCTTTGGCTACAAAACAATCTCTGTAATGCTTAAGGGAACCATCGAGATTTCATTTAGTGCGAAAAACCTATTTACAACTGACAATGATTATGTTTGGTAGGGGAGGAGCGAGAGTTCATATGTTATTACGATGGAGAGCGGCTTGGCGCTAGTAAGGAAATTTGTTAGCTTGAGTAAGGGATATGAGATTGGAAGATGTATTTGGAATGGTGACAGTGTAAGTAATGTAATCAGAAAAATGACGAGGGGTACGGGTGTGGTCCCGGGTACAAGTGATCATGGGATGCAAAGGAGGATTAAATGTAGTTGTAGGAAGGGGGAAAGGAAGGAGAGGTAAAGGTAAATAAATAGGAGATGATGATCGTGAGGTGGTGGATGACACAGGGAAAATTTTTATAGCAAAAAGATGTTCAAAAAAGTGGACATGACGGGAAACGTAAAGTTTAAAGGTGATGGGATCAAAACATCGATAACCCTTATGTTGGGAGGCATAGCGAAGAAAAATACATTCTACAGATTTTGGAGTAAATTTTTCTAGACGAGTGGAGTCTAAAAAGGGAAAATAGGCACAACCAAAAACCCGAAGACAAGTGAGATCAAGTTGAGTACAATATAAGACTTCATGTGGAGATTTATGATGAAGAATAGGAGTGGGTAAAAAATTTATAAGATAAACAGCGGTACTGAAGGCTTCATACCAGAGAAACTTAGAAAGGGAGGCGTGGAGAAGAAGAGTAAGACCAGTTTCAGTAATGTGATGAATTTTTCATTCGACGAGACCATTTTGTTGAGGTGTATAGGGACAAGAGATGCAAAGAGTGATTCCAATAGAAACAAGATAGTGAGCAAAGGCACCTTTGGTGAGTTCAAGAGCTCCATTGCATTGAAAAGTTTTTATGCTGGTGGAGAAGAGATGTTCAACAGTGGCTTTGAAAGATTGAAAACGAAGTAAGGCATGATTTTTGCGAGTTAGAGGAAAAATGCAAGTAAAACGACTAAAATCATATATAAAGATAATGAAATATCATGAACTAGAGTGAGAAAGAGATGGTGAAGGACCCCAAATATCATAGTGAATCAGTTGTAAAGGTTTAACAGAAACTCGAGAAGACATAGGAAATGAAAGACAAACACTTTTGCATTGAAGAAAAGAAGTACATGGATTGACAACATTTTTTAAAGGCAAACTAGTACCTAATCTAGATAATGTAGAATGACAAGGATGACAAAGACGTTGATGCGAAAAATTTATTGAAGTGGAGGTGACTGTAAGAGTAACTAAATTGATGAAGTGTTTTGTAAGCTTCATTGGATAGAGGTTGTTATGAATGGAGCCCATGAAAAAGCAGGATCTTGGATTTGAGATCCTTCACCACATAACCAGATGGATTGAATTCAATGACACAAGAATTATCAGCGATAAATTTAGAAACAAATAAAAGGTTATTAGTGATTAAGGAAACAATCAGTATGTCATAAGGATGAAGATTACGAGAAAAAGCAAGAAGGGTTAAGGTAGCAGTAGATGAAATAGGAAGAGTGTGTTGTTACCAAAAACTTGATTGGAGCTGTCATAATATGTCATAGATTCTACGATATGAAAATGTGGTGTCATGTGGGCAGGTTAGCCCGATTAGGCCACGGGCTAAGTTTTGGCGGGCTCGACCTATGGCCCAATCTTTACTTAAAAAATAACGTCATTTTTGACGTTTTACTTTTAAAAAATATATGATAGGTCAGGTTGACCCAGCTTGCCCCTGGCCTGTTAGGCCACGAGTCAACCTACCCCGACCCGCGGACCACCGTAGCAAGGGGTCAAGCCGAGCTGAGCCAGGAGCAACTCGGGCTCAGCCTAGCCCATTGATATCTCTAAGTGGCACCAGTGTCAGGTAATCATTCATTGACATTATTATTGGTGAAAGGAGCAGTGTCATGATCAGGTTGAATATTCATGGCAAAAAAATCGATGGTAACGCTATTGGTCGAGTGGTGATAAACAGTGGAGCGGTTCTTAGATTCAGAATACCAAAAGCGATAATAAGCAGCAATATGTCGTTATTTCCAGCATATTTGACATTGCGTAGAGGCTTGGTATTAAAATTGGGCTTAAGGTAAAAGGAAGTATGTGGAGCTTGGGTTTGGAAAGAAAATTGACTGGTGAGTTTTCTGAAGTTGTATGGGTCCACGATGTGAGTGGCTGGGAGTTAGGCCATTAAAGTGACCAGGCCTAGAAGATGATCCATTGACCTTCCACATTTGTCCAAAACCATTAGGGTTGCCAGATGAAAATTTGAGACTACCAGAGAAGTTTTTATAGGAGGGTCATGCCCGTTGTGCTTTGCCACCGCCTCTACCATAAGAGGCGTGGTTTGTAGTGGAGAAAGCAACAAGAGCAGAGTCCAATGATGATGGTGTATGGAAGGATAGAAGGCGTTGTTCATGAAGTAAAAGTTTTGGTTTGAACTTGGTAAATGTAACAGAGTGTGGACAATTTCGAATGTCGTGATAAACAACTTAAAATCCACTAGTAGTCTATTTAACGTGAAAAGGACGAGGTCAACATCTGAGATGTTATCACCAATCGCTGCAACTTCTTCAGTAGCGGTGGAGATGACATTAAGATAAGCAATTATGGTGCCAGAGCCCTTCTTGACAGGGTAAAGTTTTTGATGAAGGAGGGATTGTTGAGAAGCAGATTGGAGCATGAAATGGTCTTGAAGAACAATCCAGAAGAGCGAGTCGTGTTGCGGCCAAGGGCAAGTCTTGGTGTGGAGCTTGAGAGAGATTCGATGAGAAAATAGTACATGAGTTGGTCGTGTTTTTTTATCCATTTGATGTAATCTAGTGAAGGAGGGTCTACTTTTGTCAAAGATAAGATTGTGTCGTCAACATAACCCATCAGATTGGAGGTAATAAGGATTGCTTTAATTTGATTTCTCCATACCAAATAGTTCATGAAGTCTAGTGGTGTATTCATAAAATTTGTGACTTGGTTAAATGATAAGGTAGGTAAATTGATTTCTGCCATAGGTGTAAGTCGGAATTCTTCACGGTTTGAGTTGATTCTATCAATGTTTAATGTGTGGATAAAATTTTTGGTATGTTGCTAGGTATGTTTTGCTTTGGTTTTTTGTAGTTGAATCTAAAGTGTTGAATGTATGAAGTGATTGGGATTGGGATAATGTGGAATTGAGTTTGTGGAGGTTTGGGTGAGGGTGTATAGTGAAATTGAGGAATTGGCTAAATGGTAGTGTTTAGGTGTGTTAAAAAAAAGGATTGGTGTCTGTTGTGTTTTTGGATAAGGTGTTGGTGGACTGGAAAAAAAAAAGAGAAGGAAGGCATTAAGAGTTAGGAGTGAGCTTTGATACTATGAAGAATAATGTAATGTAAAGAAGTTGTGTTGTATTTCAGTATTTAATGCACAAATGTGTGTTGTGGATTGTGGATTCACAAATGAGACAAGATGAATCAATTTAGAATTGATTCAATCTAAAATAAATGATAATCTTAAATAAAGATTACAACAGATTAGATATGAACATATGAATTATGTGAAATGATACAAGATATGATAGATAATATGTTGAGATGTTATCAAGTTGGGTGCTTTTGTTTATATGGTGCAAAATATAATCTTATGCGTTTGATCAGTGGAATGGTATTGACTTTGATGCTACTTTACCATAATTGTTTGCTTGAACAATTGTTAAATGATGCAATCTTATAAATGTAGTTAAGGAACTGAAGTGCCTAGCTAAAAGAGATGAGAACTTCATTTGTGCATTGTGGATAAGGAATATAAGGTGCCCACTTCAAGATGAGAACTAAATTAGTGTACTTTTGCATATCCACATAGATGTGTTTCATTGTGAATCTTCGTCTATGTTCTTTCTCGTTCATATCCTTTTTTGCTACTTTCGTTTTAGAACAGTGAGAAAGATTGCTTCTTTGGATAAACACATAGTTGTGTCCGCGCTAGCTTGAAAGCCAATGCACATGTCTTTGTCAACAATGCTCCAATTTGAGTGCCAAAGTCAACTTATTATTGAGGATCCTATGACTGTTGAATATATCACAAGTTACATTGTCGGTTTACAACAGAAGATACATAAAGCAGTGGTGAGACCATCCACACTTATAAAATTTTTAATTTCTTTCGATTAATAACAAATTACTTGAAAGATATAGATGACGATAAAGAAAATTTGGAGATAAAATTTTATTCACAAGAAATCTACCAAAGTCAATAATAACAAGACACAAGTGTTAAGTTTTCGAATAAAAAATACTACATAAAACAACCACAACTAAATTTTTTTCTCTACAAATTAGTATACACACACACACACATACAGATATATATGTGTGTGTGTATGTGTGTATATCTGTATGTGTGTGTGTGTGTGTGTAATTCTTAAATAAATTATAGAAATCAAATTTTAATAAAATTATAGTTGATGAAAGTTATTTAGACTTTAAAACCCTTTTATCATCGTGTGTTTTTGTCTTATATAACTTCTATTTCTTAAACTTATCTTTAAATCTTAAAAAGATAAGACTTTACAGGCACATTTGATATGAGTTTTTGTCCACCATTGCCATAAGTTTGTGCCTCCCAAAGATAGGCATTTACTCTAAAAAATAACTTCAACTCGTCAATCTTTGCCTCAAATTTGCTTGAACTTCATTTCTTTTGATCCATGAAAACGGCTAATACTCCCAGAGTCCAAATTTAGTGTTTTTCCTCAAGCTAACATCTAAAAAATGAGGCTAAACCATAACAATCTCCCATTACAACCCATTTTGGAGGAGAAATCTACCACCCCATTAATCACTTAAAAGTCATCCCGACGAGCTTATTATAAAGCTCAAGCTTACTTATGGGAACCACCTTCGTTAACATGTCGATACCATTTTTGTCTATATGAATCTTTTTCAACTTTATTAGTTGCTCGTCAACCACAGACTGCAACCAATAATACCTCACATCAATGTGCTTAGTGCTGGAATGATACATAAAACTTCGCTTAAATCTATAGCACTTTGATTGTCACAAAAGACTATGTACTCATCTTGTTTCACATCCAATCCTTGGAGAAATCACTTCAACCAAAGCATCTCTTTTTTCATCTTTCACAACTGCAATATATTATGCCTTAGTAGTAGACAAAATATACACTTTTGCAACTTAGATTGCTAGGAAATAGCTCCCCCCACAAATTTAAACAAATATCATAAGGTTAACTTTCTGTTATTAAGATTGCTAGCTACATTCATATTTGTGTATCCTTCTAGAATTGACTCGCCACCTTCAAAACTCAAACACAATCTAGAAGTGCCCTACGAATATTTAAAGATTAACTTCACTACTTCCTAATACATCTTTTCCTAATTGGATAAAAATCTACTTATTAATCCAACATTGTGTGCAATGTCTAGTCTAGTGCATATCATGACATACATCAATGAATCGATAGTAAAGGAGTATGGAATAGATGACATACACTCTTTTTTCTTTTCGGTGATAGGACAAGCTCTCTTGCTTAACTTGAAATGAGCTGCCAATGATGTACTCACTGGCTTGGCATACTTCATATTAAACCTGTCAAGCACCCGTTCAATATATTTCTCATATGACAACTACAACTTTTCGGCCTTCTTGTCACAAATGATCTCTACACCTAAAATTTATTTTGGAGGACCCAAATCTTTTGTATCAAAGGCCTTCAATAAGTCCTCCTTTAACCTTAAAATTATGCAAGTATCTTGTCCTACTATTAATATATCATCCACATATAAGAGAAGGATAATGAATTTACCATTAGGGAATTTTCTGAAATACATACAAGGATTAGCTAACTTTTGCTTTATAAACGAATCAAACTTCTTGTACCACTTCTTTGGTGCCTATTTGAGCCTATAAAGATTGTTCTTAAACTTGCATATTAAGACCTCTTTCCCTTTGATTTTGAACCTTTCTAGTTGTTCCATATAAATCTCCTCATCTAAATCGCCATGTAAGAAAATAGTCTTTACATCAAGCTTATTGAGTTTAAAATCTAAACTAACAACTAGTCTCAATACTGTGTGTGTTGACATCATCTTGACTACTAGTAAGAAAATCTCATTAAAATTGATATCCTTCTTTTGATTGTAAACCTTCACCACTAATCTTGCTTTATGCTTCACTAGCTTATCACCATCTTTCTTTATCTTGAACACCCATCGATTCTGCAAAGCTTTCTTGCTTTTAGAAAGCTTCACTAACTCACAGGTCTTATTCTTCTTCAATGAGTCCACGTCCTCTTACATGGTCTTGAGTCAAAAGTCTTTGCCTTTAAGTGATTACACTTCTTGGAAATTCTTTGGCTCCCCTTCAGTAGTGACTATGAGATATTCTAAACTTGGATATCTTGTTGAAGGTCTATTCGGTTTAGTTGACCTTCAAAATTATATTATTCCAAATTTTGAGCAAGTTACTCCCCCAACTCATGATGCTCATCAACCTCTTCAACATCATCCCCTTGATTTGTCTGATTTGACTCATCACCATCATATTGCCCTGATCATTATCATCCTATGCTAGACAATATTCTCCTTCTTCACTTGAAAGTTGATCCACGAAAGTTGGAACAGGGGTAGAATCCACAATACCAAACAACAAATTGCTAGAAGTAGTAATGTCTTCTTTAATGCAATCTACACCCATCTCATGCTTATAGAAGATTAAGTCCCTACTTTTAACAAGCTTCCACTTTTTTGGCTTATAAAACTTATTTTCAAACCCCTCAACACTATATCTAATAAACACATAAGGAGTAGTCTTCGAATCTAGTTTTGATCTATCCTTTAGCAAGTTTTTAAATACCTTGTATTCATACACCTTCAAACATGAATAATTTGGATCATTCCCTTTCCACAATCTCAAGAATGTGAAGCTCTAAAAGGATTAAAGGAGTTATGTTGATCACATATACAACGGTTTTGATTACCTCACCCTAAAAGGACTTAGGGAATTTTGACATTCGGAGCATACTCCAAACCTCCTCCATAATAGTTCTTTTCATCATCTCAACAACGTTATTGTGTTATAGGGTACTAGGTTCTATCTGCTCATGTCTTATGCCATGTCTCGTACAATATTCTTCAAATTATTTGGAGGTGTACTCTCCTCCATTTATCAGTTTAAAGACACTTCAGTTCTCTCTTTGTCTCTTTTTCCACTATGATGTGAAATTTCTAAAAGGTCCTATACACTTGAATTTTTGTTTTCAGTATGAAGACCCAAGTCTTGCTTGTAGCATCATTGATAAATGTATAAGAACAGTTGTTACCTCCTAAAGACTCGACCTCTATAAGACCACACATACCGGAGTGCTCCAACTCCACCTTCATATTCCTTCTGGTAGACCTTTTATTTAATGAAATATGATGTTGCTTTCCAGGCCATATAATAATCATAGGTGTTAGAGAAACCATAGTCTTCATAGGGATAAGTGATTTTCGAGCTAGCAACTTGATCTCCTTCTTGCTAACGTGTCCCAATCTCCAGTGCCATAAGTCTAGTGAAGTGTATTCTTAAATGACATATAATTCTCTAGCACATACCTTCAAGTGTGTCTTATACAAGATGCATTACAATTCATCATGAGTAACTGTCAATGTTCCTTTATACAACTTTCACTTTTCATCAACAAAAGTGTGTCGATATCCCTCTTGGTCAAGTAAATTTGAAGATAACAAATTAAGACAAAAGTTTGGAATATGTTATACACCTCTTAAGTTCAACGTGCACCCAACATCAATTTGAACTTGAATGTCACTCATGTTGATAATGCTAATGGAGCTCTAATTGCCCATCTTCACATTTCCAAAATCATCACTCTTGTAGTTAGTGAAATACTTCCTCTTTAGAACATAATGGTAGGATACCCTTATAACAAGTCACTTCGATTTGAGTGACTAATATAGAGACACTCATTGGTTACACAAGACACCTTATCATATATACTTGATGTCATTCTTGCAATGTTATTGTCGTCTCCATCCTTCTAGCTTTCTTGTTTCTTTTGGTTTCTCTTTCACTTGTAGCAGAACTTTTTTATATGACCAGGTTTGATGCAGTAGTGACATGTTCCGATCTCTTTATCATCTCTCAACTTTAACCTATTCTTCAACTTACTTTGCCCTTTAGGACCTTTGCTCTTGCTTCTTCCTTTGTTTTTTTACCATAATATCCTGCACATAGTCAACACCGATCTCCTTCCTCCTAATATCTTCATTAAACATGCTCTCTTTGATCACATCCAAAGAAAGCACATTATCTAAAGTGGGGTTATTGATAATCATAAGCAAAGTTTTTGAACTATCTAGCAAAGAACTCAATAGAAGCAAAGCTTGCAATTTATCATCGAGGATGATCTTCATCGCAATCAACTTGTTGATGATATCCTAAAAATTGTTGAGATGCTCTAAAACCGATTTTCTAGCCTTCAACTTTCAAGTTTACAATATTTCTTTAATTAAGGAGGCTTTGTTGTGAGTGGTCTTCCTCTCCTAAAGACCCTTCCAACTTTTTTTCATAGCTCAAAAGGATCTATCTTTTAGAATACATGGTTGAATGTACTAATATTAATCCACTGTCTAATAGTTCCTAAGGTCTTTCACTTCATCTTCTCCCACTCTTTATCTATCATCTTCTTTGGGTTAGACGGGACATCGTATTTTATACTTCCATCCACATTGATTGGATTGTAGAGATCCTTGCAATACAGGAGATTTTCCATTATAGGTCTCTAAATCAAGTAGTTACTTGATATCAACTTCATCATAGAGTTGTTATTGTTCTCCATACCTATGGATTTGATACCACTTGTTGGGGCTCCAAGTAATAAACCTCATAAAATCTTCAAGTTCACTAAACCAATAATAAATTACTCAAAATATATAGATGATGACAAGAAAAATTGGACGCTGGATTTTATTGATAAGAAATCTATCGAGTTCAATAATAGCAAGATATAAGCATTAAGGTTTCGAGTAAAGAACACCTCACAAAATAACCACAACTAAAGCTTTTATAACTCTCTCAAAAACTCCTCCTTAAACTCTAAAATTGAGTACAAATATATATAAATATATACCAATACTACTCTTAAACAAATCCCATAAATCAAATTTTAATAAAACTATAATTGAAGGAAGTTATTTGAACTATAAAACTCTTCTATCATCATATATTTTTGCCTTATATAACTTCTGACATTGATGAAAATTATTTGAACTACAAAACTCTTCTATCGTTTTATATTTCTGGCTTATATAACTTTTGTCTCTCAAATTTATCTTTAAATCTCAAAAGATAAAATTTTACATGAAAATTTCTGGACAAGAGACTGCAAAGTTATCAACTAGTGCTTTGCTCAAAGTAAGTCATTTGCCTTCACACTTACGTGTGTGTACTATAAAATTGTGATCAGAAATATCACTTGATGGATTATATCATTTTGTACTGATTCATTTCCTACGTGCACCTTCTAATGATTTAGATTCTCTTTCGCATCAGCATTCATAGTTTGGTTACAATGCATATATTAGAATAAAAGGAATTTGAGCTAAAAGTGAGGTGATATTATGATCTTATTTTCAAATTTCATGTTTAAATTGTTGAAAATAACAACCAATTAATTTTCATTAGAAGGACTATCTCTAGCAACTTGAAAGGTAATGGAGTAATTTATTACCTACCAAGCCTTTAAATGTAGTGTTGTATGCTCTCAAGGGATCATCCATGAGTTACAACTCCCAAAGTTGTCTTAGGCTATGTTTGGTTGGGCGTAAGGTTTTTAATAGAATGGAATAGTTTATAATGTAATGAAATGTAAATGGATGTAATATTAGAAAATTGTTGTTTGGAAATGATGGAAGGATTCATAATGTAATATAGTGAAATGTTGTTTGGAAGGGGGATTCACAATGTAATATAGTAAAATGTTGTTTATCATTTTACATTTCATCATAAACCTCTCAAATCAGAGGTAACTTATTTTTACTGTTTATGATGAAATGAGATGTAATGTGAATCTCTCTCTTTCCATCCTATATCATTATAAACTCTTCTCCTAAATAATATAATAATATTACAGTCGAACCTCTTTAAATTGAAGATTAATAAACTCTATAAGATACTATTTTTCTCCAGTCCCGACTTGGGCCAGTTGAAAATTTA
>JANIHZ010000005.1:34212489-34222887 GCA_027478365.1 Erythroxylum rufum
TTCTTCTCATAAGCCATATAAGTTCACTCAAATTGTTCTTAAATTCATAAATTGTCTCACCACTTTCTTTCTCATTTTAATATTTCTAATTTTCACCAAAGTTTGGGGGCCAACAGAAAGTCCATACTCTGAACTAGGGGATTGCTTAGTTAAAGCTTAATTATCTAATCTATCCCATTTTGGGAACTTCTTTACTTGAAGAAGAAATCAATCTAGAGTCAATTTCATTCAAAAGAAACTAGACTATAGTTTTGCAAATTAGTAGTGGTTTTCAACATTTTCAAACAACTCTCCTTGTTTACAAACAAGAACCTTCTGATAACTTGGCCATTATCACTTACTTAACTTCTATAAGGCCAAAAACACCTTTTAGATTCAACAATTTCTTAATTGACTTAGCAGTTTTTGATGAGTGAATCTAGAATTCAATAACAGAAAGAGTTAGAGGCTCCAAACATATGCCAGAAAAATTAAACTCTTTAAGCAAGAGATGAAGCTACTGTTCATAAAGAAAATTGGGAACACAGATCATCTCCTAAACACTGCTAAGAGTGATCAAGTAATTTGGCATTTCCTATCTTAAAAATAGGTTTTACTTGTGAGAATATAAATTTTGTACCTATATTGCTATTTAAAGTATCTAATTAAATAACTACTTAATGTTCTTGAATCCACTTTCTTTTTAGTTATCCTATAAGACCTTACCACAGCTGGACAACCCTACGTTTTCTATCTACTATAATTCATCAAGGTTTTATTTATTGCCTTAGTCAAAACTCTTTTGAGAATGTAAAATGTGGTCTTTAATGCCTTTCCTTATAGTGAAATATGGTAAGATAGTGTGAATAATCATACTCCTTAACATATTCTTTAAAGTTCTATTTTGTTTTTTAGCAACGTCATTCATGCTAGGGCTCCTGGCATGGTGTATTGTGGGACGATACCTCATTCTCCTAGAAATTTGACAAATGGTCCTAGATGTTATTCACCTTAATCATCATGTATTCCATAATACTCACCACTTTGATTAGATTTAATGCTTTTAATTGTTTTTTTAAATTGATTCTCAACTTTATATTTGAAAACTTTAAACATGTCTAATGCTTGTGACTTCTTATAAATGAGATAAAGGTACCTATAATATGAGTAATTGTCTATAAACGTAATAAAATATTTTTGACCATTATAAGAAGGTGTAGGAAATGGCCCAAAAAGATCTATATAAATTAGTTTTAAGATGTTTAAAGATCTTTTGGAACCTAATCTCCTTATTAATATTTACTTCCTGTTAATATACTCGATACAAACTTCAAGGTTTGATAGATTAAGTGGACCAAGAATTTCATCTAACATAAGCCTTTCAATTTTTTCTTTTTTTGTGATATGTCCTAAACACTTATTCGATAATAAAGCAAAATTATCATTGTATCTCGTAAACTAACGTGCAAGGTTTCATTAAATAAGGCAATTATATCAAGTATAGATTATCATATTTTAATAAATAACTGGAACATATAAGGTTTGAATATGAAAAGGACTAAAATTTATATTTATTAAAATAACAATAATAACCAACATGGTCTAATACAAAAATAGAAACCAAAATTTGACTAAAAGACGGTACAACAAAAGTTTCTTTCAAACCCAAGTAATATCTATTCCTATTTTGGAATCATGAAAAAGACTAAATTCTCAATTTCTAATAAAACAATAATAACCATCATTGTCTAATATAGAAATATAAATCAAATTCTAGCTAAAAATAATACAATATAATTCTCTTTCAAATCCAAATAATATCTACTCCTAAATGATAACTTAAAAGTCTCCATTACGTCAACTTCAATTGTTATTCCATCACATACATAGATGTACCTTTCACCATCACTAAGTTTTTGGCAACTTAGGCAATTTGCATGAACATACTTATGTGAGTAGTGACACTAAATTCTAATCACTAACTGTGTTTAGGTACTAAAATCAAATTAACCTTAGAATAAACCAAAGAAAGAAGTGTACCTTTCTTTACATGCCAAGCTGATATTTGGCACATTCTTTTTTCTTGTGAGAAATCTTTCCATAAAAGTAGTAAGCAAATTCCTTGGTTTTTTATTTTTTGTTCCTTATTTTTTTTTCCTTTTATGTTACAAATCCTACAACTTTCTTATCTTTCTCTTCTTATTATTACCCTTAAAGGTGGATTCCAAATGAACACTTTCAACATTCTCTTACTTTAATCTGTTTTCTTCTTACACACAATGGGAAATGAGCTTATTAAGAGTCCATTTCACCTTTTATAGTTGTAATTGAATTTAAATTGATGGAATTGTTTGGGAAGGGAGAACAAAACTAGATGTATAAGTAAGTCTTTAAACAACTCTAACATTAATGCCTTTAATTTTAAAGAAAGATGAGACATTTTTATTATATACCCTCTAATTTCCCATTACCTGTATACCTTATGGAAACAAGACTTACTAAAAGAGTACTTGTTTCCACCTTTTTGGTTTTAGCAAAACACTGCTTAAATTATTTAAGAAATAATTTGGCATCCTTCTCTTTGGATATTGTGCCCCTGAATGTTCTTGGAATTGCTATATTTCATGATCATAAGACTATGTAATTTGAGCATTCCCACTTCACCCAATTCCACTTGTCATTGGAAAGAACATGCATCCATTAAAGTAAGGGGTTGCTCAATCCAAAAGGCAAGGTCAAAATCCATGCAACCAAGAACGATCATAACTTTCTCTTCCTCAACCTTAAATTTTTTTCCATTTAGCACAAATATAGAGTTAATGTGACAGATATTGTAACAAAATAAATATTCACTAAGTAAAGAATAAAAAAAATAAACCAATAAACTCAATTAAAATCTGAACTCAACGTAACTAAAAAATTCAAATAATGGCAACCCCATCACAAGATACTTAGCATATTATTGAAATTTAGTCTTTCGAGAGAAATATAAATTCGTAAATGATACTCTTGATGTAGCGATCAATTATTAATAATAAGTTTGTATCAAAATTTAAACCTTTTTTTAAACCGATTTCTATTTTTTGTGGAGAGCCCAAATTTTTTTCTCATAGTTATCACCACAAGTATGTTTAGATTTTGATTTAATAATAATCTTACTTTAAAATGATTATTATCTAAACGAAATTCATCCACACACAAACATCTTGATATTTTAGAACTAATTAATATGCAAAAAAAACAGGTTACTTTGGTAATATATTATGTTGATTAATTAATTTAAAATATCAATTACTAAAAATTAAAAAATATAATAGCTAAAATTTGAATTTAATTAATCAATGGTTGAATTATAATTCCATATTATTTTAGCGAACAAATAAAACATATAAAGGTTATTAATCTCAACCAAAATAGAAAACCATAAATGTTAAAAATGTTAAAAATTCATATAAATAACATGCAATAATTGTATGATAGTTGACCAATCTTTAATACAAACAAATAACGGCTCAGAAGCATAAACAATATGGTTAATGTTTGGCCAAACTAACAAGTCACATCATGGTTTTCTTTTTATTATTAATCCGAAAATTAAAGCCATGCAAAACTTAAAAGAGAAAAAGTCATTAATATACAAAAAGGAATATACATGGCTAAAGAACAAAATTACACCCATATCAAAACAATCCATTAATCTCAATAATCCAATATGTATAAGTTCTCATACCACTTATTATATTTTAATATAATTATGAATCTTGATTAATCATTTCAGATTATCAAGAATAAATTTGATTATGAAAGCATACTTGAATTTAGTTTTCCAATGACAATGTCCTGGTTTCTTCCAGTGTGTTGAATTGTCCCTTTTTGTTTCAGCTTTTTCAAACACTTCTTGAATTGTGAGACATGGGGTGCAGCTCGTAACTATTGAAAAGTATAGGAGTTTTCTTTCTCAAATTATGTGCATTTCCAAGAGAAATGTAGGTCAATCAAACCTGCATATAGTTCGAGCTGTCATATAGGATTTAATTTTCAATAATCTCGAAATGTGTTTTGGATGTACATATTAGCTGGAAATGCCAGAAAGGTCGATCAGTGCTGTCCAGTCTGAGCGTATAAATGATGATGGTGAAAAGTTGGAAAATAAAGAAGTTACTTGATTAACTCCTAGAATCATTAAAAGAAAATGGAGCGGTTGTGAAGATTCGGATAGTATTGATTCTGATGAGTAGGCTTTCCAAAAGAGACCTGAGTGGAGTTTGTAGGACTCCGTTGTAATTGCTGAACTTGAATTGAAAGATAGATTATGTTAAATTACTCTTTTATCACAATAATTTAAATTATTGTGTGAGATTAACTTAATTGATTTTATATATTTACTAATATACTCTTTAAGTGAAAGCCTTTTAGGTTTGAAACTTGCATAGACTCACTCTACTTTGTGTTGAATAATAGATGGGTAGTAGGATTTGAACTTACGACTACTTAATTACAAAGGTTCTGTCCCATGTTAAATGACTATTTCATCACAATAGCTTAAGCTTTTATATGAGGCCAATTTAATTGGTTTTATATATTCACTAACAACTTATCATAAGATGGTCTCTACACCTCTCTTCTTTTCCCTATCTTTCGCCCTTCAAATTTTTACAGTAAAGAGTTAAAAGGACTTGTGACGAGAAAAAGAAAAGGAACCATTTATGTGTAATGTCTAATGGTACCGGAAAATAGGAACCATTTATTTTTTACTTGCTTATTTTCCAAAACTATTTGGGGTCAGATGCGCCATATACTCGAGGCGACCCACTGTCCGTATGTCTGGGATGATACACTAACATGGGTTACTCAAGTTTCTGCTATCCGGAAGAACGATGGAATCCATCTTCAGCACTGTATTTTCTTATTCAGAATACAGCATTTGGATGGAAAGGAATACAGATAAATAGAAGGGAGCATTCTTGCTCATATCAGTTAGCGACTAGCATAGTCAATGAGATTAAATCTCTGGTTATCGCCGAAGAAGTAACACCTAAGCTATCCCTTCGTATGCAGTCACAGACACAGTGGGGGCTTTAATCCACTCTTTATTTCTGTAACGTAACCGGGTTGAATTGTAGCCAATGTAGTGAGTAACTATGGATTCTAGCAGGAATCCTTCTTTTGAAGTTGTATATAGTTTTACTATAGTTAATGAAAATTTTAAATTTAATAAAAAAAGAGAAAAGAAAAGGAACAAAAATTCAGTAGCCATTGACATTATGAAATAAAATTTTTACATATGAAGCGACGTATCAAAGTTTGATTCTTTGAAGTTTTTTCTTTTACTTATTCAGCACAACAATAAAAGGGGCTTTTCGCGAAAAAGATTTTCATCGCTAAAAGTCCTTTATTCCTTGTTGATAATATTTAGCAGTGATATTAAATCTTCACAAAATTCTAGTAGCAAAATACTACAAACGACGTTTTTAACAAATCATCACTAATTAGTTTTTGCGATGAGCTATAGACGTAGCGAAAAGAGAGCCACGATGATATGGAAAATCATTGCCAATAATATTTTGGTACGCTTAATTTTCGTGTTTAATCTCGCCCAAAATTATTGGCAACGATATAACAGACATAGCAAAAAAAAAAAATTACAGCGTTTTTGAAAACGTAGCCAAAAGTTATTGAGTACGTTTTAAAAAACGTAGCTAACAAGTTTTGGCGACAATTTTAAAAAGGTAGGCAAATCTTTTTAGCTACAATTTTAATTTTTAATAAACATTATTACTAAAAATTTTATCATGTTAACTATAATTATTGATGACATTTTTAATCCATGTAATATATATGTAATATTTAGATTTTTTGTTTTATAATTTATTATGCAAAAATGGAATTAAAAATAATTAGAAATTAGAAACATGTTATATAAACAATAAAATATTAATAAATGTTAAATAAAAACGTCAACAAAAATAGTTATGTACAAACTAAGAATTCTTTCCATCATCACTACTAATTACATAATTCGAGCTAAGTATTTGTTCGATCATCTTTTCAAGCTTGACCAACTTTTATTCATTGCGTTCTAACTTTTGTTCATTACAATCTAATTTAGCCTTAAGCGATTGGTTCTCTTGTTCAAGACAACCAACATATGATGGTTTTGATGAGGATGAAGCAGTTAGCTTAAGGCCAAACGCAAGACCTTTGATGTAGCCTGATCTTATACCAAGCACATTGTTGCAAATTTCATCTACATTTGGCTCATTTTCGTCAGACAATGATCTTTGCAATAACTCCAACATCTTATTCTAAAATTAAGAAAAAAAATCAATATTGAATTCAGATATTATTAGTTAGTACTATATAATTAAATAAACTTAAAATTTAAACAAATTTTTATACTCACATAGTGAGTGAGTTTGTATAAGGTGATCCTATCACATTCTTATCCTTATAATTCCTTCTCACTAAGTTTTATGAAAAAAATTAATTGAAAACACAATAAATAATATTGTAATTACTAATATAATTATAACTTCTAAATAAAGAACTTACATATTCTTTTCGTACGACAACAAATGATTTGGAGCATTAGTTGTAAGGAGTTTTCATTTTTCTTCTATTAACCTTCGCTTTCTCTCACTTTTCCCAAATAAAGAAAAGAAATATTCATTAAATTGTGTAACAAGGTTAATGACATCTACATGTGAAGAGAAAGAAGTCAAACCTTAACATTAGTAGGGGCTCTATAATCATACATTTGGCTCCAATTTTTCAAAGACATCCATTCAAGAACATATCTCCTTACCTCTTCATTAGAAGGAAAAGATTTGTAGTATTTATGTAGTCGACAACAATGATCCTTAGCCCTTTGTTGCAACAGTGAAGTTACACAACTTGAAACTTTAAGGTTGTCAATAATATTGACCTTCATTTATGAACAACAAGCAAAAGGAAATTAGTCTTTAAATAACTACAAAATGCATATAATTAAACAAATTAAAAAATTACTGAAACTTTATCCTGAGCATTCTATAGCAAGCTGTTTTCCTTCAGCTGCTTGGCAGGCTGAAGGCAAGGCAATTCAGTCCTGATAATGACCCCTAACTCACTGGACAATTTTCCTTATTGGATTTTGTCAACAAAATGACCTTACGAGGTGTCAATATGTATTGACAACTTACTATTCATTGCAACATTCATGCATTTCAACTCAGAACTTTTAGTAATAACTCTACCTCTTTTTCTGATGCTGATATTGGAACCTGAGAATAAAAGAATAAGGATAAGAAAAAATACACTAAACATTTAACTATGTTTTTATCATAAATCTAATTATAGATGGTAAAGATTAACAAACCTAAAGATCCCTCAGCACTAGTTGAGGTAGATAGAGATTGTTGCTGATCGACTTCATTAGTGGATGAAGTCAGTTGCTGTTGTTGGATAGGTCAGATTGATCTGGTTGTTGTGGGGGAGGAACAATTTAACTAATTGTCACTTTCTTTCCTTTGTTTCTACAAAGTGCCATTATATTGAATATCTATAACTCAAATATCAACATTACGTATAAACATTAGTCAAACGTCAACAATACGCATAAACATAACCCAAACATCAACGATCCTCATAAACATAAGTCAAACATCAACATTCTACATAAACATCACTCAAACATCAACATTCCACATTAACATAACTCAAATATCAACAATACGGAAAAACATAACTGAAACATCAACAATCCGCATATACATAACTCAAACATCAACGTTCTGCATTAACATAACTCAAACACCAACATTCTATATTAACATGACTCAAATATCAACATTCTGCATAAACTTAAGTCAAACATAAATATTCCACATAAACATATCTCAATCATCAATATAGTTTGTCTTTAGTTATTTAAGTCGCAATGAGGCCAAATGATATAAACATGTTTGTATCAAAAGCGTAGTTCATGTTTGCTTATTGCAGCATTATTATTATGTGTAGATATCAAGAAAACATCAACAATATGAATTAACATAAATGAAACATTATCAATACGCATTAACATAAGTCAAATATCAAGAATATGTATTAACATAACTCAAACATCAACAATACATTTCAAACAATATAAGCTATATTTTTTTTACCTTCAATCACCACGATCAAATTCTTGAAAGTCATCATTATTAATTACATTATGATTCTACTCTTCATCACTATTATATTCAGCCAAAGTATCATTGATCGGTGGTTTGGTTGTGAGTAAGTTTTAATTATGAAGCCTCGATAATCCACATCAGCATAGCTCATTAGCATAGTACCAAAGGTGTCGATCCCACGAGGAGGGAACTAATCTAATCCTAAAATCTAAGGCCAAAAATAAATAACAAAAATTTAAGATGCAACAAAACTAAAACGAAAATTTAATTCAATCACTCAAATTAAGAATCAAACATGAAAATCCTAATTACTAAGAAATCACAACACACCCAAGAATCAACCAAAAGAAATTACCAATTAAGAGAAAGGGAAATTTACTTATACTTAATGTTAACCTAACTGATTATGAATCATTGGATTGTTGGTTCTAGACTAACCTAGGGTTGATTACTCTCTCGAGTTATAACCATTACCCCTAAATCATAAATTCTAGTCAGATTATGGAAGTTGCAATCTCTCAATTCACAACCTATCCAAAACCCTAATTAGTTCTCAAGCTTTCTAATAAACTATCAGAAACCCTATGCAAAATCGCTCTTCGCATAAATTACCGATCTGATTTAATTCTAATTTCTATTAAATTACCTAACTCTCGTTAGTTCAATTTAATCGTTTTTTATTTGATTCACCCTTTCAGTTTATTATCGAATTATGCAATCGCAGAATCAAATCACAAAAAAATCCAATGAACACATAAACAATCATATTTTCATTAATTCAAAAATAAAATTTCGAATATAAGTTTAGAACATCCTCTACATTCTAGATCCTATCATTAACTATTCAATCCAAAATAAAACTGAAAATAATAGGAAATATAATCTAAAATGGATGACAGGAGGCAACGACGTCGACAAACCTCCTGATTTGGGAAGTACTTTAAGTTAGCTTCTTCTCCTCTTCTCTCTACCTTCTTCTCTTCCTCTCTCTCTTGATAATCTCTCTCTATGGTTTCTCAAGGTAGCTGATGCAAAAGCTCCCTTTCTGCCTCTTTTCTTGTTCTTTAAATATCCTCTTATGTTTTGGGAACCCTAAGATTTTTTCTAGGTCTGAAAGATTCAAAAATCCCTCAAAACTTGACGTTCTTGAGTGTTTGTGCTTCTGCTCGACGTAGGCCATGATCGTGGCCCACATCTGAGCCTTTGTCACGATCGTGGCATGCAGGTCATGATCGTGGGCCATTCCTTCGACTTCTACCACAATTGTGGCATATAGGCCACGATCGTGGGCCAAATATGGAGCTTTTGTCACGATTATGGTTTCGTAGTCTGTTGTTTCGGTTTGAATGTCTCCGAAACTCCTCCGGTCCTCAATGTTGACCTTGAAACACTAACAAACATATCAAGATACCACAAAACGCTTGTACTAACCCATAAAACGCTTAAAACATAAATAATTAACAAATTAACACAATTTTAACCTAAATACATACTAAATGATTGAATTAACAGTTAAATACATATCAAACTATGCCCTAAAACATGATACAACTTACACTTATATTTCATTATCATATAATTCAACCTCAATATAGTCTTCATCTCTTTCTACGATCAGAGCAGTTTATACTTCATTTGTTTGTACTGTATTAGGATCAACATCTCTCCTATGGAATGATGATATATCTGCATCTTCTATTTGAATGACTTCATTATTTAACTCTGATTCAATCTTTTGATACACTTCATCACCATCCTCACTCATAACCATTATCCCTTTCATAAAAATCAAAGAGATTTCGATGTTGAAAATTTTGAGCAACCTTCTAATTGCTGCCCAATATAGTATCATTGAGGTAGAATACTTGCTTCACTTGACTTGTAAAGACCAAAGGGTCATTATCATACCATGTCTTACTTAAGGACCAAAGGATCATTATCATACCAAGTCTTACTAACATTGATGCTAGTAATATTGTCATTAATTTTTATGTCACCAAGATTAAACCATTTGCATTTAAATAGAACAAGCTTTTAATCCTTGATGTAATGCAACTCTATTATATCAGAGATGACACCATAAAAGTCAACAAAATTGTTGTCATGACATCCCTAAACAATAACCCCACAATTTTGGCTTCTAAATCAACTGTCTCGATTTTGTAATGTGAAATCTAACTCCATTAATGTAACATCCCGTTACTGGTAGCAAAGGGTATTATGGTAATATTGGGTCAGACTGATAGATTTCATTGCATTCACT
>JANIHZ010000005.1:34232124-34247777 GCA_027478365.1 Erythroxylum rufum
TCCTTATTTAATTTCTTTCCAACACAAACTCCAATTTCTACTCCAATGTTTCCCAAAATTCCAATGGCTCAAATTAACAAATCCTAAAATCATGTATCTAATTTTCAGTGCCATTGGACAGAAATTTCTACTACCAAAAAATAATCGGTCTGCCACTTCACATTTTTTCTAGTCCGAAAAAGTACCCCGAAAATTCCAGAAAATTTTCTAAAATTCTCCAAAAGTTCAAAAACTCACAAAGACCCATTCCAATTAAATTTTCAAGCACAAAAATCACATTTATGACCAAATATACCGGGAAATATCATGAATGCATGTACGCCTTATATAATGCATGAGCATGAGATGTATTTTTTTTTCACATGCACTAATTTCTAGGGTTCAAACCCTTTATATGAAAACGGGATGTTACAACAACAGTAATGCAAAAGAAATAAAGTGCAAGAAATTAAATCAACTCACACACAATTTACGTAAAAAAACTCCTCTCAATTAGGGGAAAAACTACAATCTGGATCTCCACAAACTAAAATCACTTCACTATAATAATTAAGAGTACAATCGGCAACTAACAATAATAATCTCAACGACAAGTACAATTATTTCTCAATTCTAGTACAAATTGAAATCCTCAATCAATTTCATACTCTTTATAAACTTAAGAGATACCACACATCGTATATCTGTCAATGATGATTCACTTCCTCTTGATTATCTCGCCAAATTGATGTCGTCCTATACGCTAAAACAATATAATAGACCTCTCTTTTTCTCTTCCCTGTTCTAGTTTTTACAACAATCCCACTCACTACCGAAAAAGGATAAACTCTATTTTATCTTATTATAAATTGACTTCTCCAATAAATTACTAAAACCTACCACTTATGAGTTAATCAAAGAACTCTTTACTTAGTAGGCCACCATTTGTAAAATCAAGTTCACCCTTACAAAACTCACATAGCTAATATTTAAGATTTGGGAAGATACTCAATAAGTGAAGGAAACAGTTATTCATTTTATCGAATTAGATGCATATTGTAAAAATCCATAATTTTTAGGCCACCATAAGCTTCCAAATTGAGCAGCTTGAACTTTGGTGGATGTGATCCACCTAATATTTCGAACATACGTAAAAGGGCTATTGTGTATATTTACCTACGCTAACTATAGATTAGAGGGAGTGGGGGCATCTTTGTGGCCCTCCTTGATTTGAGTCAATGACAAGCAGATTTACCTCTCGACCTCTATCTATGAACTTGGCAATGTGGTTGGCCAGTTACATGGCCAACTCGTATTACACTAGCCACAAAACATGTATTCTTAACTCCTTAATCTGCTCTTGTAAGCTTAGAAACATAGATAGTGTTTCTCTTTCAACAATGTTAGCCTATATATTTTCATTTCGTGAGGTCTCAGTGGTAGTAGAACCTCTTAGGGCTGGGTCTTTTGGAATAACCAATATGTTCGTAAATAATGCTACGCAGAGGATGTCAAATGATGCTTTCTCAGCTCTTGATTATCCTTGCACGCTATTTCCTCTTTAATCAAACTAGTGTTTGGGCTTTCTAGTAGACTTCTCACAAGTATACAAAACAAAATGAAAGTTTATCTAGTAAACACTTCGATACTAAAGGTAGATTTAGGTTCAGGAGTTTTTGTAGGATAATTGCAAGTAACATACCTCTCTAAATACATGGACATACACTTATATGGGGGGAAAAACATTAGTATGGGAAGAAATAGTACACCAATACTAGGGAACGTAATCATAAATGGGTTGAATGTAAAGGGAACAGGGGAACAGCAATTTTGGGAACAAGTACGTTGATTGATCGCACGAGCTAAAGCTATGAAAAATTGTGTTTTCCTGACACAGGGCTTGCCTGTGGGGAGTTTAGTGGGTTGGACTAAACCATTGGAGGGTTGGGTGAAATTAAATTCGGATGGGGTAGTTAAACAAGGGTCTACCAAGGCCACAGCTGGAGGATTAATTAGAGATAGTTATGGGAAGTGGTGTGGTGGGTTTCGACAACATATTGGGAGGGGCTCACCTTTATCTGCAGAACTTTGGGAAGTTTTCTCAAGCCTCATGTTGGCCTAGGACCTAGGTTATCGATGTATAGTAGTCGAAGTGGACTCTTTAGAGGTCATTAACATTTTCTCTTCCTCTCAAATAGTACTAACTGAGAATATTTCTTTGGTTGCAAGTATCCGAGGTCTTATACACCATAATTGGGAGGTCCAAATTCAGCATACCTTTCGCGAGGAGAATCAGTGTGCCGACAGATTGGTGGTTATTGCAATCTTATTAAGTCCGGGACCGCATCTTCTATAGGAGCCTCCGAGGGTCGTCCAGGAGCTGCTTCACAGAGATGCTCAAGGAGTGTTGTATTCCTGAAATATGCGCTAGTTATTGTTTTTTTTCTTTCCCTTGTACTAAAAAAAAGAGATTTGGGGTTTGGTAAGGAAGTAGGTAGGAATATTGATGAGATTTTGATATAGTTTCCTTAAGTTTTCATGATGCCTTGTCTTCCGTTTTACATTTCAATTTTCATCATCAAAATTAGCAAGATACAAAAGCCATTTCAACAAAACAAGATGAAACTATCACAAGATAAAGGCAACAACCTTAATAGTGTATATATAAACCAGATTAACCGATGTCTACAATCAGCATAGCATCATCTTGACAAGCAAAACATTTTAAGAAATAAGCAGCGCTTCTTAGATGAGTTGTGTTAACATATTTAAACAACTACCGCGAGGAAGCTTCGCAAGAAGTCATACAGTTCTATAATATCAGCAAAGATACGTGCTTTGCTACATAAGCAAGCTTGATTACGGCTTTTACATGCATGTCCGTAGTCCCAAATACTACAACACTTTCTTAATGATTCGAAGTCTTATTCCAATCCAGATTCACATAACCCATAAGATTATGTGTGTGTAATTGACCCATCAAAAATACTTCAACATAACTCAGCAAACACAAGCACAAAAGTCACCAGAGAAAAGTAAAGGAAAATATCAATAACTAATGAAGCATTCTTATAGCTATCATTCAAAAATGCAGTTTTAGATAGTAAGTAGGGATACAAAATATATTTAAAAAAAGAAAGAATTAAACAACACAATTTCCTAATAAAATGTTTAAATAAGAAAAGGTGTTCAATTAGGACGTAAACATAGTTACTAGAAATTGAACAAGATTTACAAAGTATGGATATGTATAATGCATAAAACTAAGAAAAGAAGAAATTTAAAAAAAAAACCCTTTTATTAAAATGATTAAAGGAGAAAAAATTGTCAAATTGAAATTTAAATAGTTGCTAAGAGATTGAGGTCTATCTAAGACACTTAAAATCCTTGAACTAAATATGGTTTGTTTTGTTGTCATGTCCTAAACTAAGTTATAAAGAGACTTTCATCATCTAAATATGGTTTAGGGTCTCTTTTTTTTTTTTAACGATATGGTTTAGGGTCTTTTAAAAATTAATATTAAAAATTATGAAAAACTAAAAATAACTGTCATCTTATTGTAGTTGTTGCTAAAAACACGAACAATTTCTTGAATACTTACTTCCATTATTTTGAATATTCAAAAATGCTCTCGTTATTTCTAATAATATTGTTCAGTAAGAGACTACTTCTTTCAAAGCGCATCCGCTCAAAACAATTCAATTCATTTTCCAACACTTTTAATTTTAAATAATTAAATAATTGAAAGTATCACTAAACCTTGCATTTTCATGACTAATAATTGCTTCTTGCAATCACACCATATATCTATAATCTTCATAATTAAATAGCACTAGGGATATTCTTAATTTTTCACAATCTTTAATATTGCTTTTTTTCATGAGGATCTTAAATTATAATTTAGAAGGCCAATAACCCTTTTCCAAGTAACAATAACCTTTTTATTGATCAATGCACCTTAAACTTGATTACTTCTTACTTAGAACAAAGTGGTAACGTGATATCAATACCTAAATTATTTTATTACTTTAGTCTTAGATAATTATTTTAGATAAAAATATTTTAAGGTAGTATCTAATATTTTTAAATATAACTGTTGGGTTATTACTGCTTTCTGTTGTTCTTTCAAAACATAAGACGGATAAAGATTGTTATTTGCAGATATAATATGATTGCAGAAAATAAAGAAGACTGGATTTTACTTGGTTCGATAGTGTGTCACTATCTACATCCAAGGTTCCCACTTTCGGTGGTGAAAATTTCACTATATGAAGAAGAAGGAGAAGAGAAGACCCGTACTGAGATGAGTGTATCCCCTACACTTGCAAAGAGCTTTTCCCAAAACTCTTCTAGTACCCACCGGTGTACTCTAGCACTTTCTGAAACTATTCTCTACTCCCTTTTTGCACTCTCAAATACTGAATACAAGGTAAATTGAAAATTGAAGTTCTCTGTATGTGTTCTGTGTTGTCTGATGCTTCTGCTTTCTTTTTATAGCTGATGGAGAAGATGGCCCTTCGGACAATTGTTGGTTTGTATCAGCCTGTCTCCATGTGCCTCCCACATGAGTCACTTATTTCCGTCTCTGATATGTCTGCGTTTTATACTGATGAAGCTGCGTTTTGTAATAGCTAGCATTGTCTGCGTTTTGAGTATTTGCTTCTGTTGTATACAAACGACTGTGTATTAAGGAAATTCTGGCTTGTGTTAAAACGACTGAACTTTGAGTTTATTGTCTTTTAACTAGCTTTCAACGACGTGTTTGTGTCTATAGCTGTTAAGGATTTGTTAAAGAGTACAAGCAAAAGATGGAAATAAGATAAATTATATGGTTAGAACATTTTCACTTAATTTCAATCTAAAATATGGAACCCATCAATTGAAAATGTTGACAAAAATCTGGATTACCATTTTTATTCAAAGTCTAATTCGGAGAATATATACTTCAACAAGTATTAAGGAGTAGGATTCCTAAGGAGGCTAAAATTGCATGGTTCGTCCAAGAGAGAGAGATAAGATCCGTAATATTAGGCATTTTTAACTGCCGGAGAACTACTTACCTGAACTGTCTACTGTATGAAGAAAGGATAAGTTGATATAGACTTTACATGCTAGCAGGATATTCAATAACAAATCTGCTCATAATCTACCAGTGGTATCAATGGAGTCAGTCTCGTGGGCAAAAATCGTATGGAAGCAAGTTTTGAGTCCCAAAACGGCCATTTTCTTGTGGTTAGTTATAAAGAACAAATTAAAAACTAAAGACCGATAGTTTGAGATTTACAATCCACTATATTTCTTATGTAAACAAGTAAATAAGAGAAAATCATCAGTTCTTTGAGTGCAGTTATGTGGAGCTGAATTTTGACCATGATTCAACTTCTAAGGTACCTTTTGATTGGACTGAAACATTGAAATTTATCATTTGGTACTCCAACTCAGGTCAGAGGGATGGATTAATCATCAAGACTTCTTTTCAGATGGTGATCTATTATATCGAACGAGAAAGAAATAGGAGAATCTACAATATTGAGAAGCAGCACAAGTATAAGCTTGCCGAGGTAATTATCAATTTGATTAGAGAAACTATGATGATAGTCAAAAGGTAGCAAGACAACATTAGCTAGCTAACTTAGATTGTTCCGGTTAATCTGACATTTTATTTGTAATTGTTGTACATTCTATGTAGTGTACCTTTTTTTACTGTATCTTTTTTTTTACTGCTTATAGGATCGTCGAGAAGAATCGTGTATAAGTTTATGCTTTGATAATATATTTCCTATTAAATTTCCAAAAAATCAAAAAGAAGCCATCACTTACCCTGCAATGGACGGAAATGATGCTAAACCATTTCCGTAACAAGGATTCAACTTGGCCATATTTTGAAAAATTTTCGATGTTGTTTGACCTAAAGTACTCAAAGAGAGTTTGTATTTAGTTGCGAGGCCAAACCAGAATATGCTATTGAAAATTTTGGTATCCGGATGACTTTGTACACATTCCAGGTTTTAGATTCAAGTAGGATTTTTTTTTTTTTTGTGGCAAAAAAAACGCAGAACCATTATACTCTTGGGGAGCCAACAATTACAAGAAAAAGACTTGTTTTCAATATCATTATAATAATAAAGAAAATATGCAACAGTTTATCCACTAGGCAACCTCTCAAGATTTCAAAAAATAAAACAAAACAAAAAGGCAAGAAACAAGTGCCCAGAGTTTTTAACGCCACCCGCCACCAATATATTTGGGAAATAAGAAAATTCGAGTATATAGACAACAAAAAATTGTTGAAAAATAATTGTGAAGGAACATGAAAATCTAAACTGCATTTTTTACTTCTCAATTGAAGCACCATACTAATCTCTACAAACATGCATCTTTCCTAATTGAATCCCCTGGTCATCCAAATAAATTGATGTCCCAAAATCATCCATGTGGAATCATTTAGACTCCAGCATCCATATTTTCTAGGTGATCCCAAGGATGGGTCCCCACTTATTATAACATTGAAGAAACATTTCATCCCTCTACAAGTGGTTTTGCTCAGAGAAACAAATCCTAAACCTGCATAGCAGAAAGATGTCACCGTTGGAAAGTGCGTTAACACACGAAATATTTCCAATTTTTGAACAAGCAACTCAGAGAAAGACTGAGAATCGCTTGCTTAGCATCACACTTCCACCTCGAATAAAATCTAGGTTTGACACAGTTCCATCAAACAAGTTAGGAATAGGATTAAAATAGTGACTATAATGATGCTAATAGAAACTAACAATCATGTCTAGCTTTAACTTGTATTCAATCGAGGTATTTCATATGGCTATTTTTTCCATCTGTATGCATACAATTTGGGTAGTTAAATCAAAGTCCACCATGTAAATTTTTGAAAAGATAACATCCATCTAAATTTGGTCTATCCTCATCTAATTTTGGTCAAACTTTTGTCAATAGTTTTTTTCTTATAAGTAAATTGTTCTCAGTACCTTTGTTTCAGGCATTTTGCTGGACTTGTCGATGTAAATGCAGCATCCAATCAATATAACCATTGGTACCACTAATCTGGTCCTCCAAAAGATTCATGAGGAGAAGAAAGCCTTCTCTGGGCTGTTGACCTTGTCTGACAAGATGGCACAGCTGATAATAAGAAGGATCGCTCTTTCTTAACTTCTTGAGTATCCCCATTAAATTTCTTGACATTTCAGTATCCCGCTCACAAAGTGTAACCTGAACTACACAGCATGAAAAGTTAACCTAGTTTCACTGGATTTTAGTTACAGTACAATTAGCAGCGGTTTACCGCCAACTTGAAAGGAACAAGGTGATGCACAGCACAAGGTACTACAACAATAAAACAGTTTCCAGTAAACACCCTAGTTCAATGAAAACCTCAATTCAGCCTGTTACCATCATTTTTTTTTCTCTAATGGATATATCTAGTTTTAGTTCAATGCTTGGGAAAAAAGCTATTACAACAGATACCCAAGACAAAATCCACAGAAACAAAGGTCACATTAGTCCAGTAATATTGAAGATCAATACCCACACAACTGTCCTTTAGACAACATGACCCTAGCTGATTGAGAAGCATAAATCATGTGATCTACAAAAAGTACGAATCCAACAACAGGGTTAGTGACAGTGCATACTCTTGATAGGTCTGCTGCAGCATCTGGTCCGAGCAGATTCATGGCTATATCAGGTAGAAGCATTCTACCAAACCAAACAACAAAATGGAAACCATTATCATATATATAAAGGCCTCTAGAATCCAGGCTCTCTGCTGTTAGTGGTAGCCTCTTCATTATGCTTTTGAATTCATCAGACATGACAGATGCCTGCAGAAATAAGATGAAACTGCATCTTTACCATTATGGTTAATCTATGTAGTACCTGTCAAGTACAGGCAATCGTTTTACCTTCAAAACATTATCATCTAATCTAATCAAGCTAGGATATAACAGCTTCAATAATTTTTTAACCGGTAATGCCATCATAGTGAATCCTGCCGCACAACGTTCATCCAACTGAACATCAGCATACCCCCCTCGGAGAGGCACTGACTTACAAAGAGCTAATCCATACAAAGGTAAGAACTTCAGAGACTCTGGATATATCATCCTGCCTCCCAAGCGATGAACCGAAGCATGAAGATTCCTATATTCTCTTAGAGCTTTTACAATCCTTAGTTGTAAAGAATTCCTTGCATCTTCCAACTTGTGAGATAAAGTTTTCTCAATTGCTGCAAATATATCAGATCCTCAGCAAACTATACTCAAAATCAAGATCTAGTATTAACGCTAGAATAAGCTGAGACCTACCTAACCGAGAAAACAAAGAAACAATAGCACCAGTGTCAGCTTGGCGATACATCTCCCCCAAATCTGAAACCACTGGAGCTGCTGCTGTGTGTACTCTAATACGTCTCTCTCCACAAGATGCAGTATACCTTTAAATGGTTAAGAAAATCATGAATATAAAGAATATTACTTTCAGTCCAAAGGCAGCACTACCAATTTTAACTCAGAAACACAAACAAATGAGTGGAGATCGAAGGCACCATCTGTAACAACAGAAGAAACAGCAAAGGTGAAAGAGGAGATAAATACTGTTGCACTGGCCTGACTTAATAAACATTGGTTTCATTTGTGAGGAAAGAGAATCTCAGCCCATACGGTATGAAAAAAATCACTGCAGAGTATCCAGAATTATAAGCCCCCGAAGGAAAATCTAGTGACATGATCTGATCTTATGTGGATAGCTTAATATTTCATATATCAGCAAGACATTTAGATGGCTGCAATAGTCACAGAAATTCAATGGCCAGCTTAAAGACGATTTGCTGTCAAACAGTATATTATTGCATATGTAACTAAGAAAGATCTACCAAAATATTTTGGACTTATTTTCAAAAAGAAAAAATTTTGGACTCAAAGGATACAGCAAAGCAACTTGGAAATATACTGTCTGATTAGTCAGTAAAGTCTCTTCAAGTGATAATTGCATTGCATATGCTTTATCACAATCAGTAACTGGAAGAGCTAATAAATCAGTGGATCTTAGCATGAAGTTCCCGTGATACGATGTAAACCGAATTCCTGCATATACAGGACAAAATCAACAGGAAAGTATTAGCTACCTCTTTTCATTGACAAATAACTAAAACAATTGACAGTCATGTGTGGCTATAAACATGAAGCTTATAGTCCATTAAGAAAGGACCTTTTCCGCATCTTATACGCATGACAGCTTCCCAGGCAGTTTCCCTAGTAAGATCTCTGGTTAACTCATGTCTCAACTTCTCTCCATGATTAGTTGATTGGAAACCGGGATAGCAGTACACCTGTCCTCCAGTATACTTTGCCAGAGTTCCTGCAAAAGAGATATCAATAAGCTAAATAAATTAACAATTACTCAGCATTCATTTCATGGAGATTTTGGGAAATGTTACATTAAGCATCCAAACAGAGAAGATCATATAAATGAATAGGAGGAGGAGGAGGAGAAACAAAAAAAACTTTGTAAACATGTAACAATAACCATTTGGAAAATCTCAAAAGACAAGGAAAAAAGCAGCAAGTTGTTAGGAGTAAAACATCTTAGAGGTGGTTAAGGCACAGGAAATAAGGGATATCAGAGGAAAATTGAAGACTTTAAGTAACCCAAAAATAAATTTTAAGAGAACCACAATTTGTATCCCAGAAATGTTCAGATCAACAAACAGAAGAATGTATCATGTTATCTTATGCAAATAAAGAATGTATCATGTTATCTTATGCAAATAATACACATTAGCCATGTAAAACTTTTTAAAGCATGAGTGAAGACCAACTTCCAAAAGCTCATCATAAAATTTAACGTTCTCCATAACAGTTGAAATTGTGGAATAATAGAGCAAGTAGAAAACCAGACACCACCTTGGTTGCATGGATCCCACAATTTTAAAATGACTATGTTCTAATGTGTGATCAGAATAAAATGGAAAGCTAAAGCATAGTCATACCTAAGGAGGCTATATCAATGTATTTGTCACTAAATGCATACACATTAACTCCTATCTGGTACTTGGTGAAATCTGCAGCCATTTGCTTATAAAATGGATCTTCTGGTACTCTCAAAGCATGTTCTTTATCTGTTCCATAAACACGACCATCATCACCACGCAACTTTAAGCGGCCAACACCAAGAGATGGCATTGTGTTCTGAAATATCAGCAACTTTCCACCAAGTTGCCTCTGCAAAGTGGAAATCCAAGAAAATGCAAAGAGGGCATAGTAATTGAATGAACAAGGTACTCTAGAAGACCACAGAAACAACTCCTAAGTTGTTTGCAAGACTTATTAA
This sequence comes from Erythroxylum rufum, assembly GCA_027478365.1. Taxonomy (NCBI): domain Eukaryota; kingdom Viridiplantae; phylum Streptophyta; class Magnoliopsida; order Malpighiales; family Erythroxylaceae; genus Erythroxylum; species Erythroxylum rufum. The sequence goes on from JANIHZ010000005.1 coordinate 34,242,445, forward strand.
AAGACTAAAAACTTTCCTTAAAGAGAACATATAGATATCAAATACAATGCTCATCTTCAACTATTGTGGATCAAATTGTTCTCACCATCAACTTAGTTCCTCAGTAAAACAAAATACCTTTTCACAAAGAACTACATTTCAACAGTTTTGATCTTAAAGCAGTAGGTGCAAGGAATACCAACCATAACCATGAATGCCGATTTTAGAGCAGGACCAAAAGCAGATTCTACATTCATATTTTGCTGAAACATAGAGGGTAAACTGTCCAAAAATGCATCGACCACAGTTCTCGAGTCAGACAAGTTGACGAGAAGATCGTCAGGCAATGGAATAAATATGTCATCTAGATCTGAAACAACCATCATTTGAGGCTGCATTAAAGATGACTGTCACCACGAGAAATTTAACATTTATCAGCTGGTTGCCAGTTTAGTTGGACAAATAACAAAGTGCATCAACACTCACTGTAATTGCAAATCACTTACCTTCATGTTGTAAAAGTGGATTGTACTGTCATAAGTGATAAACCCAATCTGTGTTCTTGGGAAGCCAGGTAAGTCATCCAAGCAAGATTTAACAGTTTGAGCTACAACCTGCAAAATGGAAAAGGCCAAGAAAAAACAGATTGTGCTTATGGATGCATTAACTCAAACCAAAACCTACATGAAGAACTTAGAGGTTGATATAGTTCTAAACAAAATCAGGCACTCATGCTCCCATGCAGTAGTGATAAGCTCCATACTTGAATTACCAAGAATAAGGTGCAAAAAAAAAGGTGTTAAGCAATCACGCCTCTGATTTTTTAATGAAGATCACAATCTAAATGCTAAGCTTTTAACAACCAAATTTTTTATTTAAAAAAATTAACAACCAAAAAGTCACTTTAAAAACACAATCTTGTCTTATCCAGTTGCACAAAAATCTTACTAATACTCATTTCTTTATTCACTCTGTTTCAAATAATCATAATTACACCTGGACATCTTGGAAATATGTGTTCAGCACCTGAGCAAGGCCTAAAGCATATTAGTTAACATAAATCCTTCAATTTGGTCAACAGAACATGTCAAAACAAAAAACCAGCAGTCATTGAGAATGATCATATAATTTATTTCATAAAATCAAAGAATTTGTGAATGGTAAGTACATTTGCATTCTGGCAGCTGATCCCAAAATTGATTGCATAAAATATCTCCGAACTTTCTATTCAAGTAAATACATGAGTATGCACCAGACATAACACCGTACACGTCTTGTGGTTGAGATATCTTTTCAACATGTATTAAAGTGCCATAAGTCATTCATAGGAGACAATGCATTGCTAAGCTGGAAAGGCTTACCTCAACCATACCACTCTGAACTGCAGACATCGCAACATCAATGAGGAAGAAATACAGTGGCGGCATAGGTGGCCGCATCATGTAGTCAGTTGGAGCAACAAACTCCACGCTACCCCGTGTGAGCTCAGGTCTCTGGTCCAAGTCAACTCTTCTGCCAGTTGCGTCTAAATGGGAAAAATATTCACCTGGAACTGAAAATGAGAATAATAACATGTACAATATTAATATCATGTATGCTGGCAGATACATAATGTAAAACAACGAAAACACAGCAAAACGTAGAAATATAGCTGCACCAAAAATATAAATTTTGAGAACAAAGTCCCACAAAGAGAGAAAACATTAAGTATGAAGCTAGCACAGATCATATAGTAAACAAATATGGAGTTATGCATCAGCCAAAAACACACACTTGTCCTAAATTGCAGGCACTCCCAAAATCAAAGAATACCAGACATCAAACAAGAGACATGAGTGATGAGGTAAGAATACGTAATCATTGCATTCCCTAAGATACAAAGGACCAATATATATTCTGAATTACGAGGACAGGAGTTCTACCTTATTTATGTATAACCAATTAAAAGCAATTATATATAAATAAAAAAAAATGATGACTTCAAAGAGCTGCCAACTATTGCATAAATAGTTGTATTATTCCAGGCACAAAGGACCAACATACAAGACCTCCAATTGCATAACCAATCAAAAGCAATTAGAAAGACATAAAACCAATAAAGTATGAATCCAAAGAGCTGTGAACTATTACATACAATTAAGTTAAACAGTATCTTGTCAAACCATTTGAAGGCAATAACAGCAAATTCAGCAGCCAAAAGAACCTTCAAAGAGCTGCTCATCCAGAAAACGTAAGAATTAAATTAAAAATTATTGGATTAAAAGCCTAATGCTCCAAATACTTTACAAATGTGTCTTTCCAAGCTTTAGTTTTCAATTCATTAGACAAGAATTATGATAAGTCAAATTGCGCTAGGAGAAAATCAGCACAATTCCCAATCAAAACGAAGTTCTATAAGTAATGATAGCAATATAGAGAAGAGAGTCCTTTTGATGTACCATCATTAAGTAGAGAGCAGATATTGCAGCGCCACTTTCTTCCAGCATCAGTAAAGGCTATATATGGATTCACATAAGTGCGACATCTTCTACAACGGATGATGCCACTTTTACCAAAATTAATTACTGGAACCTCATCCTGAACAGAAAAAAGAATGGCAATATGGAAGGAAGATAATAAGAGTTCTTATAAACTGAAATTCTAGCAAGTCTAAATTGAAATTCAACTTGAATTTGCAGACACTAACCCCATCAGGAGCTTCAGCAAGGGGACAAACAACTGCTCCAAGAGGCAAATGCCACCTTGAAGCCAAGGACTGGGAATTTGGCATGGCACTAGTGGTAAGACGCAAATATCTAGTATTACAATTCACGGAGTATGCCTCACCCAATGACGTTGACTCCATATCACCATCCAATGGCCTTGGCAACGCCTTTGCATCAATTCCAGGATCTATTGACCCAGGAACAGACCCAATAGATAAGGAGTTGAAATCTTCTGCCAAACTATGGATGCCACCAGCAGGAGGCATATAACCTGGATGTTGGAGTTGATCTGTAGAGCCAAAATGGGTAGCCATGGGTGGAGCTTGATCATAGCCTCCTTGGTATAAAACAGATGGAGTAGATGCCATGGTTGCACCAGGGACATTACTTCCTTGTTGGGCCTGAAAAGCGGATTGCACGGGGGTTGGTTGAGAAACAGCATTGAATTGCTTTGCATATCCAAGTAAAGGTGGTTGATATGTAACCATGGAAGTGGGATAAGATGAAACTGTTGGAGGAAAAGATGGCTGAAAATTAGGCCTTGGTTGAAAAAATGATGAATCTGATGAAGGCTGAAGAACATTTGCTCTTGTTGGTGGAGATCCCATTGACACTGGAGGAACCTGGCTTTGACGGAAAGAGGTTGTGGAAGCTACTTGGCCCACAGGTGGTTGAAATGGTAGTTGCCCAACTGGTGGAGCTCGAAATGGTGGAGCTTGAGGTGCAGAGGAATATTCTGGCATCGGGAAATTTCGGTAGACTCCAATAGTGGGTGGCACATTGGATGGTAGTGGAGAAGATGAAGATGGATCATGAAACCTGAGAGGCTGGATGGGTCTAAATCCAGGGGCTTCTGAACCAATGGCAGGTCGGGACACTATAGAAGGTGCGACAGTTGGGTCAGGAGCTGACAAAGTAGGTCTAAATCCAGTGGCTTCTGATCCAACGACAGGGCCAGAGGCTGAAAATGGTGTTACTGTTTGAGTTGTTGTAGCAAAGGGAGTGTTAGAAGGTGCTATGGGAAAACTTGGACGGCCAGGAATTTCAGTCCCCATGCTTCGAAAACAACTTTTTCTAAGTGGTACAACTATGTTTCCATAGCTTAACATGGCAAAACAAGGATGAAAACAATAGCAATTGTTAGAACTAGCAGAGTACCTTAGGATTAGCAGATAAGGTTTATATCATATATTTCCTTAGCACCAGAACAAAATGATTTTTGCAACTTTTATCTCAAAAGACTAAGAGCGGTTATTTTACAAGAATAGCTATAATTCCTTATACATGTATTCTCAAGATATAAGCAAAAAAAGTTATAGACTATTGAAAGTTGTTTCATCACCTCTAAGACCCATAGAAGGTTGAAGAAACGGCCCACAACAAAAGTAATTTGAAAGGTACCAACATGGCCTTTTCAAGCTCAACTCCCACCATTCAACAGTATATAATCTTCTTTACAATCATCAAAGTCTAGAATAAACCTTTGAAAATAAAGACATATAAATAAAGTGTATGATCTAGTCCCATGGAATTTTCTGTTTCTCTCGAGTATCCCAAGAGTATAGACAGCAATAACCTATATAAACTTCTTCCTTCCTATCCAATACATCAGAGCAAGTCTGCAGCAATAGTTTAACACAATTATGGTTTTCTATTTGATAGAACTTGAAAGTAATCACAACGTCATAATTATTCCCTGACAGAACAAAGTTTCATGGGATGAAATAAAGAAAGACTCACACCAACCAAATACAATATGGCAGAACAATTGCAAGAGTATCACATGTACCTATTCTGAATCTAAAATTTTATTCTAGAAATACATCAACAACCCCTACGTATTCAAAGTAAACATTCACAAACCCCCCAAAAATGGAAAAGAAAACCAAAAGCAACTATTAACAAAGAGTTTCGGCGGCGAAACAGTTACGTAAATCCAGCTATCTACCTTCCAATTCAGAATACATTATAACAAGTCCATCAATAACTTGAGATTGCTCTACGGCAAGCAAGTTGCTGATTGAATCACAAAAACTTAAACACTGAATGAACTAAGCAATATACAACAACAAGCACACCGCAAATCAACAAGTCAGCAAACAAAATGAATTGTAATACCTCCGGCCACGAGTCGGCAACCAAGATATCAATTCTCCCTTAAAATAACCACCAGTATAACTTGACCAGAGCGTAGGGTGTAGGAAACGAATCGTAGGCGATCAATAACCTAAGGATTTACAAAAAAAAGCAGGAATCAATCTAGCAATTAGGGAAGAATAAAACCCTTGATCAGATCATATTGGAGAAGAAGAATAAACTCAGAAGACACTGACTGAGAACAGCTCATACCTTATGCACTCACTGTCTCTGCTTCGTTGCTCGTTTGAACAGTCGCTACATCCGACCCGTTCTTCTCTTCCTTTATTTTTGTATTTTTATTTTGAATCTACCTTATAGTTTGGGCTTTTTGAAAATGCCCTCTCTTATCTTAAATTTTTTTTAAAATAGTTTGTAGTATTAAAAATGTTAAACAAAATCTTTTACTATTTTAGTTACATTATTATAATAAAATTAGGTTAAGTAATTTTATAAACTATATCATATATTCAATAATTTATTTTTAAATAATTTGATAGAAATGAAATAAAT
>JANIHZ010000005.1:34382204-34404407 GCA_027478365.1 Erythroxylum rufum
ACGCTCCATGGTTTGTCATAATCATATGTACATATAACCTGTATGGATTTGTTATGGTATTGAGAATGATGTTGGTTGATGATAGTATGTGAGAATTGTAGATTTTAATCCTTGCTTCTTACAACCTTTTAAGTAGGTAAAGGATTATCAGATAAATGAATGGGTCATGCCGGATTTTTTTGTAGAAGGCAAAAAAGTTAGGCTTACTACGGGTTTTGGTGGCATGAAGCCTACCCATTCCCTAGTGCCAACACGACCCAAAAGGCGGGTCGTGTCAATCACACAGTCATATTCACTATCGCATTCTCATTCACATTTGTCATCGGAACTTAGTCTAGCATTCAACATATACGTTGAGAATCATTTATTTCATCAAATTTACATACAAGAAACACTTCTAATATACCATTCGTGCATCAAACACCTCGAACATTCAATTTCCGGAATTAACACAATCAAATTCACAAAATAATTCAATTCAAAATTTAAAACAAACAATTATTCAAGTGAGACCATTTAGGTTACTCACAATTTGCTCCAGAAAGCTATTGCCTCGAAGTCCTGGCAACGTCTGGATGTCAATACATACACATTTATACACATCACAACTTTGCACAATTATAAGTGTTCATTTATGCACATATATGTATATGGATTATGTACAATGTATGCTCAATGATAATCCCAGCTGCATTTCCTTAATATGCGTCTCATAACCAATTAACATGATTGTTAAATCATTCCTTAATACCTAATACACTTTCCTTACTTTAATCGTTCAATTCATCATCAACTAGGCCCATTCAAGATCACACTCAAGCCTAAATACCTCATAGGAAAACATTAATAAGTCAATAATTTATATATATATACATGATTTTGGGACAAAAGGCCTAACATTTTCTGTGGATGTCATATTAACGTCATTTTAGAACGTTTTCAAAGAGGAATTTGAATTCTACAACTTTTATGAAGACCCCAAAGAGAGATTTTGTCTTCTAAAGGGTCAAAATCACACATTTATGTAAGTATCCTGAGAATGTCCGCCCAGCGGACATACGTCCCTCCAAACGGACATGAACGGAGCTGGGAATTGGAAGACCCGAGAAGGTCTACCTAGTGGACCTGAAGTCCGTCTAATGGACATGTGAGAAGCATATCTCACTTAACAGCATTTTCGACGATTTCTACATATATTCTAACATCAATTTCACTCTAAATTTTTCAGAATTCACCTCCTCTAATGCAACATCATTTCATACTAATTCAACCACCAAATTGATTTCATCAAACTCTCAAACCTCAACTCATTTGATTAATCATTTTCAACTAAATCTCATCGTTCATGCAATCCTATCCTTTTTCCATAATATATCTCATTCATAAGTATCAAATAATTTATTTTTAAAATTCATCATTTCAAGTTGATAACTTCTTCATTTATACTCAATTTCAGTTCAATATCATCCACACACAAATCAAAATCCATGCTTGATCATAAACACCAAAATAGAACATATTCTTATACACTTTCAACATAAATTTTTTGTACATGATCTAATTCATTTATCACCTTCATTTCATTCCAACTATCACCTTAATTCATCTCATTTCAAGACATCATAAAAACTACCTACTATTCTCAAACTGCAATTGCACCATAACTCCACGTCAAGTCAAATTTTGAAACTCTTAAAGACTGAATTTGAATTCAATGTCTTCATGAAAAATGTATCCATATATCTCTAATTTAATCCAAATCAATAATAATCCCATTTGGATAATTATAACTCAAGTTATGCCTAAAATATAGAAGCATATCTAGTGGAAAATGTTACAACTAACATATTCCAACACATTTTAAACACCATTATCAATTTGTCTCTAAACTTTCATCCTAGTTCTTCACTTTTCAAGACACTACACTTACCTTTCCTTTAACTTCAATACTCAATCTAATCCATTTATAAAACAATAAAAATCTAAGTTTTTATTCATAAAAAACAGAATATGACAATATCCATTCATTCATCAATTTACTGCACTTCTTTCTACATCATTTTAGGATTCTTTTTAGCTCTAAATCATCTCATCAATTTATGAATCAATAATCATCATAAATGTAAAAACAAGACATCAATGTTTTCATTTCATCACTCACGACTCACACATACAAATTTTATAATCAAGTCACCAATCTCAAATTACTTATCAAATTAGTTTCATTTAACACTACCCACAATGATTAAAGCATAACTTAATTGGTTTCGCTTCAATTTCTTCAAACTCTTCAAGAACACTAAGAATACCTAACTTCTTATACAACCCACGTACAACATCATAGAGGTTGGAAGGTTTAGGTTTTCTTGTGGCAATGAAGAAGACAACATGGTGAGAGTTGCAAGTGAAAGATGAGAGAGCTAGGTTTAATGTTGGTGGAGGTTGATGAGAAAATTCATGAAGATGATGAAGATAGTCACGAAGAAGAAGAAGAAGAAAAGAACAAAACAATAACTTGGTCTTTCAATTTAAAAGAATCGTGAGTTTAAACGCTTGGCTTGGCAAGTCTAGTCCAATCAATTCTAATTCCTATTCCAATTGCCTCTAAATTTTCCTTGACACTTGTCAATAATAAATCCCAAAGTCATTTATCAACATTTCCACTATCATTTGACAGTTAATTCTACTACCAATTAACAATTTCCTTGCCACTTGGCATTTATCCTAGTGCAAAATACCCAAAAATTTAAAAATTTTTCAAATTTTTACCAAAAATTTTGAGTCAATAAATATACCCTCCAAATCAATTTTTAACACATATAATTCACAATTCCAAATATAATCACATTTATATAGCAATTATACCTGAAAAATGTCAATGAATGCATGTACAATCATTTTAATGTGCAAAAATCAATATTCACGTGTGTGTGTATGCTATATTATGCATTAGCACGAATGCACTTTCTAACTTCTCAATAAACTCTCATATACACTATTCTAGGGTTTTAACCCTTAACATGGGATAACAAGATGTTACAAAAGTGATCTTTGGTATGAAGTGATTTCTACAACATATTATTTGGCCAATCACTCCCCACATTCATCTCTTAATTTTAAAATTCTAAAGGAAGTTTGGTTAGGTAATCCTATTGACTACTCTAATTTAAGAGTTTATAGATGTCCAATATATGCACAAGTTAATGATGGAAAACTAGCACCTAGAGTTAAAAAGTGCATATTTCTTGGTTATGCTTCCGATTCTAAAAGATATCGTTTATGGTGTACCAGTCATTCTTAGCAGAGATGTGACATTTAATGAAAATTCATTATTTGCTTCTAGAAAAGATTCTGGTTCTTCTACTAGTATAGATGGTCAGCAAGATACCAATGAGAAGGTGGAGTTAGAGGTGAGATCATCGCCTCCTCCCAATATTGATGTTCTTAGTTCCTCTGCTTCTCAGTTTAGTGATGTTGATGACATTCATGATGTCTTTAGTACCACTACTCTTGTTCTGACTTAACAGGAGCATTCTCTACCTCGAGATTGTCCAAGGAGAATTATTCGGAAGCTTGCTAGATACATGGACAATGATGACCACTTGGTTGCTTATGAACTCTCAATTGCATAAGAAATTCTTGAAGGTATTAAACCTTCCTCTTATTCTAAAGCTATTTCTTGTGTTGATTCATCTAAGTAGCTAGTGACAATGAAAGAAGAAATTGAAAGTCTCCATAAAAATGATATTTGGGATTTATGTGAGCTTCCTAAAGGTAAGCAACCATAAATGGATTTATAAGAAGAAAGATGGCATCCCCGTGGTTGAAGAAGCAAGGTGGAAAGCACATTTGGTCATCCGTAGTTATGAACAAAATAAAGGTATTAATTTTAATGAAATTTTCTACATGAAGCACTATGAGGGTTTTGTTGTTCCTAGTAAAGAGCATTGTTTTTGTCACTTGAAGAAATCTCTTTATCGGCTTAAGCAAGCTCCAAGATAGTGGTACCAAAGGTTTGATCCTTTTATAATCTGGTAAGCCTTTATCAGATGCCAATATGATAGCTGTGTCTATTTTTAACAATATGTAGATGGGTTTTCGTGTACTTATTGCTATATGTCGATGACATACTCATTGCTTCTTGTGACAAGCCTTTGATCGACAATTTAAAATCTCTAACTCAGTAAGGAGTTTGAGATAAAAGACCTTGGTGCAGTAAAAAGATTCTTGGGATGGAGATATAAAAGGATCGATAGGCTGGGAAGTTGTTTTTGTCTTAAAAGAACTATATCCAGAAAATTCTTGATAGATTTGACATAGGCTCTTGTAAGCCCGTCTCGACACCTCTTGCAACACATTTCAAGTTGTCATGTGATATTTGTCCAAAGACAGAGGAAGAAATAGAACATATGTCGAACATTCCATATTCTAGTATTGTTAGTAGTCTCATGTATGCCATGGTTTGCATTAAACCTGATTTGACATATGTGGTTAGTATGGTGAGCTATTTTGCGCACAATCCTGGCAAGGTTCATTGAGATGCTATCAAATGGATCCTTCGATGGTGAACTTAATAAACATAGGTCTTTCTCCGGTTACTTCTTCACTTTGTATTTTAGTGCTATCAGTTGGAAAGTGTCACTACAATCTATAGCGGCTTTGTTACTACAAAAGTAGAGAACATTGCATCTACAAAAGGTGTGAAGAAGGCTACTTGGTTGCATGGTCTTATTACCAAGTTTGCTGTCACACAGGATACTACTATTGTGTTTTTTGATAGCCAGAGTGCTTTTTATCTTACTAAGAACGATGCCTAACGCTCCAAAACTAAGCATATTAATGTAAAGTACCACTACATCAAAGACATTGTTGCTACTAAAGAAATTGTTGTGAAGAAAGTTCACATGTTTGACAATCTTGCGGATATGTTGACCAAGCCACTACCCATCGCTAAGTTCGAGCATTGCTTGCACCTAGTCGGTGTTCGCAGCTTTTGATTACCATTCGGGGTTTATATGACAATGATTAATTTTAGCCAATGTGTAAATTGTTGAGTATATGACCCAAATTCTTCTACATCAACAATAAATTTGTAGCTACAAATATTGGTTTATTTGCTAAGGAATCTAAGATCAAACTTTTTAACTCAAGCATTTAATGCTACAATCAATGAAATGTTTTTTTGATGGACAACACAACCATTTCTACTGACTTTTGAAGATAAATTGTTTTATGGTGCAAGGCAAAGGTAGTTTTGAGCATTATAAATACGTCTTGAGCTCCTCTATTTTTATGTATGAAAGTTGAGACACTTAGCAAAATTTGAGAGTTTATTTTCACCGATATTTGCTTAAATTTGTATTTACTTTTATTTTAGGACAGAGTATTTTATGAGATTACATATAAAAATTTATATCCTTGTTGTGCTTAGAGGATTTAATTTGTACTCTTCTTCATTATAGTAAATTTTATCACTCATCGTCATCCGTGAAAGTAGCCTAACTTAGATGAACCACGTAAATCCTTGTGTTTGAGTTTTACTACCATTATTGACTAAATTTATTTTACTTCTCGTTCATCTTGATCTCAATCCTTCCAACTTCCGCTATCGCGTTATACCTTAACACATTGGATTCAATGTCCTCGACATGCTTGAACTTGCCTCCTGTCACAGAACTTCTGGCATTGGCTTCCTTCCAATCGACTGCATCCTGGTTTTTTGGCTCCTTCGGGGGGTCACAAGCTTTTGCCAAGCTCAGTTCCCTTGTCACGCTAATGAGTTACCCTGATTCCATCACTCATCTCCATAACCAATCTCAAACGTCGATGTCAAAGGATCAGCTTGACCCTGTCAACTTGGAAAGCGCAGGATTTCGAGGACATTATTTCCGTTCAGATGCTGCAATACATAATTTAGGAATTCGAATGGGCAGACGATATCCATGCCTTGATGAATTTCCTGTTAAGACATTCCAGTGCTTCAACAAGGGGTACTGTAATCACGGAACTAACTATAGGTACGACCAAGTCTCTGAGAGCTTCCCCCTAACGCAGTCAATGATAACCAAGTTTAATAGAGAAGTTGGGGCTAGAAATTAGAGAGCTCTTGAAGTTAAGAAATGGAACCCTGTTTCAATTGCTTCCCTTCCAATGATGTACTATGAGAAATATGGAAAAGTTCTTCGAGCAAATGGGTACCTTTCTGAGAGTCAAGAGTCATGGCAGGGCCGGTTATTTCAAAACAGAAAGTTGCTCATATTCACGTCAACAATATCAGTCAAAAGTGTTTACATGCTAAATTTGATTTTGCAGACCTCATGGACAGCATTCTGTGGTTTTGGCTGAAAACACCAATAATCACGGAGATAGATAGAAATGATCCTTGTCCAATTGTTAGTAGAGCTCACAATGATCCTTTTCCAATTGTTAGAAATGATCCTTGTCCAATTGTAAGTAGATCTCACCAGATGTATTCACAGAAGATGATGTCTCTAAGTACTTCGGGTAACTAAACTGCTCTATTTATTCCTATTGAATATTTTGCAATTTGTGCCATGACAGGTTATTGTTATAGTTAATATCGTGTTTAGGTGGCCAAGTCCAATAAATACAGTTGTTTGTTTCAGTGAAAAGAGGAAACGAGAGCACAGGGATGCTGAGGAGGCAGTTTTTTGAAGCGCAGGAGGATCACGCTTTTGAACTTGGGAGAAGGCATCTGACACAGCTGAAAATGGAAAATTCATCCTACTTTGACTATGCTATGGACGGCTTAAAACTCTCAGGTGTCTTTTTTTCTTTAAAAAAAAATCTGATTTTGATTACTTGCAGTTCTTGTTAATTCGAATGTTTATATCATTTGCAGAACGCCTTGGTTGTCTACTAGATACCCTGAACACTGGTTCAGGGAGTGACTAAAGCAAAAAAACACTCATCAAAGACGGGTATAGCTAATCAGATTGTTACTGGATGGATTAGTGTTTGTTTACTACCTGATTCCTGCTCTTCCACAAAATGCAGCAGTCCAGGAATTGTGCTACCAGAGGGCCCAATTGCATCTCCAATAACTGGCAGCATTTCTACAGCCATGGAGGGTAGGGTGATACAGCAACAGACATCACCTCACCTATTAGAGTTACCAACCCCTTGAAAGCTTTATCTCAAATTCTGAATACACAAGGAAATACCACAGGAATATATGGCAATTTGATCCTCTAGTGGAACATAAACATGCAGGCAGTTGTTCAATCATGCAAATTTTGTTGATATCTGAGATTTTGATTTGAATACTGCTGCTAAAAGATGGTGCATTCTCCTGTCAAGAAAATGACAATCATGTAAATATCGTATTCCTTCCTAGTTACGGTTGCTTCTCTTTAATTAACTTTTTCCTTTTGACTTTTGGCTATTTTTACACGAGTTGGAAGTTTTAACTGTACAAACATCTATCTGCTACTTTGTTTTGACTTAATATTAATGAATAGACTACCATTTCGGCTCATCATTTCATTGCCTGTTTTATGGAATTTTAACAGCTGCTGTTATCATCAGTCAAATAAATTGCTCGCCATGTAGCTTAAGATACCTTGGTAGTGAAGCTACCACCTTCTATAACTAACAATAAATGGTCCGCATACAGCAATTAAAAACAAAAGCAATCCCCTTTTCTGAGAAGGAAGATACTGAAATTCCTGACCAACTCTTCATCAAAGGGCTTGCTGGATTCAAGGGAAGCTTCAGGCCTGTAAATTGTTAGAGAACTAAAGTAGTGGAGATACGTGAAGCCAAAATTTTAACTGGGATAACTGAGAATGGAATATTATATACAACAAAGCCCCACCAGAAAAAGGCAAGTTAGGCAATATAGCCGTTCCTCACTAGTGGCATCGAGATAAAATAAAAGGGACTGCAACATATTATACAGATTTCATGAAGGAGAAGAACATGTCTTTGATTAAAGTAGTCACTAAAGCCACAACAAAAAGTAAACAGGACAAACCAGCATGAATATGAAAAGGGCAACAACTTGCAAGTAGTTTGTGAAAGACAGCATGCATTATTTCAATTTTGTCCAGCTTATAATCTCTTTCTGGTGTGTCTAAACAAATCCTGAATAGAGACCACCAGTTATTGGGTCCCCTTCATAATATCTCCTGGACAAAACCATAAGTAACAACTTATGCCCCCAATTTCAGGGAGTCAATCTCCTTAGCAGTAGCAACTGGGAGAGACCTGACAAACAAATTCCACAATCTGCAAGATAAAAACTTGCTCCCAACATCTTGACAGTCTTAAAGAAGGCACAGATATTACCAACCTTTAGTGGTTGGTGTATCATGAGACAAACTCATAACCAGAAACCTTTAGTTGCCAAAAAAAATGGAGAGTGAAACAAGTCTTCCCATCTACTCAAATTGAAAGTCTATTTTTCTGGTAACATTGACGTCTTTTCTGACATCCAACGAGAGGAAATTTAACTCCAAATATAATAAAGCTACAAGAAACTAGTAAAGTAATAGCTTCAACACTTCCAACTGGGAGAGAAAAAGGACACCTTTGTTTCAGTTGCAGTAGCAATATATAATAAAATCATATATTCCAGATTGAGGAACGTCACATCCTTGACTAAGTTAATTAGACAAATAGAAAGTAATTTCAAATAAATAAATACCAGAATTTGCAGGACTACAAAAATCCTTTTGGTGATGAGAGTAGAGGGGCATTTTCATCTTATCCTTCTATAAGCTAAATATAGGATAATAATCCTAGTCATGTTTGAAGAAAAAGACATCAATGGCCAGTTCAAGAATGGCATTTAAATAACATATCCAGTTCCTGCGTTATGGAAATATAGCAGCACAACCAGCAAGTAAATATTTATGGAAATTTCACTTTATGCAATCTAGTCCCAGAACCTATCAAACAGGTGTCACATGCCATTCATTCAGGTAATGTCCAAGGAGGGGTATCAAAAGTTCCCAAAGGACAGCTTCAGCTTCGCATTAAGGACACATAAATCTTATCCGTAATGGCTGGTGAATTTAAAGAGGCTTCAGGACTGACAAAATTCCAGACAAACTACAGCTAAAAAAAGCTGTAATCTACTGAGTGTTTTCCAGGCATGTATGGACCAGCAACGCATATGCGAAATGCGTCTTTTTATTTTATTACTTTTCCCGAATATAACCGTGACATTTTAGATATTTCTTTTGGTATTGTACAGATCACTCATCACAAGAAATATAGGTCAAACGAATCTCAGATCATCATGAGAAAATAGTGCACTGGAATAAAACCATTATGTTTCCTTTACAAGTTTGAGGAGAGAACATATTCGGAATTGTAGCAATGAGTGTGCAATTTATGAACCGTAAGTATATTGCAGTAGGAAGAACTTACAGCAGTTAGTACAGCTCGAACTTTTGCATTGTACTTGTATTGATCTTTGGTTGCAATACACCAGCAATGGTTTGGTAATAATTGGACAACACAGTATAGAACTCATTAGTATCTAACCATAAACATCATCTATGTACCGATACAACTAATAAAGACAACATATCAAGGTGAGCACCTTAGGGGCACTATTTTCTCCCATATTTTGCTTTATAGCATGTCCCACAGCATAATTATGAAAAAGGATAAGTAAAAAATGAAAGACTATGGGGCAGCCAAATTATAAATTACTACCCTGAATTTCACTCTCCTTCCCTTCACAATTTGTCAGCGGTTGAAATATGCCCTCATTTGTTTTCCTTTTAAAGCCACATATAATCGCTAAAATGGTCATGTAAGGTCAGCATACCGGAGCGTCAGCTGCACAAAAATAATTGAATTAATGATATATGATCATGAAAACTAATAAATTCCAAACACAGAAATCAGCAGAACACCAAATTCAAAATGGGTAGCAAAACAAGACAATTTGCTTACCAGATGTTCAAAGTAATTTGCATGTCAGAGCTTCAACTCAAACTTGCATGATAATGTTTGCAAAAACAGCCATAAGGTTGGCTAAGTTAATGCAGCGATATTGATGCTCTATACTCACTGGGGCCGAAGATAATCATGGTCTTTCATATTTATTTGCAAACTCTTTCAGTAACAATTGCTGCCGAAACGCTAAATACTTATCTACACTCGTTCCTGCCCAGCTCTGACAGAAACATTCATCAGTTGGAACTAGTGAACTCAGAGGAAAAGGCCCCTTTGGAGCTTTTTTCAAGGAAACCAAGAATCTATGTCGAGGGCGAATTCTCTTGTTCAAAGACAAGCTCAAGTACATAGGGTATTTAGTCAAGGACTGCACTTCATTTCGAAGCTCATTGATCAAGTACATATATTTCGGTTTTAGATTGTCCTCCAGTGACAGAGAGAATACCTGAATAACATAGAAAATAACATGATTCAACAGAAAGGGGAAAAATGATATAAAAAAAATAAGGAAAAGGTAAGTATAGTCCAATCTCTCATGGTAACATGTCGGGAACATTGCATTGGCTTGATCCTTTCAGTAACTACGGGAGGACTTACCACAAGAGTACATAATTGTACAAGCTTGCTAAATTAAAAAAATTGGGGAAATAAACTACTTTCGAAGCTCGCAGGCAGATGAATTTCAATATGAGGAGCAATAAAGCACATTTGTAGCAAGTAAATTTAACCTGGGTAAGGCTAGTCAAGACTTTCAAGATGTCTGAATTGCACATCCCAATATTCCGCAGGAAATTGATCCTAGGCAATAAACCGTTGTCTATGCTGTAATGCAGAAGTTGCGGATGTTTCATTACCATCTTTACTACACTATCCCTGGATGCTCCCAGCTCCTTTGAAAGAAAAATATGGCGAACATTCCATGCTATGTCTATTCTTTGAACAAGGATTTGGGGACTCAGTTGCACAACTTTTCCTACACTCTTTTCATCAATGCCAACCTCTTCCACCAAATATCTGACAGTTGGTTTCAATGAATTTTCAACGCTGTACGAAAATAGGGAAGGAGCAGTAGCAATTATCTGTCCAATTTTGAAGGATGGAATGCCTAAACCTGTCAAAAATGCCACATGGGACTTCAAGTTGTTCTCAACTGTATATTCCAGAATTTGTGGCTGTCTCAGAAGAATTTTTCTGATATCTTTGTGCCTGACACCAGTACTCAATAGATACTCCAACCTTTCCCGTGCAGAATATACATTTATTTGGAGGGCTGGCATGTGCCTCTGGTACATGTGTTTAAAATCCGTTTCCTTAAGCCCAAATGTGCTTAAATAATCAAGAAGAGGGATCCATCTGTTATCTAGATCAATTTGTTCATATAAACCTTCATATTTACTAGTAGGTTTCCTTGCAACAAGCTGCATGGAAAAAAAATTTATGAGCACTTTTTGGCAACAACGGAACAATATAAACAATGAATATCAGATCATAATGCACCTTTCTCTTGTCTTCAATATCCAAAGAATCAGCCTCTTTCTTTTTGTTTTTTACAGGGTAAGAATTTCCACTCTTTTCTTGGGTGCTCCTGCCAGCATTTGTACTCGTACGTCCATGGCTGCCTGAAACAACAATTTTTTGCATCAGACATTCTCCCAGTTGTCATCAAACCTTGTCAAAACTTCAGAGCATACCCTCTTTTGCATTTGATTTTCTTTTAGACTCAAATGTCTTGCCATCAACTTCAAATTCTACTGGTTCTGCAAATCCATCCTGAGGACGTATCACAGTGCTTAAATGCAGTTTAAACAGAGAACAAAAATAACATTAATCCAGAAAGATGTAGGAACATGATAAATGCATAGCTAATAACAACTAAAACAATCACCCACCAAATTGAAAAGTAGTGAAATTGAGAAACAGAAGGTTAAAAAAAAAGAGAGCAATCCAGAAAAAAAGCATACTAAGATTATTCAAAAGGTTGCAGAAACATAAAGTAGTATCCATGTACGCTAACACATGTACACATGCTGATAGATTCATGCTCAATCCGAGTGCATCCTTGCCAACGAGTTAGCAATGTATTAGCTACAGAACAAGCTACGGTAAAAAAATATAATCTATCAAGACCCAACCCGACAATCTTGTGAAAGTTCAGATATAACATAAAACAAGAAATTTATAGTATCCTACCTATTTACTTACAAGCTCGTACAAGCCAACTTTGCCAACAGCAAATAAGCTATAAGAGAAGTTAAAGACAATTTCTCATCCATTGAACCGGGAATTCAAAGAAGAAAAAGAAAAAACAATAAGTATTTTGTTCGTCACAATAATATATAGCCCCTTTTCTATGTTATACCACACATAGACGTACCAGTACTTAAAAACAAAATTCAGAAACCCTTGTGGAAAAGAAGATAAATTCAACCCTTTACTGAAAAAGAAATGAATATGAAGTTCATGGAGTGATTATAATGAAATTAAACCAAAAAATTGTTCTATTTTTGTGCAGAGAATCCTTGAACTCACGTTCAACAGCCAATCATCCTCTAGCAAGCCATCATATTCCTCCTCTTCGTCTTCTTTGTCCTCCTTCTCCTCACTTTCATAGGGATCGCCGTAACGTGACTTACGGTTTGGCTTCAAAATATAAGCATTGGAGTGAGTGGATAAGACCACAACTCTACTCTTTTCTCCTCCTCTCCCTAGCCTATTATCACTACCCACTAATCCAGTTCGAGGTTGTGATAGAATTGGGGAATGAAATTGAAGAATAGTGTTCAATGAGTAGAGAGAGGAAGAAACTGCCATGTCCAGAGAAGAAGGGAGACACTTGAGTGAAAGGCAGAGTATGGATAGGGTAGAGTGAGAAAAACAGGGATGTAGAATATTCCCATAAGCCCTAAACCACTAGATTTATATTGTCAACATAATATCGCATGAATGATTCTTTGTCCTTAATGAATGACAGTGACAAGTTTTAATTTTCCCCTTTCTTGAAGAGAAGTTGAATAGACAAAAAGCAAAGAACTTTGCTGCTAACAATCGTGATTTGTACTAACTAGAGGGACCAAGAAATCTGTTGCTTTATTCTAAGCTGTAAATTTGTGAAATTTAAGGAAGGAAGCAAACAAATGATAGAAAGAAACTTGTGTGGAAGGCAGCGAACCAGCCATCCCATACAAACTAGATGTGGCTTGTGAAAGTTGGAAGATCTTCTTCACCTTCTACTCAGATTTTCAACAAAATTTCAAGTGTTATCCAACAAGGGTCATGGTTTCACCAGAAAAAGGAACAGCAGTCATCAGAGATGTTTCTGATGCAGCTTATCCCAATCAAGTTGTTGTAGGAGTGAGAATTTATTATCGCCTGTTATGCAAAAGAATTTATTATCGCCTCTTCTGCAACTTGAGCGTCTTATTATACGATCTACGCTTGGTTCTTTTCAAGTAAGGGCGTTTGCTATCCAACGCTCCTCAACCAATTGAACACTCGTATCTATTTTGCTGTACACTTAAATGGTCCTTTGATTGCTTGATAAACCATTTCTGTGTTCTATGTAGTGGGCAACAGCCCAAGTCACACAACATTTTGTTATTGTTATTATTATTATCTCCACCAACAGTTAGTTTCGTTATAAATTCTACATGAAAGATATATTGTACAAAGAAAAATAAACATAAACTATATAATTATATATGATATGGTGTTAAACTTAAAATCAATTTCTCGAAAAATATACATTGAACATATGAAGTCACTAAAATTATGTAAATATTGAAATATAATTAATAAACATTTTTATAAGTATGTTAATTCATTATATTCTCATGTTCAATGAAAAATAAGTGTTGATATTATTTATTATGTTATAACAATTGATTCTAAAGTATCCTTTATTTGTATGAAATATTTTATATATGAATTAAAAGGTATATCAGACAGATAAGAGATTGACCCTTTTATATGAAAAATACCTTAATATTTATAATAACACAAAACATTTTGTTATTGTTATTATTATTATTGTTAATGTTTGTCTTCGCATCAAAAAGCTATAATAACATTCCAATCAAATTGCTTAATAAAAATATGACCTAGTTGAGGAATCAGGGGATATTCATCACAAATATTTGCCTTCGCGTCAAAAGACTAAGTTCATGCTAATAAAATTAACAAAAATATGTGTGTTGTTTAATAAATCCTACTGATCTTGTAAACAACATGATTTCTTATGAAAAGCCGCTTAAGGGTAGTTACAATTGTGATTGACCGAAAAATTATCAATATGTGTGTATAAGTGATAGAGTGAATGAGTTTGACATTAAAGTTTTGATTAGTATGTATATTTAGTCCGATGTACTTAGACACAAATTTCATAAGTTAATAAATGAGAACAACTTGAAGGATCAAGTTTGTAGTTAAATTTGTTCCGTGAAGTTTAATGTTATTGTCTCATTATTGCATATGTGTATATGTTATGTTTTGGTGTGTTTGGTTTTGCTTGTTTTGTCTTTGCTTGAAAACAAGAAAAATTTTAAGTGTGGGGATGTTGATAGGGGTAGATTACATAATGTTTTAGTGGGTAGTTTAGTATGTGTTTAGTTGTTAAATTGAATGATTAGTGCATGTTTAGGTTATGATTGTGTTATTTAGTTAGATATTTGTGTTTTGAGTGTTTTATGAGTTAGAGCATGCTATTGATCTTAAATTTTGTGTATTTGAGGTGCCTTGATGTATTTGTTAGTATTTGAGATCAGATATCAAAGAACGAAGAAGATTGGGAGGAAGCCCGACGGACGATCGTGGGATGTGTATGTGTTGTGTTTTGGTGTATTGTGTTTTGCCTATGAGCCACGATCGTGGCTTGCGTGACAGCAAACGCATATTAGCTTTGAAAACTCAACTTTGCGGGATTATTTTAGACTTTTTGGGCTTGAGTAAAACCTAAATTCCTAAATAGAAAATACTACATATAGAAAAGAAAATTCTAATTTTTGTGAGCCTCCATCTGCCCTTTTGAGAGAGAACACAAGGAAGAGAGAAGAAGGAGAGAGGGGAGAGGAGCATCTGTAGCTACTGCCTAGCAACTCCAACCCAACCATTTCAAGTTCCTTCCTACTTTCTTTTGTTTATTTACTTCATCTTGATGTCTGACTTGGGTTTGAGAATATTGAACATGTTGTTAATGATGTTCTAAACTCCTTTAGGGATTTATTCTTGAATCAATGTTAACGTGATTTCTTTTGATATTAATACATTAGGTATTGCGATTATTTGTTTTATTTGCATGCTTCGATAACAAATCAAGAGAGTGAGCCGATAGCAAAACAATTAGATTGGGTAATAAGAGTTAAACAATCTGATAAATCACGCAAATAATGAAATCGGTAATTTATATTAAGAGAGATCTCGTGTGAGTACCTGATAATCTATTAGAGGTGTTAAGATCCAATTGGATGTGTGGGCTTTTTGTTAATTGAGAGATTGCAAATTTCATAATTCAATTAAGGTTTATGATTTAGGGTTTAATGATTATAACTCAAGAGAGAGTAATCCACCCTTCGAAAGTCTAGAATCGATACTAAATTAACTCAAACGTAATTATGTTAGCATTTGATGATAGGATAAATCTTCCTTCATATAATTCTTTGGTCTTGTCTTGTTACGATATCTAAATTGTTAAGTGGTTGTGCTTCATTTTGATATACCTTTGTTAATTTCATAATTTTATTTTCATTCAACCCCTACTTGATTGTTTAATTTTTTGTTTATCTTTATTTTCATTTAAATCATGTTTTTACAACCTTAGACAAAGTTAGAATTCAATTAGTTCACTAATTCCTCGTAGAATCGACACCTTAACTACTACGCTTACGACCCGTGCACTTGCGGAACATTGAGAGTTTGTAAAACTTGCTCAACAAGCTTTTGGCGTCATTGATGGGGAATTAGTTAAGACTTTTTGAATTCCTTTGTTTTAAGGAATTATTACCCTCTCTTGTGATTATGGTACCCATTCACACGAATTTAAAAAAAGAACGAAAGAGTGGTTATGGTATCCAATCACACGAATTTTAAAAAAAATAAAGAAAGATGATTGTGGTAGCTAATCACACGAATTTAAAAAAAGAAAGAAAGAGAAGGAAGTTTGGGCACAAAATAAAAGACACATCAATTTGGACATCATAAGGCAACTATGAGGAATCCAAAAGGTTAAATGCTCAGAAGAGATAGAAAGAACGATGATGGAGGAAATAAATCACAGAGAGCAAAGGACCCTTATGGACATTATGAGACTAGAGTTCAATGCCTATTATCAAGAAATTACATGACTATTAGTGCAAGAGAATACATTTGAGATCAAACCAGCACTACTAAACATACAGCAAACCAATGTGCAATTCTATGGGTTAGCCAATGAGGATCCTAATGCTCATTTGGCTATTAGGATGAGCTATTTTCCATTAAACTAAAGGAGAAAGCCAAAGGCATGGTTGAATGCTCACAACCCAGCTAATGTCACGACTTAGAAGTAGTTTGTGTACGTTTTTCTAGATAAGTACTTCCCACTGAAGAAGACAATAAGACTGATAAAGGAAATTATCAATTTCCAACAAAACAATGGGGAGTCTTTATCTGAATCGTAGAAGTGGTATAAGGAGTTGCGAAAGAGTTGTCTTCATCATAAACTACCCAACAAATTCCTATTACAAACCTTCTACAATAGAGTTAATCCACCCACGAGAGGCATTATAGATGCAACTGTTGGACGATCATTCATGAGGAAAATAGTTGAAGCAGTATATGATCTATTAGAAGAGATGGTGTACAATATCTGTCTTTAGACATCATAACAAAGTAGATAGCAGTTAACCTTTTGGGTCCCAAAAGGAATGATTACTGCAGATTTAGTGACAACATTGCAGGTTGAGATTGTAAACCTAACCAAGCAATTGAATAGCCTGAAAGTCACCTCTTCCTATCCATTCAAAGCAATTCAGTATGGGTTCACGTTATGCGGACAAGAGAGCCATATCACAGTTGATTGCTTCCTAGTGGAAAACAACAACGTGCAACAATTCAACTTCAACAAAGCACAAGTTGGTTGGGGAAGTCATTATTCTTATTTAAACAAGTACAATCCGGGGTGGCAGAACCACTCAAATTTCTGTTGGTCTCATAATATAAGTACTCAATTGGGAAATCAAGACCTATTAGGATTTCGATAAGATGAGTTCAAATCATAGGATTCTAAATTGGACAAGATCATCGATAAGCTCATGAACATGGATAAATCTCATGTGAGGCTAGAAAGGAAGTTTGAGCAAGTAACAGAAGACCATTCCTCTTCTATTCACAATCTAAAGGTTTAAATAAGACAGATTTCTAGCGAATTTTGTAAGAGAAGTATGGAAAACTTTTTGAGCATCATGGAAGTACATTCAAGAGAGCATTGTAAAGTTATCACACTTAGAAGTGGGAAAAAGCTAGAAGCATTAGCGGAAAGACAAGCTAGAAGACTAAGAGAATACGAATGAGGATGAAGAAAAGAATGAGGACCCTCCATACATTCCTTGCTGGACCCCGTTTCCGGAGCCAAACTATCCAAACGTAGAACTGGAGACCGTTGGGCCCAAGTCCTGACTCCCGAGACCGAACCCCCAGGTGACCCGTAGGGACCGTCAAAGGTATAAACTACGGAAGCATATCTAACGACATCACACAATCAGCTATCTAAGCGTATTCATTCCCAATAGAAACTTCGATTCTTCATACATTGCCATTTCATAAAGTCAGACAAACTTCATACAGATCAAAGCTTACGACACACACAAGTCTTAATACAAATACAAATGATGTTATATGTTAACATGCTCAATGAACTATCCAATATAGGTACTAACTTAGTACAAAAGTCTCTAACTATTGAGGAGCGCTCAATGCCTTGCAAGGATTTAACTGTCGTCTTGCGTTGCACCTGAGGAGGGAAAAATAATGGGGTGAGCTACACAGCTCAGTGGCTAATATATGTATAGCCACCGGTAATTAGTACAAATTCAAACATATGTATACATATGCTTTCTTTTTCTGATCCAACAGGAAGCATGGCTTGGTAAGTGACACTTGTCACTTGCCACATGTCCACTTCCTATGGTCTCGCTTGTTTTCTCTTATTTAACTAGTCCATTCAATTCCAATTCCTACTCCAATTGTCTCCTAATTTTCCATGACACTTGTCAATAAATCCCAAAGTCATTTATCAAAATTTTCATTGTCATTGGACAGTAAATTCTACTACCATTTAACAATTATTCTGTCACTTGGCATTTTTTCTAGTCCAAAATACCCAAAATTTACCAAAAATTCTAAATCAATACATATACTCTCCAATTCAATTTTCAACACATAAAAACCACAATACTCAATATAATCTCATTTATAACTCAATTATACCCGAAAAATTGTCAATGAATGCATGTACAATCATTTTAATGTGAAAAAATCAATATTCACATGTTTGTGCGTATGCTATATTATGCATGAGCAAGAAATGCACTTTCTAACTTCTCACTAAACTCATATATAAACTATCCGGGCCTTAACATGGGTAATAGGATGTTACAAAAAGAACCCTAAATTTTCATGAGCCTCCATCTGCCCTTTTGAGAGAGAACACTAGGAAGAGAGAAGGAGAGAGGGGAGAGGAGCAACTACAGTTGTTGTCCAGCCACTCCAACCCAGCCATTTCAAGTTCCTTCCTACTTTCTCTTGTTTATTTACTTCATCTTGATGTATGACTTGGCTTTGATAATTTTGAACGTGTTGTTAATGATGTTCTAAACTCCTTTAGGGATTTATTCTTGAATCAATGTTAATGTGATTTCTTTTGATATTCGGTAACAAATCAAGAGTATAAACCGATAACAAAATGATTATATTGGGTAATGAGAGTTAAACAATCTGATAGACCACGCAAATAATGAAATCGATAATTTATATGAAGAGAGATCTCGTGTGAGGACCTTATAGTCTATTAGAGGGGTTAAGATCCAATTGGATGTGTGGGCTTTTTGTTAATTGAGAGATTGCAAATTTCATAATTCAATTAGGGTTTATGATTTAGGGTTTAATGATGATAACTCTAGAGACAATAATCCACCCTTTGAAAGTCTTAGACCGATACCGAATTAGCTTAAAAGTAATCGTGTTAGCATTTTATGATAGGATAAATCCCTCTTCTCATAATTCTTTGATCTTGTCTTATTGCGATATCTCAATTGTTAAATGGTTGTGCTTCATTTTGTTATACTTTTTTTAATTTTGAAATTTATTTTTATTTAACCCTTACTTAATTGTTTAATTTTCTGTTTATCTTTATTTTTATTTAAATCACTTTTTACAACCTTAAACAAAGTTAGGATTCAATTAGTTCACTAATTCCTCGTGGGATCGTCGCCTCAAAGACTATGCTTACGACCCGTGCATTTGCAGGACATTGAGGGTTTTATAAATTGTAAAACTTGCTCAACAATGGGGGAGTTTCAAGGAGATGTTAAGGAAGTGCCCACACCATGGTATACCATTATAGATGCAAATTCAGACCTTCTACAATTAGCTAAATCAAACGACGAGGTAGATTAGATGAAGTAACTAGGGTTACTTTAAAAAGTAGAACTCCAGAAGTAGCTCAAGAACTCATTGAAAATATGACAACGAATAACTAGCAGTGATGCTCTTCTCAATCAAAATATATCAAGCCAATATGAGTATATGATGTAGATACAATTACTACAGTGGCAAACCAAGTTGAAGCTTTAAGCAAGAAGATAGATGGATTGACAATGAATCCTCAGCTACTCTAAGTGTGAGGTGTGAGGTGTGAGAGCTAAGACATCCAGGTTAAGAATGTCAAACACTACAGCCCAAGCATGTGTATTCTATGGTAAATTCTCCTAGACCCCATAATAATCCCTACAGTAATATATACAATTTAAGATGGATGAATCACCCAAATTTCTCTTGGGGGAATCAAGGGTAGCTAAGGAATAACTCTCTAACAAGACTCTTGCAATAACCACCTTAAAAAAATAAGCTAAGCTTGGAAGACCTCATAACTAGATGTCTTTAAACTTTTGAGGTAAGATTTCAAGCCACCAAAACTTTATTTAAAAATCAAGAGTTTCTATACATAACTTGGAAACTTAAATTGATCAGCTTGTAAAATTAGTTTTTGAAAGACAATAAGGGAGTTTGCCTAGTACCATTGAGACAAATCCTATAGATCAGGTGATGGTAGTCAGCCTTAGGAGTGGAAAATAGTTATAAAAGGAGAACTAAACCCCAAATGAGAAAAACTGACACCAAGAGTCAAGAAAAAGCTGAAGGTAAAGAGTGCCTCCAAAAGTCAATGAATTTCGACTTACTATCCCTTATCCTTTTAAAGTGAAGCAAGTTCGCATGGATGAGTAGATTAGTAAGTTCCTTGAACTAGTTAAACAAATTCATATTAACTTACCCCTTGTTGAGGCTATTGTGCAAACGCTGAAGCATTCAAAATTCTTAAAGGAGTTACTATCAAATAAGAGGAAGTTAGAGGAGTTGGATACTGTGATGCTAAGTAAAAGATGCTTGACAATTCTTCAGAGTAAGCCATTAGAGAAGCTTAAAGATCCAAGGAGTTTTACTATCCCTTGTCAAATTGGTAGCTTAAAAATATAAAAGACTTTAGCTGACCTATGGGTTGATATTAATTTGATGCCTTTTTCTTTGTTTAAGAAACTGATATTAAATTAACCAAAACCTACTAGGATGAGTTCACAATTAAGAAACAGATCAGTAAAGTATCCTAGAAGCACTATTGAGGATATACTTGTTAAGGTTAAAAGGTTTATTTTCCTAATCAAAATTTTAATTCTTGGCATAGAGGAAGATGCATAAGTACCTCTACTTATAGGTCGACTCTTTTAACCATCACTAGGTCTACTATTGATGTAATGAGGGAAAACTAATACTTAGAGTTAGAGACAAAGAGATCACATTTAAAATATTTGATGTCGTAAATCTTTCCCTTAAGCGTGTTGATACTAGTTATTTTATCGACATATTTAATGATTCAATTTTGGGAGTTTTCAAGGACTCTTTTTTAAATGTATATAGGAGTTGTTTCCAGTTCAAAGTAAAAACTTAATCTTTATAAGTTGCCTCAATCATGTATGAGTATGTCAAGCTAAACACGTAAAATAAATACTATTTAGGAAGCAACCCAAGAATTAGAATAGTTTTATAAGTTGCCTCAATTATGTATAGGTACGTCAAGATAAACGCGTAAAATAAATGTTACTTAGGAAGCAACCCAGAAATTAGGATAGTTTTGATTTATTTCATTATTTTATTTTATTTTTTTAGTTTTGGTTTATGATTTCATTGATTTACGATGTGTTTTATGTTATGTTATAGAGCATGTTTATCATTTTGCCTAATTTTTGTGTTTATGGTATATGTTATTTGACTTTGTTGACTTTGAATGAAAATTTTTAAAGTTTAAAGGAATTATTAGGTGTGCATGGTATAAAAATCTCATTTCTACTTGTTTTACAAGATTTTAGTGACCTACACAATCACTGGACATGGACGTGTACATCCCTGAAATTATTTAAAATTTACATACACGATCATAGTGAGTTAGCTCAATTCTTTGAAACATATCAACTTACATGATCATGTCTGAAGTAAGCCCATTATACCTTTACAAAAACCATATTTCTTCTTCTTTTCTCCCATTTTCCCCTTCTTCTACTACTTCTAAAACCTAGGCCAGCTATTTCAAGCTCTTTGTGATTTCTAACTGATGTTTCTTGTACTTTACATTGATTATACGTTGAATTTTTTAATGTTTTTACAATTTTAGGGTTTATTCTTCCCTAAATCACTAGTGTTTGCAGTTGCCCCAATCTAAGGTGTCTTTACCTAATTTTCTTTGTATTTTATAATCATAATTTAAATTTCATTCCTTTCCCTATGAATTATTAGATTTAATTGATAAATTGCATATAGATTGGATGAAATTTGAATTTGGAATGTTAATTTTCTCACTATGTTATAAATTGTAATGGATTTTGTTATATTAAGCATAATTTTTTGGTTGTCTATCAATTAGTTAAGGTTTATTAGTTTGATTTCCTACCAATTTCATATTTTGAATTATTTAAGGTTTAATTGTATGTAGTATATGTTTAATTGTCTAATTGCTATATTTAATTTTGAAAT
>JANIHZ010000005.1:34450226-34460695 GCA_027478365.1 Erythroxylum rufum
ATCTTTAAGCAAGATTCCTCCTGTTTGCTGCTGTTAAATTCATTTCCTTGATGAAAAAATTTGGTGTATTCGGTACTTTTTGTATATGGTGAGCTGGCTCCTTATTTTCCTTAGCTTTGAGATACAGTTGCAGTTGAAAGTTTCTGATGTTCGGGTGGAGGTATGATCTTTGGAAGTGAGTGAGATGGTGCCAAATCTGTGAAAAAGTGAGATCTTGCTTTTCCGACTGGATCATTAGCTTTGAAGTTTATTTGTAGCCTTATAGTCATTAAGAATGCTCGATTATCTCTCTTGACAAAATGAGAAGTAGAAAGAGAAGAAGTTCGAATCCTTTGTTTCGAGAATTTTATTTGGTATCGGAACTTCGTTTCTTATAACTGAAGTATTAAAGTAATTATATTGGGACTACTTGGCTGCCAAAAGTTGATGTACCCTTTTCAGGAGAATCCTTTTTTGTTATTAGATGAACTGAATTTCATACTTCTTCATCTCTAGTTTTCGATCTAAATTGAGACGTACAACATTTCAAATATTTTTCATCTCCTTTTGTTCTTCTTCTTTTCTGTCTTACAATCGCATGTTCACCGTGGCTGTGTACACATGTTAAGTCTTCAATAGCCATCGAGGTGAAAGGGAAACTCTGTTGCCAGTGGCTTGTGTGAAGGTCTAATTGGTAATTACATTAGGAAAAACGTTGTTATTTGATGTCGCAAACTAAAATTCTGGGAGAGGGGTGAGGAAAAGTTCAGTGCTTTCAGCTTCTAGTTGTAAGTTTCTTTAAGGATCTGTTCATACTTATAAGAGATTGCAATTGCTCTGTTCAACAATTGGGACATGTTTTTGCAAGGTTACTTTCCTCTATCTTGTTCTATTTGTTGGCTGCTATATATTGTTCCATTAATATTATCTTCTCTACTGCTCTTACTGTTCTAGCAGATTGGATCCATTCACTAGTATGCCAACTATAACAAGAAGATTTTGTTTGTAATTTATGACAAGATGAAGTTTCTGTGACTCGAATTTGGTGACATTCAGTAGAACAGAAGTTGGCGTGTTAAGAGTATCTGTTCGTGAAGTCTTGCTGGGTATTCTTGTTCCCTAATAGAAGTGTTCTTCAATGCAAAAATCTGATAGAAATGCAATTCCGAACGAATCTCACAGGTTTTGTGATCAACCTGTGCAAGATCAGGAGTCTTATAGCTGGCCTTCCATTCAGAATGTAGATCACTGTCCAAGTTCTGATGATGGCAACCCCAGGGTACACTTCTCTGCTGAGATTTTTGAACAGTACTGCACCCTTGAATCATCCTCTGGAACTGGTATTTACCCTCTTCAGACATCCCCATCCACTGCTAGTTTCTCACCTAATGGCAGTGCAGTCTTTCAGCCAGATTCACATTCATGCCGTTCAGATTTCCATGATTCCCCAGAAGATCCTAGTGATTCACCGGCCAACGAAACTTATGTTGCGTACAAATTGAAAGAACTCGAAACTGCTATGCTTGGTCCTGATTTGGACACTTTTGATGTTTGTGCAATTTCGACACCAACTGAATCTGAGCAAATTACTTCAGAGGCAGAGAAGTGGGAATTTTTAATGGAGATGATCTCCAAAAAAGACTTAAAAGAAGTTCTTTTTGTTTGTGCTCAAGCCATTGAGAATGGTGACATGTTCACAGTCGAATGGTTAATGGCAGAGTTACGTCAGAAGGTGTCTGTTTGTGGTGAACCGGTCCAACGCTTGGGAGCTTACATGCTTGAAGGTCTTGTTGCCAAATTGGCGTCCTCAGGAAGTACCATCTATAAAGCTCTAAGATGTAAGGAGCCTGCCGGTGCTGATCTCCTTTCATATATGCATGTACTCTATGAGGTTTGCCCATACTTCAAGTTTGGATATATGTCAGCCAATGGTGCAATTGCTGAAGCAATGAAAGATGAGATTAGAGTCCACATTATTGATTTTCAAATTGCACAAGGCACTCAGTGGATCACCTTAATCCAGGCTCTTGCTGGTCGGCTTGAAGGACCCCCACATGTTCGAATTACAGGAATTGATGATTCTACGTCTGCTTATGCCCGGGGAGGAGGGCTTGACATAGTGGGGCAGAGACTTTCTAAGTTTGCTGCTTCATGTAAGGTACCCTTTGAGTTCCACGCTGGAGGAGTTTCTGCCTCAGAAATTCAATTTGAAAATCTTGGAGTTAGAGCTGGGGAGGCCATAGCTGTTAATTTTGCTTTAATGCTCCATCATATACCTGATGAAAACGTGAGCACTCATAATCACAGGGACAGGCTATTGAGGTTGGTTAAGGGCTTATCTCCTAAGGTTGTAACCCTCGTTGAGCAAGAATCTGATAGCAATACTGCACCTTTCATCAACCGCTTTGTTGGGACCATGAACTATTATCTACCTATCTTTGAATCAATAGACGTTACTCTACCAAGGGACCACAAGGAAAGGATCAACGTTGAGCAGCATTGCCTAGCTCGGGAGGTTGTCAACATTATAGCATGTGAGGGTGCAGAGAGAGTCGAACGCCATGAACTTCTGGGTAAGTGGAAGTCAAGGTTTAGTATGGCTGGGTTTACACCCTATCCCTTGAGCACCTTTGTTAATTCCACTATCAAAACTCTGCTAGAGAACTACTCTGAGAAGTATAGTCTTGAAGAAAGAGACGGAGTTCTATATCTTGGCTGGATGGGTCGGCCTCTGGTCACTTCTTGTGCATGGAGGTGATTAGTTTATCAGTTTCTTGGTGAATTCATATGCTTTAAATGTCAACTTAAAGTTAGGCTCTTTGTTTGTAGTTTAACATGATAGTAATGTTACAAGAAAATTATGTATCAGTAAGTTTAATCTCCTAGTAATGTGAGAAAAAACCCTTACTTTGCTTTTGATTCTAGTGAAACCAACCACCTTGAGACGGGTAAGCTAATCTTAGAAAGATATGATGGGATCTTAATAAACGAGTTTAATAGAATTTCAGAAAGTATTTAACTCCGTAAACTAGAAATTCATACTTGATACAGGGGAGGCTTTTGAATTCTCTACAAAATTCATCAATTGGTTGGAGTAATATATCATGACCACATTTTTTAGTGTATTAATCAATAAAGAACTAACTCAGGTCTCTTTAGCTAAAGGATTAAAGTAGGGAGACCTAAGCTCATCCTATTTCTTTATAATATGGACAGAAATTTGTTAATTTTGCATAACATTGAGGGAAAGTCATTCAGGTATCACTGCAAATGCATTGTTTGTATTATGTCAAGGTTTACAGTTAATTATTTAAAGAAAACCTGTATGTCTCTGGTAACTTAGTTAAGATAGCATTAGCACATCAACTAGCTTTAAGAACGAACCTCAATCTTAAAGGATCCTCCTTTTAGATACTTTGGGGATCCTCATTATAATCACAAGGCTTATCTATATAGATTGTATTTTTTTGTCTACAATGTTTTGCTTTATTTTATTCAAAGGAGAATTGGAAATTGAAATAGTAAGACTTTATCCTTTGCAAGTAGACTCCAACTGGTAATTTCAATCTTTAATAATCTCCATTATATTGGATTTCTCATTTATTCCTCCCAAAGAATTTGGTGAAAGACATAGAGAAGATTCTTAAGAACTATAGGGATAAACAATTATGGTGAAGCCAAATTTAGTTGGTGCGAGGTGTGCAGGCCGAAAGGAGAGAGTGGTGTGCAGGCCGAAGGGAGAGGATAGTCTTTTGGATAAAATCTATAAGAGATACTAAGACAGGCCAAAGGGAGAGGATGGTCTTAGGATAAAATCTATAAGAGATACTAAGAAAGACCTGCCAGTCAAGAGAAAATCCGTTTAGATTAAATAAATGCATATTGAATTCCTTAAAAAGGGAAGCTTCGAAATGCTAAAGCCAACTAAACAACTCTAAGACCATCAATCAAATATTGAAAATAAAGAGATCAATATGCAAAGAAATGAGAATGAAGATTAGGAATGAGAATAAAGCATGTTTTTGGTTTGACAATTGGGACAAGTTTGCACCTCTTCATCTGCTCCTAAAGTACAATCTGCATATGCTCCTAAAGTACAATTTGCCTAAAAATTGTACTTAAAAATGTTGTCATTAATGAAGAAATGGTTAAATGATATATGCTGAATGCACTAAAAAATAAAACCTAACTCTGTACAACTAAATTTATAGTAGTGGCAAGTGAGGATCGTATCCACAAAGAGCATATGTGTAACTTTCGTAATGAAAAGAATTAGTGTTTAGGATATGAGGGGGGTTTTGGTTGGAATCGAAAGATAAAATAAAGTAAAATTGAACTACCAAAGTAATTCAAATTAAACAATATAAAAGCAAGAAAATTGATGAATGAGATTAGAATCTGGTTCTTAGTTTAATCTCAGCTTACACACAAATAAATATACTTCATCATCTTATTGATTGCACACCTCTCTTAAAAATTATTAATCGTAGGTTAATAATAAGCTCTGTTAACCCCAACTCTCCTTTAGATTGTGTTTAATCAAAATAAGCTCTCTAACTAAACCTAGCTATCAAACAACCTATAATAAGCTCTCTAGATTTAGTAGGACAACTACATTACGAGCTAGAAAAACATATTAATATAGGCAATAATCACACAAGCTCAGGCCATTTAACTTATGTCATATTATCCCTTATAATTCATCACCATTAGTTTACCACAAATGAATTGAAAATAAAAATATTGCGTATTGTATTTCATATTCTAACAATAGGTTCATACATAAACAATCTATTAAGAATGAGCATATTAATCATTCATACATGAATACCCAAAACATTAAGCTAAGAATAACATTTCTAGAGAGAGAAAGAATCAACAATACACAACGAACTGATGCCCAAATGTGTTCTTTAGCTTCGATTTCCCCTACAAGCTGGAAGAAGGAAGATTAGCACTCCATAGATCCCAAAAAAGTAAGGTTCTACCTCCTTTCATGTTCCAAAAAATGATTCCCCCCTTCTTTGGTTGCTTGTATGTCTATTATATGAAAAACTAGGTTTCTATGAAGATGCACGGTTGGATGCATGAGTTGCTTGCATGTCTATTCATACGAAAAACTAGGTTTTCATAAAGATGCACAGTTGGATGCAAGAGTTGCTTGCATGTCTATTTATATGGAAAACTAGGTTTCCATGAAGATGCACAGTTTGATGCACGACGACCGTGCATCCAACCGTGCATCAAAACAACACTACTTTCATGTTTTTACACGGCTGTGTATCTACTTATAAGACATGCTTAAATCTTCATTTTCTTGCGCTTTCTTATCCAATCTTCACTCTAATACATCTCCTTTTTCCATAAAGACAAATGAGTTTGAACATCAAAAATATGGCTCAAGGAATATTTCTTAACTCATTTTGGCTCATATGCTTCCAACATGTACCTAAAACCAAATGTGAACCAAAATGAGTATCTTAAATGTTTTATAATATTAATCGCTAAGTATTAAGGCGTAAATATATAAACAATTAAGCACACATCATTAAGGAAATAATATATGGAAGTAGGTGGCAATACAATAATAAGGGTTTTATAAATATTAAGGCTTTAGTTCCAAACTATAATTTAGACCTCAATGTAAAGGATTTTATTATATGGCTGAGATATGAATCTAGGAGTTTTAAAAAACATATTTTGTTTATCTATTTTCAAAGAGCCTAAGCAAGCAATTCTAAAGAGTAAGATTATAAGGTTCAACAAAATTTACTACAAATTTCCTTTATATTATAACTAGCTATCAAGCAAAGGATCATAATAATGGATATAATCAAATGCAATACACCTAGCAATATGTGTTGTAAGTTTTGCAAATAAACACCTAATACACTGTACCATCTTCTTTTTAAATTTAACTACTTGAATTTTGTCTGAAAATAGATCTTAGCATTATGCAATGCTTAAATGCTAAAAAGAGGATTAGATCTAAGTAGTGGAATGTAGCACCCTAATACCCCCTGGGAGGATATGTGGATGCCACACAAGACAGTACAAACAAACCAAAACATTTCGCAAAAGCATAGCATCAAAAATAAACATTTCCAAAACATACGAAACATTTCACACATGCATTTTCAGAATCTCAAGCAAACATACAATACATATCATAATTTCATAAACCAATCTAAATTAAGGTTATTACAATTCATCAAACAAAAATCCAAAGTCATATACAAGCCCAAAACAAACTCAAAAATACATTTTGAGCAACACAAAACTCAAACTCCTTTGGCCATTGTGGATGGCTTGTCCCAGTCCTTAAGTCCTTCTCTCTGAACCTACACAGGGCAAATCCACCGTGCTAAGCATATAGCTTAGTGAGTAACAACTAATCTATACATAAACTAACAATTCATCACACTAAATCATGTAACACTCATTAAAAGATTTCTTTAATAGAAAGTCAGACATAATGCATTTCAGAATAGATTTTTATAATTAACAGAATTGTATAACACAAGAAGGTATAAACCCTTCAGAATCAGAACATAATTTGGTTTATGTTAAAGTCAAATAGATATTAGAGTACAAAATCAAATGACTACTAAATCTATTTACAGAAGCGGGTAACGGGGCTTATACAGAAAAGACCGAAGTCTCCACACCAAAGTGTCACTAACAGAAGACACTGAAGTGTCAATAACAGAAAACACCGAAGTGTCGATAATAGAAGACACCGAAGTGTCACAGAAGCAGCTGCAGACCCGTCTAGGCATGCCTATTTACCCACAACTAAGACTCAACAGTTTTAAAGTAAAACAAATTCATTTCAAGTATTTTATGTGCAAAGCAAGTAGTCAATCATATTCACATACAAGTAGCACTTCCAATGATATAATCATGCATCAAACACCTTGGACAATCATTGTCCAGAATTCAGAACACAATCAGTATAAATCAATTTCAATAAGCAGAACAAAGTAAGGTATGACCATCTAAGATTACTCACCAAAAGCTCCCTTATTGTTTATTGCCTCGAAGTCCCGGCAATATCTGGAAGTGATCGCTCTATGCGTTCCTCTATAACTTTAACACATATACAAATCACTATTATGCATGATTAAAAATTCATTTATGTATACTGAATATGTATGATGCATGTTCATGACAAATTCTCGAGTATACGTTCTTACTAAACTGATGTAAACATCAATTGTACTTCAAAAGTTCCAAAATTCATAAATTCAATAACTATTCCAGCTTTTGCTTGAAGCACCTCATTCAGGTCAACTTTGTATAGTCAATAAGATCAAGAAAATGATGTATTTATGTAACACCCTCTTCTATACAATTGTTCTCT
This sequence comes from Erythroxylum rufum, assembly GCA_027478365.1. NCBI lineage: Eukaryota > Viridiplantae > Streptophyta > Magnoliopsida > Malpighiales > Erythroxylaceae > Erythroxylum > Erythroxylum rufum. The sequence continues at coordinate 34,457,569 of JANIHZ010000005.1, forward strand.
GTGTCTTAAGTTTCTAATGATACCAAGATCATACAATTTGGTTTATTATTCAATGAGTTATGCTCTAAATACCACAAACTGTGTACCTTTGAAATTTTGGCTAATACATGATCATGCCTCCAAGTTGTAAACCTCATAACTGTCAATTCTAATATCTAAAAATTACAAACTTTATACCAATTTAAAGCTAATAATCTACAACTTTGGCCTCAGTCTAATTCATTCTACATCAATACAGTTTGTTCAATAATCACAGGACATGATTTCTGTCCCTGGTAGTGCTACAACCTAAGCCAAGACTCAATTTCATGCCAATTTTAAAAGTCTTAGAGACAAAATTGAAATTAGACTTCTTCAAGAAAGTTGTACAAATATGTCTCAAGTTTAATCTGAATCAAGAATTAACTCATTTGAAACCCTACAGATCAAGATATAATCACAATACCGAAGCATGTTCAGTGAAAATTCTCTAGTTCATGACATTCCAGCACATTTCCTCACTTTCATCCAATCAATCTCTTTCAAATCAATTTACATGGCTCTAATATTTTATGAAGAGAAAGAAAAATGTCTTAGGAGTCTATTGGTTCAATTCTCAGGTCATTTGGAGGTCAGATGTAAAAGTTATAGCCAAAAGACTTAAAGTTATTCAGTAAAAATACTCTAGTTCAAAAACTACATGCAAACCATCACCTTCTTTCTCTCTCTAAAGTGTAAGTTTTCATCTTCATCACCGAACAATACAGATTTTTCCTTCTTCTTCCTTCTTTTTTTTCTAGATTTCAAACTTATATCTTCCCTAATTCTCTTCATTTCGACCCCCAATTCAATTCAAATCATCCATAAAAAACCAAAATCCATAATTACATACAAACATCAAATACCGTATATTCTTAACGTATATTTCATATTTTTCTGCATATTTATTTTCCCATCTTCTTTCCTCCTTCATTCCACGTTTTTCTATCATCTTAATCCTACTTAAAGCACAACAACACATTTTATGCGTGAATCATCATTTCTACACCCCTTTCAGTTCAACATAACACAACAAATCAAAAATCCAAGATTCAACATAAACATTAAAACAAATCATTATTCACGCATGCATGTTGTCATGTTTCTGAATTTTTCCAGTTAACCCCAAGTATCTAAACTTTCCATCTTCTGCATCTTCCCACTCAATTCTTCATTCTTACTTCCTATTTTCAGCATTTCTACACAAAAAGAACTTACCCCAAAATAATTCAAAGTTCCAAGTTACATGAAAACATAAAAATCGAGAATCTATATCATGCATGCATTCCTTTACAAGCATGAAACATCATCTCTTTGTCATTTATCAGTATTATAAACATGAAATGAAAGCACAACTTACTTGTTTTAGAGTTCACACTCTTCAGCAAAATTTCAAAACTTAAGAGAATGAGTTGTCGGCGGAGAGAAGCAAGGACATAAAAAGACAACCAATAATTTAGCTCATCCTTTGCAAGGTGTAACAGTGACTTGAAAATTAAGTATATAACCCACATGCATAAGAATGCAAATGGTATGGTGGTTTGGTGATGGGGAATAAGGAGAAGAGTAGGTGATGTTTAGTGAAAAACACCGAGAATGAGAGAGAGAGAAAAGGCTGAAGACTTATTCTTCTATGCATGTAATCCATGTGTCACTTATTTGTGCTGCCACATGTCACAATGCTATTGGTCTATTTGTCTCTTATTTTTCCTAGTTCAAAAATACCCCAAATTTTCAGAAATTTCTTAAAATTCATCAAAAATTTCGAAATATTACTAATAATTTCCAAATAAATTTTCATCACTAATAAACCAAAATTCTCATCTTAATCAAAATTCTAAAACCAATTACACCCAAAATGTCATGAATGCATATACAATAATTTGTATGAGTCTAAAAATGCTTATGCATAAATAAGCAAAAACTCATTTATGCAAAGCATACTATGCATTGAAATTCCTCAATATTCTAACCCCTAATATGGGGCGTTACAAAATTGATTAGGGGTCTTGGTTTACCTGTTGAGAAGATTGATTGTTGCAAATTTGGATGTATGTTGTATTGAGGAGATGATGTGAAATTACAAGAGTGCAAATTTTGTGGTCAACCAAGGTTCAAGCCTAGAAAGCGTTCAATGAAGCAGAAATTAGTACCCTGGAAGCGGATGTACTATTTCTCACTAACTACGAGACTTCAAAGACTATATGCTTCTAAAGCTACTGCATCTCATATGAGATGGCATAATGAACACGAACAAGAAAACAGAATTATGAGTCATCCTTCAGATACACTGGCATGGAAACATTTCAACAACACTCATCTTGAGTTTGCAGCTGAAAGTTGTAATGTAAGGTTGGGATTGTCGACCGATAGATTCCAACCTTTTGGTCAATCCGGCCAGCAATATTCAACATGGCCAATCATAATAACTCCTTATAATTTCCCTCCATGGATGTGTATGAAGGACGCATATATGTTTTTTACAGTGATTGTGCCAAGCCCTTCAAATCTAAAGCATAAAATTGATGTTTTCTTACAACCATTGATATCAAAATTACAGCATCTTTGGGAATATGGTGTGTAGACATATGATGTGTTTCTGAAATAGAATTTTGTGTTGAAAGCGGCTTGATGTAGACCATTAGTGATTTTCTAGCATATGCCATGTTGTCTGGATGGAGCACAGCAAAAAAACTAGCTTGTCCGTATTATGGCAACGATTCTGATACTTTTTATCTGCCAAACGAGGGCAAAGTGTGTTGTTTTGAAAATCACAAGAAGTTTGTTCCTCCAGATCATCCATTTAGACGCAATAAACAAAAGTTAAGAATAAGATGGTAAAAATACCTCCTCTCTTTACAAAGTTGGTGAAGAGATTTTGCTGGAGCTCGATGAATTAGGCTTGCTGAAAGTTACAGAATTTGAAGATGATGAAGTTAATAGAAGCATTAGTCAAAACTTTAGTTGGAAAAAATGAAGCATCTTTTGGGATTTGCCATATTGGAAAACTAATTTGATACGTTATATTCTAGATGTGATGCATATTGAAAAGAATTTTTTTGACAATTTGTTCAATACCATAATGAACATTGAAGGGAGGACAAAAGAC
>JANIHZ010000005.1:34470817-34494683 GCA_027478365.1 Erythroxylum rufum
ACTTTATGGCGTTAGAAAGCTCTCAACAAAAGCTACAAGTTTCATGAAGAACATTTTCTCCAATTCATCACAAATCACAAAGTCAACTATTTATCCCCAAAAAGTCAAACTTTCTAATTTCTTCAAAATTTAACACTTTCATTTCACTCATCTCAATCATCTCATTCACTTAAACTTGTATTACTCATACAATTATACTCAAATCTCTAAGTCCTCAATCTTTTTCTCATAAATTTTCTTAAAGCACAATTTCATCTATAACACCATACATATACAAAAATACTCATTTCATGCATCAACCTCAAACATCATTAGCAATATTACCCAAATACAACACTAATCTCCTCATTTAATTTCATTTCAAAATTTTACATTTCAATCAAGGATCGGGGTCCAACACTATATCCTATGGTTCTTCCTTTGAACTGTGGACTTTTGTCTATAAGTTTGGAATTTAATATATACTAACTCTTCAATTCGTTATTCTTTATCAAGTTCTTCTATAGTTGGTTTATTGTTACATCTTGTTTTGATCCCTTTAAAGGTGAAATCTGACTAATTAAATAGTTACTTTCTTATCAACCAACATCTGGTCCACTGTAAACACTCTAAGGTCTACCACAAAATAAGTAATTTATAAAGGTAAAAGATAATTATAAAGGACTTCAAAAGGAGTTATACTGATAGTTGATTGGTAGGTGATATACCACCATTTAGCAAACATTAACTATTAGAATCACATGATTATATAATCACTTGTCATTTATCATAGATAAGCTTTAAGGTTATGCTAAGAACTCCAACTTGCTCATCTGTTTGTGGATGATAAGCATATGAAAATTATAGCCCAACTCCTTAAAATTTATAAAATTCTTGTTAGAAAATGTTAAGAAGCACATGATCTTAGTCACTTTTAATAGTCATTGGCATCCCATAAAGGCTGAAAACTTGGGTAAGAAATGTATGAGTCACGAATTTAACTATGTAAAGGTGTTTAAGGTTTAAGAAACAGCCACACTTTTCAAACCTATAAGAGATAGTAGCAAGCTTTTTATGAAATTCATATGTATATGAGTTCAACACTGATTAGGAACCAAATATGGCTATAGCAACCTAATAGTGAATGTTGTTTCATATCTGTTTTCATTAGATTTGACATCTTTTTTTATAAAAGTTTTTACATCTTTATGCATTCCTTTACAACATAAGAGTTTGTAATTTTCTCTACGTTGCTAGTATCCTCGAATGACCACTATAAAGTCCTTTATAAAGAATAAAGATCAGTTTAGAACTCAATTCAAAATTGAACCCCACCATAAGCCTCCTGTTTCACTTAAGCGTTTCATCCTACCACTAATAAGCATTCGACACCCATGCTCCTTAAGAAAATTTGAAAATTAAATCATTTATAGTATTATCAACTTTCTAACTCTTATTTCAGGCAACAAATTAGTTTGTACTTAAGAAAGGATCATAAAGAAGAGTTTAACACTTGTAATTCTTGAAAGGGAATCTATTATCAAGTTTTTAATATCCTTTTATACCTAATAAAGAAGTCGTACCCTAGTAACTTAGGTAGATACATTTTCTGAAAAAGAGTGATTTTCCTTGCTACGTAATGCTTCAAACTCTTGTTATTAGTTCTTATTATGAAAGCCTTTCCATTTAAATAATGACGTCAATACTTGATAGCCATCAGCATAACTAACAATTCCTTTTCATACATAGAGAGAAATTAGTGCTATGGTGCAAAACTTTTACTCAGAAAGTCAAGAAGGGGTGTTCTTTCATAATGACTAGCTCTAACCCTAATTTAGAAGCATCAATCTCAATCACAAAAGGATTCGTATGAATGGGTAAAGCCAATATAAAAGTATTAATTATTGAAATTTTAAGTTTTTAAAAATTCGATTGTATCTTATCACTCCAAGAAAATGTATATCTATTTAACAGTTCAGTTATATATTTGCTAATAAAGCCAAAATGTTGAATGAACCATTGGTAAAACCCAACTAAACCAAGGAAACCTCTAAGTTCTTTGGTGCTCTTATGAACTAGTAACTCATAAACTGTTTCTTTGGTGCTCTTATGAACCAGCAACTCAGAAAATGTTTCAATCTTCTTAGGATCATTAACAACCCACCATACATAGAGATTAAATGACTTAAATACTCAATTTTAATTTCCCCAATGATGCACTTATTATCTTTAACATAAGACAAAATATAATGGAAAAATTAGAAAGGTAAATCAAAGATAGAGTATATGATCTTTAAAGATAGGATTGTAAACTAAAATGTCATGAAGGAATCTTTAAATAAACTTTCTCAAATGTGGTTTAAAGATTTCGTACATAAGGATTTGAAATGTGAAAGGAGAATTAGTAAATCCAAAATGCATCGCTAAGAACTCATATCGACTATCATAAAATCTAGATGCAATTTTAGGGATATCTGAAGGTTGCATCTTGATTTGATGGTATCCTAACCTTAAGTTGAGCTTAAAAAATTATACAATTCCATGTAGTTTATATAACAACTCCTCAATGAAAAGTATAGGAAACTTATATTTAATTATATGCATATTTAATTTCTCATAGTTAGGGTTGGTAAACGGTCCAAGTTAGTTGATTCAAATTTTTTTTATGTTAATCCAAATTTGACCTAAAATTCAATCGCATTTTAACTTAAAAAAATGATATCAAATGAGACCTACAAGTGGGCTTCTCCCAATATATACCCGCTACTCAAATCTTCCTATGTATTTTTTATGTCTTCTTTATATGATGAATATTTATAGATATTTCTTTATGTCTTCTTTATGTGATGAACAATTATAGATATTTCTTTGATAATGAATATTTTTAAAACATTTTCTCATATTGAATTGTGTTTATGGTATTGATTTATGTTTTATGAAAGAATAAAAGGGGAGTTAATTATTATTTTGATATGGATAGCTATCTGTCTGATTAAATTATCATATTGCTTTCTAATATCACAAATGTTTTGTCTTCATCAGAAAGGAAGGAGGAAATTGTTGAACCAAATGAGGTTTCAATTAATGTTTTGATGATAATAAAAAAATAATTAATATTAATGAGTTTAATATTGTTGATGAGAAGGAATAAGAGAAAAAGATATCACTATATCGAAGAATTATGAAAGAAAAGACAATTTGCGGTTGAGATACTAAAAGCTGTAAATAGATTATCCTTAGATATAGATAGGCTGTAAATAAAGAAGATAAGATAAGTTTGAAATCCCTTAAATTAAAGGATTACATTAGATAGCCTTAGATAACTTTCCAGATTTAAATTCCTTCTTATAATGCCCTATATATGGTTGTATACTCCTATTCAATATATGAGAACATAGGAAACTTCTTTCCCACATGGTATCAGAGCCATAGGACTTCTTTTTCTGGGATTGGTCCTTTAAGTAGCCTTCATTGTTGCACTACAAAAACCCTATTTTTTTATTCTTCTCTTGTGTGTTCCAGCCTTCATCACTGCATTCCTCCCTACCTCTCTTGTGTGATTCTCATTAGGGTAGCCTTAATTGCTACAGTATTTTCTTCTTCACTGCAGTGTCTACTTTATAATCATGTCAACCTCTTAGACCTTTGTCTCCACCAGATTTAACCCTCCAGAAGAATTCAGCACCATTCAGAAAATTGAAGATTTACAAAATATTTGGGCTTCCTATAGGCTTAATGGGAAGAACTATCTCAAATGGTCTCAATTTGTCCGTACATACCTCAAGGGCAAAGGGAGAATTAGTCATCTTCTTGGAACAGGACCGACTAAGGATAACCCAATGTTTGAAGCATAGGAAGAGGAGGATTTCATGATAATGTCCTGGCTATGAGATTCTATAAATCCCATGATCAGTGACACATACATGTTTTTTGTCACTGCAAAGGAGATTTGGAACTTCATTCATCGCACATACTCAAAGGATCGTGATGCTACTCAATTGTACTAGATCAAGATCAAAACTATAACTGCTAAGCAAGGAGATAAATCTGTTATAGAATATGCAATCTTACGCGGAATCTGTGGCAAGAACTCGATCATTAAGTTTTTGAGATGAAATGCCCTAAAGATGCTGTCATCTTGAAGAACTTCATTGAAAAAGACCGTGTGTATGATTTTTTAGCTGGACTGAATGCTGAATTTGATCAGGTCAAGATCCAAATCCTTGGAAACATGGACACTCCATCTCCATAAGAGATAATCTCATTGATTTTAGCATAAAAGAGTCGAAAGAGTGTTATGCTTGAACCACAAACCATGGACGAGTCAGCTTTATTAGCAAAAAATGATCATCAGGACAAAGGAAAAAGTGATATATCTAAGCATTCTGGTAGAGAAAACCAGGGGAAAGAGAATAAGGACAACCTCTGGTGCACCCATTGCAAGAAACCGAGGAAAACAAAGGAGATATGTTGGAAAATACACGGTAAACCACCAAATCGAGAATGGGGAAACCGTGGAGGATAGCAGAGGTGCCAAGCACATATGGTAGATCAGCCTAAAGTTGAGGAAAATTCATGAACAATGGAATTAAATAGTGAAGAAATTGAGAAGCTGAGAAGCTTGTTGGGGACTATTGAAAAACCTTCTAAGATTTGTTCTTTGGCTCTTTCAAGTAAACCTTTACTCCCTATTTGAATGAATCCCTCAGAAAATCTTCATACCAATTCGTGGATAATAGACTTGGGTGCCGCAGACCATATGACACACACTTCTCACTTCTTTCACACTTTTACCTCATACCTAAGTAACAAAAAGATTGTAGTGGCTAATGGCTCTCTAGTTACTATTGCAGGTTTTGAAGATATACACATCACACCTACCCTTATTCTAAAAAGGGTTCTCCATATTCCAAAAATGTCAACTAGCGTACTTTCTATTCAAAAGCTTACCCGTGATCTTAAACGTTATGCTACTTTCTTTCCTTCTCATCGTGTTTTTCAGGATTAAGTCTCGGGGAGGAAGATTGGACTTGTTAAGGAAAGGGGTGGCCTCTACCTACTTGAATTGCCTCAAAGAGTTAGGAGCAACCTATCTTTGTTATTTCTCAGTTCCTCAAATAAAGATACCATTTGGTTGTATCATCTACGCTTAGGTCATCCATCTTTTAAAGTTTTGAAGGTCATGTTTCCTTATTTGTTTCAAGGATTAGATATTTTTAATTTCATTGTGACGTTTGTGAATATTCAAAACATACTCGAGTATCTTTTTCCTATTAGAAATAAAAGAAGCTCTCATCCTTTTCATTTGATTCATAGTGACATATGGGATCCTTCTACTATACTTAATGGTTATAAGGCTCGTTGGTTTGTATCCTTAATTGATGATTTTACTTAAGTAACATGGCTCTTTCTTCTTAAACAAAAATCTGATGTTAGCCTTGTTATACCTAATTTTCACTCTATGATTCAAAACCAATTTAGGGTCAAAATAAAAGGCTTTAGGACAGACAATGCCAAAGACTACTTCAACCAGAATTTGTCACCTTTCTTTCAATCACAAGGCATTATCCATGATTCATCATGTGTTAACACACCTCAACAAAACGAGGTAGTAGAAAGGAAAAGGGCACTTACTCAACACCACCCGAGCCTTCTCTTTCAAGGGAATGTCCCTAAATCCTATTAGGGAGAGGCAGTTCTTATAGCCACATACATGATAAATAGACTTCCATCATGTGTGTTAGACAACAAAAGCCCCATATAAATTCTTAATAGCTTCTACCTACACTTTAAAACCTCAAATGGCCTCACACCTAGGGTATTTGGATGCATCGCCTTTTTTCATGTTCATAACCAACATAAAGACAAACTAGACCTCTGAGCCATCAAATGTGTCTTCCTCGATTACTCACCTACTCAAAAGGGTTACAAGCGTTACAATCCGTCATCTAGGAAATTTTATATCTCTATATATGTCACCTTCATAGAAAATGCACCTTTTTTTCTCCAAGTCCTCTTTTCAGGGGGAGATTTCAATGATGGAAGATAGCACTTATAAGTCCTTCGAACCACTTAAAACCCTTGACATTCCTCTTGCTCCAGCTCGTAGTGTTGAAACAATCGAGCCCTCTAAACCAATTACATCTGAGTTCCCCAATTCTACTACTAAACCTGTGTCATCACTTGTCCTAACCAGCGTTACTCAAGTGTATTCAAGGAGGAGGTCGTTCCAGAACTGACATAGGTCCAAGAATCTAACTCAGACTCTGGAAATTAAAATATGGTAAGATTTGACTCACTTTTACACACACAATTTTTTGAACCTATTGCTATTATTATCAAGAGACTTTTGCCTCAATTGTAAAGATGAAAATTGTGAGAATTCTTTTATCATTGAATGCCCACTTTAATTGGCAGCGCCTATAATATCATGTTAAGAATGCATTTCTCCAAAGAGACTTAGATGAAGAAATCTTTATGAACATCCCACCAAGATTAGAGGGAGACACGGGTAACAAAGTTTGTAAGCTGAGGAAGGCCTTTTATGGATTAAACAATCTCCTAGAGCTTAGTTTGGGAGATTTGCAAAAGTTATGAGGAAGTCTGGGTATAAACAAAGCCAAGGTGATCACACTCTTTTCATTAAAAATTTGGTTGCGGGGGGGAGTTACTGCACTTCTAGTCTATATAGATGACGTCATAGTGACTGGAAATGATGAGAAAGAGACGCATGAATTGAAGCAAAGACTAGTAAAAGAATTTGAGATAAAAGAACTTGGGAAACTAAGGTACTTCCTCAGTATTGAGGTGGCATATTCCACACAAGGGATTTTTATATCTCAACAGAAGTATGTGATTGATTTGTTGGTAGAGACAAGGAAGATTGGGTGTAAGCCAGTCTCTACACCAATAGATCCAAACCACAAGTTAGGAGAAGCTAAAGAAGAACCAATTGTTGTTAAAGGATGTATTAAAGAATAGTTGGTAGACTCATATATCTTGCTCACACTTGGCCAAACAAAGCATACTCGGTAAGCATGATCAGTCAATTCATGCATGATCCAAGAGAGCCTCATCTTTAAGCTGCTTATAAGGCACTACATTACTTGAAAGGCGGTCCAGGAAAAGGAATTTTATTCAAGAAAAACAATACTCTTGCTCTAGAAGCTTACACCGATGCTGACTATGCAAGTTCTATAGTGGATAGAAGATTAACTACAAGGTACTATACGTTTCTTGGAGAAAATTTGGTAATGTGAAAGAGCAAGAAGCAGAATGTGGTGGCAAGGTCATCTGCAGAATCAGAATTTAGGGCTATTGTTCAAGGATTGTGTGAACTAATCTGGCTGAAGATTATTCTAGATGATTTGAGAGTCAAAAGGAACGGCCCGATGAAACTTTATTGTGACAATAAGTCAGCCATCAATATTGCTCATAATCATATACAACACGATAGGACAAAAAGCATATTAAGATTGATAGACATTTCATTAAAGAAAAATTGGAAGAAGGGTTAATGTGTATGTCCTATGTTCCATCAGAACGTCAAGTAGCTGATGTTTTAATGAAGGGGCTGAACAATTCAAGTTTTCATGATCTTGTATACAAGCTGGGAATGGAAGACATCTATTCCTCAGCTTGAGGGGGAGTATTGAGATACTAAAAGCTGTAAATAGAATATACTTAGATATAGATAGGTTGTAAATGGATAAGATAAGATAAGTTTAAAATCCCTTAAATTAAGGGATTATATTAGATAGCTTTAAATAACATTCCAAATTTAAATTCCTACTTGTAATGTCCTATATATGGCTGTATACTCCTATTCAATATATGGATAACTCTATCTATCTGATTAAATATAGGAAACTTATATTTAATTATATACATGTTTAATTTCTCATAGTTAGGGTTGGTAAATGGGTAAGTTAGTCGATTCAAAAAAACTTTATTATAATATAAGTTTGACTTAAAATTCAATTGAATTTTTAATTAAAATAACTATCATTTTAATATTTTCACTAAATCGTTTTTGACTAAATTAAATTGACCCTCTCAAATTTGATCTCATCAACTTAAGTTAATGGGCCTCCCTACTTATAATATATCAAAGCCTACTAACCACTGATAACTTGATATTTTGCACTTAAAAAAAATCAATGCACTTTGTGCATAAGACTTTCCACTTTACAAGGGTTGGAGGAGGGTCATCAATATACGCAACCTTCCATTTGTAATTTTTACAAAGAAATTGTTTCTGTGATTCAAACATGTGACCTCTCACTTTATGCACTACAGAGCTTCATTTTTGAATCACGAATCGCTGAATCAAGGCGATTATGTATTATACACAAGTTGAGTCCAAAAGGATAACCTTCATATGATAACTTTAATTTAAGGAGGAGTTGGCTTATATGTCCATAGTGCTAGGAACTCCTTTTTGTAGTATAGTTGGGTGGTTTATGCGTGTGAAGCTTAAATTGACAGATGATGCTGAAGTCAATAACTATTGTTAAAGATTCATGCTTTGTTTCAGTTATTTTTCTTACATCTCCTTGTGTAATACCAAATCTCGTTACAAAAATTATCCTCCATTTTCTTCTTGATATTTGAACTCCTAGCACCCTTTGTCGTTCTCCCAACGATCACATTACTAAATGAAAATTAATTTATTTTCTTACACACAAAAAAATGGGCTTCTCCCAACATATACCCGCAACTCAAATCTTCCTAATTTGTTAGACCATATTATAGCATACTAACCGATATAAACATTAACGAATGCTGGTCTGAATGATATCATTCCTCTGGGAATTTGATCCAATTAATCAGCAGACTCTACATTCACTCTTTCATGGCAACAAGAGTGTTGTACCTACATCTTTCCTCTTCACCCTCGTGATCTTCCTGGATAGCCTTGATGGGTTGAGTTTATGACCCCTTGAAAATCATATTCCTTGCTGGGTCTCCAATGTTCAAATATGTCCAGAATCACAGGAAATGTGCAACCAAAATCCAAATTAACGATAGCATGACACGAGTACTGAGACGTCTCATTTTGCTAGAAAGCAGTGATCATCTCTTAATTAACGTCTTCTACCAGATATGCACCATCAACTTAAAACTGAAGGTTTTGCTTCTTACAAAGTTTTGGTTGCAACAGTAAATTTTCTTTTCGCAAAACCCATTTGAGCAATGTTAGTAGACAAAATTGACATCGAAACAACATTTAGGTTGTTAGGATATTTGCTATATACCTTTTATTTAATTTTGGCATTATTTATTAATTGGACATATAAGATATTGATTGGATAATGACTTGGATTCAAAAATTATATGGATAATCTTCTAGTTGAAAAAGAATCATATCTTAAATTGGAGTCTATTATCATGTTAATATTGGAATTGTTTTACTGCTGGATATGTTGGTAATTGGATAGTGTTAATGCTAAAGTGTGAGGATATTACGGATGGAAGAAAACACATGCAAGGTGGACTCTTCTTACTTGAATGTGTTTGTGTCATGCACGTCTCTTATTAACAGCTGTGGTGAATCTCTTGTGCGGTAAAAAATAATTAAGCTATTGTTGCATGGTTGAATTAAAGTGGCGGTTACTTGGTTGAAGGAGGACTCTCATTGTGTGTGGGATTTGTGTATATCGGGAATCTGCGACAGACATCTATCCCTAACGTGACTGTGCGGCATCAAGGTGAGTTTGTGGTAACAGAGTTGAGGTAAGAATGCGGCAATAGTAGTGACGTGCATGTGTGCATTAATTGTCAATCAATAGGTAGTATAGTAATGCATGTGCATTAATTGTCAATGAATAATATAACGCTAGGGTGTATGCTTTAGAACAAAGCTGAACAGCGACTTTTGTATGATATATGCTACGGTGAAGATAAGTAGAGTTTGCTAAGGTGAAGTGGTTTAGCCTATCAGTTTCTTCAAGACGTCTTCATTTGGGTTGTGCTATGTTTTTGTGAGAAAACACTGTAGGTCTCCATCCATTGTCTAGACTTCCATATGGTTTAACTGAAGCAGTTGAAGTTGGGATGGATTGTTTCAATCGAAGGATTATTTCAAGAAGCTAAAACATAAGGAAGTCTTGATTTTGTCTCAAGTATATTGTTTTTCAGTGCTTAGTTGATTAAGTACTTGAATTATTTTTATTAATTATTGTTTGAGTGAAAGTAATTAGAAAAATTCTCTAACAAGGTTAACACGAGTCGGTCGTGCTACTACGTGTGAAAATATTTCACAGGAAGTGAGGTTAAGAAATAGTTTAAAGGATTGAGTGGTATCGGCTCAGTAAAACCTTAGGTAAATCTATTATAATTCGGTGAAAGTATTAAGTTGGGTGAGAGCCCCGCAAACGTAAAGAAGGTGTGTCGATCTACATTACCAAATTTTCGGTGTTGATTTATTTTTAATTCTCTTAAATTTTCTGATTTTTTTTGCTTGCTAGAAACGAATAGGACAGTTTGCAAAACTACTACCTCCTTCAGTTTTTCACAGGACATCTTTAATCCTTTGACATATGCATATTATATTATATTTTCCCAACAAATGGAACAAGTAGCTAAGTGGCAGCAAGAACTTAAAGCTGTGAAGACTGCATATAGTTTAGAACTTACCACAAAAGCGAGTTGCAACTGGAATCCCTTAGATTTAAATGAATTCTCCGTTTGATGAATGAGCTTTCTGTTTAAGTGTTCATTGTCAGCACCGTTTCAGGCTGCAGTTGGGTGCTTTTGGCCGGTTAATCACATCACTTGACTCATCCGCGCGGTTGACGTTCTGTATCAAGGACACCCACAAAACTTTCATTTCTTCTCTCCCTCTCCCATTGGTAAGTATTGGAGGTCTGAGTGTGGAACCTTTCTAGACAGTGAGGAAGGATTTAGTTCGGACAATTGGTAGTGGAGAGTTGGCCCATAACGTGGTTGAATGATTACTGAAGATAAGACCAAATGGTGAAGTAAAAGCTTCCATATGCTCTACGTACAATGACTTATTTGTACTTTTGTTGATAACGAAACTTCACTTGAGTTTACCTAAGGAAACAATACTGATAGGAAGAGTTCCAAGTTCGATGCGGTTAAGACTTTACCATAACAGCCTTATTTGTTGCCTGTTTCTGCCTGCTAGTTCTGACGTTAACCAAAGGACAAATATCTGTAAAATTTGTACGTCCAAGAGACGATTTAATGGTTACGGTTTGCATTTGTCTGAAGAAGAGATTGGCAAATCCACACAGTTGGGTCCAATGAACAACTTCCACATTCCCATGAGCCTCAGATGACATCGTCTCTTTCATGATGGCTTACTATATATTGGCAAATGCAAACAGTTGGGTCCAATGCCAATGAACAAGTTCCACATTCCCATGAACCTCGGATGACATCGTCTCTTTCATGATGGCTTACTATATTTTCTAAATGAGAAGCCATTCAGAATTTGAACGTTGCAAGACTAACAAAAAAGGCATAGAAGTGGTGAATAGCTATGAACGTTGAGAAATAACTTCAGTATCTTCTCCCTTTTGGGAGTAAGGTATGCACTTCAAACATTATTTACAACAAACATATTCTGATGGGAATAAATACCTGTCACTTTCATATTTGTACAGAGCGTCAAGCTCAACCAAGCTGATAAAAGAGCAGTTGGAAATGGTAGAATTTACATCCAGGAAAACTAATACAAAGATCTGCCCTAGGAAGAGTGAGCTGGAACAAATAGAGCAAGTCTCGCTGCCTGGAATTAAGATTCTAGCATTTGTGGGAAGAGAAACTGGAACTTTATATAAGGAAATTTGAAATTCCATAGGATTTTATTTACTTTGCGTCGAAGTTAAGAAAAATTCATGGTCATGGACCAGTTAATAATCTTCCAATGTTTTTTGGGTATGGATAAGAAGGGTGGTTTAGAGGTGGAATTGTAACACTACGACCATCATTCCCACGTTGTTGAGATCCATACTGATCTATGCCACCATTTAAAACACCATGGTAAGTTGTAACTGGATTTCCTTGAACCATTCTGAAATTGGATCCACTTGTTTGGAGTTGGATTTGTGCAAGTTCACAATCCAAAGCTTGTTGATCACTCGATCTATTTTCAGCAGCTGAACTAATCCCAACACCAAGATCAAGGCTAATTGTATCGCTTTCATCTGATCTCATCCTTGGTGGTCCATTCATTGCTGTTGATCCTGCTGTGTCATGACTACTGGTCCTTGAGACAGGCACATCATGATTGTGTTTCCCTTCGTATGTTGTTATAACTGCTTTTGGATCATGAGATGCCCTCTCCACATGTTTCCTAACTGGGCATCCAGCATTTGTGCACTTATAGTAACTCCTGAAGAAAGAGTAAACATGAGATGAGATGAAACATCTTAAGCTCATGAAGACTATTTATGAACATGAAGATATGTAAGAAATAGCTAACCACATAAGATTGCTAGACAAGAAGTGAAAATATTAAGCTATTTCTAACTATTTGTTCTCTCAAATAACAGCACAAATATTCTTATGCATTGCCTTTTTATGAAGTCCCCGACTAAAAGAATCCTGTTCCCAGACAATCAATCAGCCAATAACTGAACCACTATCAACAGCATCAACAACTTTATAACATGTTTCAGTAGCATAAATTCCAAATCTGCATTTGCGCAAGTATCGCATTACTTTGACATCCATATCACCATTAAATTTTGGAAACTTAAGTTTCCTTTGATACTGAAGTTAATAGCAAAATGAATTTATTGGAGGAACTGAGGCCTACACATTGATGCCAGAACACAAAAGTAATGGTGACATTATAAGAAGATCTGCTCTGTAAAACTCTGAATGAATAACTAGCCTAAAAGGTCTTTCAAAAGACACGTAAGGAAGGTACACAAGCAAATAAGATAGTTAAAGAAACTAGTTGTCACTTTTCCCACTGTGATCAGACTGGAACAACCAGAAGTTATTTGTACCCAATGATGCCATGACAGCACTAGACCTCAAAATACAGGACATCTATCAATTTATAGAATGGTTTAGAATCCAAAATTAGTTCTGAAAGTGCATAAAGTGAGCACAATATCAATATGTATTCAATTAATATTAACAACATTGAATACATACCTTGGATTAGGATTGCCTCTCACCACTTTCTGCCCATATTTACGCCACCTGTACCCATCATCCAGGATGTCAACCTCACTCAGAGTCTGAACAACAACACGTGGTTCCCTTATTGGCTTAACAACTGGCATAATCTCAAAACTCCCAGGATCCATCTTCCTGTTTGAAGCAATTGACCTTACATTAGTTGGTAAACCATTGGGTGATCAGTATTCAAGAATGACCTGAGAAAGTATAAAGTACCTCCTTTTTGCAAGGGCATCCTCATCATCCTCAGCACCTTCTATGCTATCATCATTTGCTACACCGGGAGACAGATCAGGAGTTCCATTTGGATCCATGGATTGAGACATCTGACCACACAAACCCAATGTCTTATCTGCAGAGGAAAACAACATAACAGAAGCACGTTAGTTAAAAGATAATAAGACAAAAAGGAGATTTACAAAGAGAAAATTATAAAGTTTCCGCTTTACCATCATGGCCTGGTAAAGATGAAATCTTGTCAGATCTTTCTTCTTGCAAGGACAGAACAGAGCCAGAGGTATATCGACGACTGGGTTGAGGCTTAGGATGATCATGTGTTCCTTTATAGGTAATCTCGGTTATCTGTCCATCATGTGAGCGCTCAAATAGCTTTTTCACCTCACAGTTAGGATGTGTACATTTGTAATAGCTCCGAGGGAATTCACTTCCTTTCACATGTTTCTGCCCATACTTTCGCCAGTTGTACCCATCATCAGACAGAATGGCAGTCCCACCTCCTTTATGATCAGATTGAGATGCCTGAAGACCAGTACTAGAGAGCCCAGTCTGCTTTAGTTCGTCAGGATCAACTTCAACAGCTGCACTATTCCCTCTATCAGCCATATGCAGAGGTGCTGATAGACTTAACTCACTTGAGGAGACTGCTGCCTCACTTTTAACTGGAGAAGATGACGCAAATGATCGAAGCTGACTTTGGTTTTGATCTTGAATAGGTTGGTCACTTTTATGCACGTTCATATCTGCAGAAGCCTTGAAGTCAATGAAAAATGTCAGGAAAAATAACAATCATCAACTAACAGTTCAATCTTGCAGACAAATGAAAGAAGGCAACATAACAGAAGATAGTTATGCAAGATGAGAGCAGTATCAAGGTTAAATGTGAATATTAATTAGGATGCATGAGTATAATTTGATTCTCAAAGTTTAAAATTGGACTTGGCATGCTGACAATTGATTAGTTGCATCACAAATTACCGTGTTTGGAATAGCTTGGGGTCTGAATTCAAAGCAGCTAGAATTTCTTTCTCCAATAGCATTAGGGGAAACCATGGTTGCAGGGTAAGAATTTGAGACAAGAGAACCATGTGCTAATTGAGGTTTAGCAAAGGAACCAGTAGTTGGGGAAGGCTCTGCCTGCAAAAATGACAAATAGTAAGAACCTATTCATTTGGAAAATACTTTTTAGGAAGCTATACCGAGTCAATTGCTTTCCCATTCTTCTAATACTGACAAAGACGGAGCTGATCTACTGAAAAGAAAAAAAAGGAATAAAAGGGAAACAAGGAAAGTTGCATTATCCTAGTATGTCCTAAGTCTGCATCTGTGACTGAACTAATTAATGGAATAGATATCACACTGCTACCTCCACATTTCTCCAAATAACAACGTCTGCAGATCTTCTAAAAATCCTTCCTCATCAGCCACATTAAATAGAAGTAGATCAAAGCACCTAATCATATGAGCCAAATGATTCTTACAAGAACACATGTGCCACTACTAATAAACAAAGATCATAGATGGAATAATGGGTGATGTTACTTTGCGTAACATTTCTTTTTTAGTCCAACACAACTTAATGAATAGAGTTGAAGGATCAAAGTCTTAACCAAAGTCACATGGTTGGTGCTGCACTTTTTGAAAGTGCATTCAGCTCTAGATAGGCTTTTCCTTGACCCACATATTCTTTTAACTATCTGCATTTATGCCTCACAAAAAAACTATCAATTTTCAAATGAATGCATTTATTCCATATTCTAGGCGCAAATATTCTTCAGTTCTTCAATTTTTATTTTTTTAATGAGGAACATCCAACTATCTTCAAGCGTAGACAAACCAAAAGAAACAAATAAAGGGAAAGTTCCATTACGTGAAAAATCAACAGTGGCATTAGAAAAAGCAAAAAGCCATGCTACTACCACAAATAATATTCTCCAAACAAATTCTGATAGAACAAACCACGTGGACAATGCGCCAATGTAAAATTTCATTTCATTGAGCATCAGAATCAAACTTCAGTATCCAACATAATGAGCACTAAATATACACAAGTTCACATAAAATAAGACAAAAATAGTAAGTGGCATTTCAACTTTTGAGTATATAGGAGGAAACAACGAGCATCTCCTTTTAAAGATTATTATCTTTGACACAGAAATGCAAGTGCACCATCAATTCATCCACTTGATAATTACAACAACTTCTATAAACTATGGACAGGAATCTCCAAACAATACCGTTCTTTTTTATAAACATTTTAAAAAGGAGAGAAAACTGAATGAAGAACTCAAAAAGCGAAAACAAAAAAGCTTTGAATCTTCAACTGGTGGATGCTTCACTGACTAAAAATTTCTAAATTAACAACTCTGTTTGGCAACACAGTGAGTAAATCGTCATTTCCCTTAATTTTTTCAACTCCCAAAAAAGATCTCAACGCTTTCAAGCTCCAGCTAAACTAATCGACCAACCAAACAGCACTCAGAAAGCACATAAAACCGAGTTCATTTCGCACCACTCCCACTTTCCATCATTTTTCTCATAAACGACACAGAAACTAACAAAAAACGGAAAAGCGAGCTCGATCCACAGCTAACCTTAACATTAGAGAGCAAAACCGGAGATTCTAGAAACGAAGTGGGACTAAGACCGGGAGGGATCGTGATGCACGGCGACCGCGAGATCGGAAGCTTCGCCGGCGACATGAGTTTGTACCTGGCGCCGACAACGGCAACGCCGCGGGAATCGGAGTCCAGTATCGCAGCCGGATCACCCGAATCTCCGGCGCAGACGGCATGGACTCCTCGCTGGATGTTGTAGCAGTTGTCCATTGAGAGGGATAGAGCAGCGAGTGGAGGGTCAAGAACAACGAAGAAGAGGAGAGGTGCTAGAAAAGGAAGAGGGAGGGACAATTTGGTAAATTTCAAAGAAACTTTGTTTTGAGTGAGAGAGAGAAACCTTTTGACTTGTTGCATTGGATCTGCATTCTGAAGATGTGTCATTGGCTTGTCCTTTCTTTTTCTGCATTTTCTTTTTAATTTTTTATTTTGAAGGGGAAAGAAATTGTATAATTTGGTTCTAAACTAAAACCTAGATATTGTAATACCCGACAAACATCATAAAACGGAGACGTACATATCTCATCCTTGCTTCTTCTTCTCCTTATTATAATATATTAATTAGAATATATTATACCGTAAAATTAGATTTGTGTTTAGCGTCTAACTCTATTTTGCGATCTTAAATAATATGGCCAGTAAGATTACAATAAATAGTTATTAACTATAAAAGATAAAGATTATGGAGAAAAATTAATTGAGAAAAAATAGAGAGAGGGCAAAGAGAGTTAGATTCTCATTCTTATTTGATTTTTTTTTTTTTTGATTAGTTTGAGGGTGTGTTGAGTATGATATCAACTTTAATTTCAATCCTAAAATTGAGTGAGACAAGTAGATTTTTTTGACAGTTTGTCTTGTGATTTTTTCCTCTATATTGGAGGTTTTTCTACGTTAAATCTTGGCATTTGTTTCATAATTTAGTTTCTTATCCCTGTATTGTTTTGCTACTACAATTTAAAGAGTTATTTCTTGTCGTTGATATTCGGTTGACTTTTTATAGAATTGTGTTATTTTTCTCCTAACAAGTGATATCAGAGCTATCGTAATAAAAGGTGGAAGCAGCTCTATGATCAAGTTAACGTCATAAAATTACTAGATATGGAGGCCCATGATAGAAGACCTTATATATTGCGAGTATTTTTTTGATCCTATGTATGTGGACACAGGTGTAAAGGATGAAGTTCCTTTAAAACTTGAAAAGATGTCGAACAAAGAATGGGGGAGGTGAGAGATCAACTTTTTCTAAAATCTTTATTGCGTTTAGTAAATTTATTTGTCAGTTTGCCCTGTAATTTTTTCCTTTTACATTGGAGGGTTTTCCATATTAAATCTTAGAATTTGTTTCATCGTTTAGTTTTTATTCTCGTATTGTTCTGCTGCTACAATTTGAATAGTTATTTCTTCTCGTTGATATTTGGTTGACTTTTTTAGAGAATTGTGTTTTTTTCTCCCAATAAGTGGTATCAGAGATATCGTAATGGAAAGTGGAAGCATCTTTATGGTCAAGTTAACGTCATCAAATTACTCGATATGGAGGCTTACGATGGAGGATCTTATGTATTGCAAGGATCTTTTTGATCCTATTGATGAGGACAGAGGTGTGAAGGATGATGTTCTTTCAAAACCTGAAAAGATGTCGAACAAAGAATAGGAAAAAATGAAGTGGAAAACTCTAGGCACTATAAGACAATAGATTGATATTAGCATACTCAAACATGTGTCTCAAGAAACAGATCCTTTTGAGTTATAGAAGAAACTAAAAGGTCTGTATGAAAGAAAGACTGCTCACAACAAGGTCTCTCTAAATAAGAGGCTTGTGAACTTGAAGTTAAAGACTGGGAAATCAGTTTTGAAGCATTTAAGTGATTTCTATAACATAATCAACAAATTGACTACAATGAAGATCATTCTTGATGATGAGCTCCAACTTTTATTCTTGTTGAGTTCATTACTAAATAGCTGGGAAACACTGGTGGTGAAAATTAACATCTCAACTCCTAAAGGTGTGCTTTTTTTAATGTAATCAAATAGAGTATGTTTAATGAAGAAAACAGAAGAAAGGGTATTGAAGTTGACAACATGCAGGCTTTCGTGACAGTAAACGGGGGTAGGAACAAGAGTAGGGGTCCCAATGATCGTGGCAAGTCTAAAAATAGTTTAAAATCTAAAGGTTACAAAGAGGTGAAGACGTGTCACTATTATGATAAGCCAGCACACATTAAAATGTTCTGTTATAAGTGGAAGATGGATCAGAAAAAGGAAGCTTATTAGGAAGATGATGATAATAAAAGTACAGCTGCAACTATTTCAAGTATGGATGATGAGGTAGTTAGAGAAGTGTTCTAAAGGCAATCACCTTTAGCACTTATTGTACAAATATTTTAATTAATAATAAAGGTATTTTTCATTATTTCGATGTTCATACATTTGTGAATTTGATGTTGATCTTAAATGGATTTAATGAAGTTGTTAAGCCACGAAGTTCAAATGGTGTGCCCATGAAGAATTCAAGATTTATGGACTGATTACATGGAGATTTTTTTCTGGTGTTACTAGGAATTAGTCAAATCTCTTAGTTATTATTTTACTTTGAATAAGTGCCCACTACTTTAGTTGTGCAGTAGTTAGACTTCCATGTTGTTAGTTTCAAGTAAACATGACAGTAAGTTTAGGAAGAGTTAGTTACTTCATTTGTATTTAAATTCAAGCGTTGTGCAGTAAAAGGGGGAAGCTATTTCAATCTAAAATTTTCATGGTTTATTCTCACCATAAGCAGAATATTGTTCTTAGCTCTGATGGGGACCTATCATTGGTATCAGAGCTCGGTTAAAATGGCAACTAACAAAGAGAGGACTGAAGCCTTGGAGGCTGGACTTGGTGGTGTTCAAGATGGAATGCAACGACTTGAGGACACTGTCAACAGGCTGTCTGAAATTTTGCTTTCAACCAGGGAAAGCTCCAACAATCACAACAATGGATGGGAAGGAATTGTCCGACCATATCGAGAAGAGAACGGAGGTGGTAGACAAATTTTTTCTTCCAAAATGGCAAAATTGGAATTTTCAAAATACTCTGGAGATGATCCAACAGAGTGGTTCAATCGGGTAGCTCAATGTTTTGAATTTCAAGGCACAACAGATAATCAAAAGGTCTCTCTAGCATCTTTTCATCTGGAAGGAGAAGCCAATCAGTGGTGGCAGTGGTTACGAAGGGCTTACCAAAAGGAGGGGAAAGAAGTTACATGGGAAATTTTTGTTGAGGAGCTTTGGTCACGATTTGGTCCTACCGATTGTGAGGACTTTGATGAATCCTTGTCCAAGATAACACAAACAGGTTCATTACGGCACTATCAAAAGGAGTTTGAGAGGTTAGGTAATGGAGTACAAGAATGGACACAAAAAGCTTTGGTGGGCACGTTCATGGGGGGGCCTAAAGCCTGAAATTGTTGATGACATTAGGATGTTCAAACCAAAATCTCTAAAAGATGCCATTAGCCTTGGTCGGATGCGGGATGAGCAGCTAAATCGTCAACGCCAACTTCCACACCCTGTCAGCCAACTCACGGCAAAATCATCATATTCAACAAAGTTCAAACCTGCATCACCTACGAAGCGGCTTACTTGGGACGAAATGCAAAAGCGAAGGGCTCAGGGATCGTGCTATAATTGTGATGAGAAATTTTCCCTAGGACATCATTGCAAGGGACCTCAACTCTTGGTAATAGAATGCGACAATGAAGGCTTAGATACAGAGGGGCAAAACAACTCAACGACGTGACAACAAGAGATTTTATTCCAGGCACTCATAGGCTAATTTCCTCAACCTCAACCTTGAGGACAAGGTTACTGTCAAAGGAGGTGGTAATGTTAAGCCACGAAGTTCAAATGGTGTGCCCAAGAAGAATCCACGATTTATAGACTGATTGCATGGAGATTTTCTTCCGGTGTTACTAGGAATTAGTCAAATCTGTTAGTTATTATTTTACTTTGAATAAGTGCCCACTACTTTAGTTGTGCAGTAGTTAGACTCCCACGTTGTTAGTTTCAAGTAAACATGGCAGTAAGTTTAGGAAGTGTTAGTTACTTCATTTGTATTTAAATTCAAGAGTTATGCAGTAAAAGGGGAAGCTATTTCAATCAAAAACTTTTGTGGTTTATTCTCACCATAAGCAGAATATTGTTCTTGGCTCTGACTGGGACCTATCATGAGGACTGTTCTCTGCCAATGCATTTATGCACTCCCCTAGTGCACTAAGTGATAGATTTATAGATTTTGCTTCCTCTAACGTATGTCCCTCACTCCCTGCAAAAAACAAAGATGATTGCACATTATATGGAATAGTAACTCCTAAAGAACCATGAAAGCTATGAGTGCCAAAATTCATATCGAGTGCTCATATTTCTAAACATGTGGAGCAAAGAATTTGAAGCAGAAATGAAAAAAAATATGTAAATAATTGAAGATTGTATTACAACCACAGTGACTGCTATCCCTTTTCACAAGGAAAAAGGTCACAAATATCAAAGATAAGCTATATAGAGACCAACATAAACTTGATATACATCCAATACCAACCTGGCTTGTGAATGCGTTCTGAACCTACAAGATCAACGAGAACTAACTTGCTTCTCTGAACAAGTGGTTCCAGTAGCGAAGTCAGGAATTTGTTTCGGGAGAGGCAATGTATATATATATTAATAATGGTAAACATTAATATACAATTCACCATGGGCATCGACATTCTTTTAAGGTGGGCAACCTCTATATGCATATATATCTTCTTTTAAAAAAAAAAAAATTGATTTGCCCACCCTCCCTTAGCAGTAGCTTCACTACTGAGTGGCCCCAAAGGTTTCACCAAGTGAGGAGTTCACAATGCCATTTGAAACAACATCTTCTTACCCTGAAACTGACCTCTTAACATGAATCTGTAGTAGTATATATCATTATAAGTGAGACTTCCAAAGGGAAAAAGGACATGTTACCAAATAGAGTGAGAGACAACGGAAAGTTACTAACCATCAAAGTAGCATGACTACGAGAATACTTTGTATAGCAGCAATTCTATAGGTTTCTCCTAACCTTAACAGCTCCAAAAAACTCATATGATCCCTTACTTCTATAAGAGTTGTGCGAGGTAGAGAAACAACACCAATTTTAGGGTCTTACACAATGGGGAATATTATCATTTGTAGGATCAAGCAGGTCTTGGATAGTCTCCATGTAAAGCTAGAATATTTTATAAAACCATTAACATTAGGAAAGACATAAGAAAGAAACCAAAGAATGTGGTGGCATAAGTGTGTGGTTTAGACTCAGAAAGTTCCATTTGGCTAGTTGCTAAAAGTCAACACCAAAACAAAAATAAAGTCGACATACAACGGTACGATCAACTTTTAAGCACTAAAGCCAAACAAACTGCAAATATGAGACTAAAACAGGATCAGTCTCTGGACAAACATCATCCAAAATATCCTCTATTGCACAGACCATGATTCCACGAGCAGAAGTATCATCATAGTCAAGGTGTCCAAGAGTAAAAGTTTTGCCAGTACCGGTTTGACCATAAGCCATAACAGTCCCATTGTAACTATAAAGAACGCTTTGCACAATCAACATAATTTACAAGTCAGCTCCTTCGCTACGTGACATTAAATCATTCACTGAAGCGCAAATGAAACAGAATAATCAAGACTTTCAGAACAGGCTTCGCAATAACTTCTTATACACGCTTCTGCGAGCCGAAATCGGTAAGCACCTCATTGAATTCGTAAGTGTCCGCATCCCAATGGTTCTTTCTAAGTTTCAACCTCTTCAGATGAGGAATATTAACCAAAATGGCTTAATAACTAAATCATAATGTACACATAAATTGCAATAAAAGTCCCAAAAAAAGAAAAGAGAAATCAGAGACTTACTCTAGTTGCAATTCAACACAATCAGCGAAATTAGCATCAGCCATTAACTCCTCCGCATTTCGAGGCCGAAGTTTAAGGCGCCTCTAAATCAGCATGCATGTACAGCCCACAATTTTTGTTGCTTCATTATAAAAAAATATATTTCTTATATCAGCTACTGATTATAGACCTACCATTACTCATTTTCCTCTTTATTGTTCCCTTTAGTACGGGATCTCTGTGTCTCCCTGGATGAGTCTATTGACTTTATTGCGTTCACATTATCTCAATTAAATAAATGAAGCTCAAAGTGTCATGATTGAGACCATTTGATGTCAGGTATTGCCAATTTCGAAGACCTGAACTGAACGGATGGCTTCTCGTCTCATCCAAGAAGGTGTTAAGTCATTTAATTTCAACGTAATGTTAAGTCTCTTGAATGAATGATAATGGAGGCATCCGTCCAAGTTAGCAAGACGACCACACCATCCCATTCCTGTTTAGTATATATATACATTTAATAAGGATTACAGTTGGTTCTTCCAGTAGATAGATTTTATGTAAGAATCGTCTTCTACTATTTTCATACACAACATACAGTTGTTTTATATAGGTCTCAGGTCTAGTAAACAAGAAATAACAAAACGGTTCACATAAAATAACTAAGCAGCCATCAATCAAGTATAATCTCTCTTATAGAAATTGATCACATATTTGTTAACATAATTAACCTCACCCACCATCTTAAGTTATGTTCAAAAAATTCAAAGAATAGTTGAAATCAATCCGAAAATCTGCAATAGCAGCATACTTGAATACCTGGTGTTCAAAAGGCAAACAAAAACATGCCTGGGCTCTATATAGAAAATTTCAAAAAACTGGAGAAAAATCATATTGTAAAAGCCAAATCCTAGCCCCACAAACCTATATTACAAATAAGAACTATATATAATTACAATTAGTAAGTGGATTTGCGTGGAGGTTTCTTAACTTTCTAAAGGTTCCCTGTCATCTGGCCTAGATAGTACGATCTGGTATTGCAAGAATTTGCAAACATAAAGTAAGTCTTCAATGGTTATAAAATTTGAACATAGGGTAAGTGAAAAAAGATATTAGTTATACACATATCCAACAAATATTATCAGACATGAAAAAATGCATTGGGGCATTAAATTCTTGACTATGGATTAAGAAGCTGTAAAACTGTGATTAGTCATTTTATTCCATACAATTCTACAATATATTGTATACATAAATAAGCTACAAGTTACATAAAGTTTTTCTACAATGAGACAAAGTCATAATTAAGCGTACTTTGAGGGAGAAAAATAAGAACAATTGAAGTTTTTATCAGCTGAAAATAATAAGAAATAGTTGAAGAAAAGCAAACATAAACAGATTCATTAAAATATTGACGAGTCTGAAGAAAATTATGAGAGGAGCATTTAAATTGCAGTTAAAAGCAAACCTCCTTGCGAGCATAACAACTGCATTTATGTCTCTCTTATATTCAAAGGCTAAGGTAAAGGAAACACTTTTCTTTGCTTGCCAGTACAATGCCTGAGCTGCAGCATTGCCACCGCTTCTAACTCCACACAACTAAAGCATGAGATAAGAATGTCAAACATAGTTGCTAAAAATGTTAATCCAACATCAAAACAACCTTTTTAAAGAGGAAAAGTTTTCCCAATCCAACATACCCGCATCGAAGTAGAGTAGTACTCCTTAGCGATAATAGACCTTCCTTTATGAAGCTTCATCCTCATCTTCCCCACATGAAGCATATGAATAGATTCAGATACATGGTCAGCACCACTCATTTGGGTAATAACCGCCTAAGAAAAAATATAGTTAAAACCAATTATAGAAATCAGGGGATATCTAGACTAGAAAATATAGCTAATAGATATTTCAACTCAAACAAAAACTACTATGACTAACATATATGAGGAAATTGAGAAAAATATGAACAGA
>JANIHZ010000005.1:34503249-34514252 GCA_027478365.1 Erythroxylum rufum
CTGGAAGGAGAAGCCAATCAGTGGTGGCAGTGGTTACGAAGGGCTTACCAAGAGGAGGGGAAAGAAGTTACATGGGAAATTTTTGTTGAGGAGCTATGGTCATGATTTGGTCCTACTGATTGTGAGGACTTTGATGAATCCTTGTCCAAGATAACACAAACAGGTTCATTACGGGACTATCAAAAGGAGTTTGAGAGGTTAGGTAATAGAATGCAAGGATGGACACAAAAAGCTTTAGTGGGCACGTTCATGGGGGGCCTAAAACCTGACATTGCTGATGACATTAGGATGTTCAAACCAAAATCTCTAAAAGATGCCATTAGCCTTGCTCGGATGCGGGATGAGCAGCTGAATCGTCAACGCCAACTTCCACACCCTGTCAGCTGACTCACGGTAGAATCATCATATTCAACAAAGTTCAAACCCACATCACCTACGAAGCGGCTTACTTGGGACGAAATGCAGAAGCGAAGGGCTCAAGGATTGTGCTTTAATTGCGATGAGAAATTTGCCCTAGGACATCATTGCAAGGGACCTCAACTCCTGGTAATAGCATGCGATGATGAAGGCTTAGATACGGAGGGGCAAAATAACTCAACTACGTGACAACAAGAGATTTCATTCCATGCACTCATAGGCTAATTTCCTTAACCTCAACCTTGAGGACAAGGTTACTGTCGAAGGTGGCGGTAATGTTAAGCCACGAAGTTCAAATGGTGTGCCCATGAAGAATTCAAGATTTATGGACTGATTCCATGGAGATTTTCTTCTGGGGTTACTAGGAATTAGTCAAATCTCTTAATTATTATTTTAATTTGAATAAGTGCCCACTAATTTAGTTGTGCAGTAGTTAGACTTCCACGTTGTTAGTTTCAAGTAAACATGGCAGTAAGTTTAGGAAGAGTTAGTTACTTCATTTGTATTTAAATTTAAGCGTTGTGCAGTAAAAGGGGGAAGCTATTTCAATCTAAAATTTTCGTGGTTTATTCTCACCATAAGCAGAATATTGTTCTTGGCTCTGGCTGGGACCTATCAGAAGTCCTTGATATAAAACATAACATGGAGGAAATCATGTGAGATCATAATAATGAGATTTCTATCAATGTGTAATTATTAATGTCTAAACTTTCCTTAGTCATAAGATTAATAAGATGAGATATCATTAATTCAAATAGATTAGCGCATGTTATACTATTTAATTAGATCAAACAGTAGATCTCATAAGCTATAGACATGAGTTGTTTAAAGTTCACATGTAGATGCTTACAAAGGGTAATAAGTATATTGGATTGACCTACTATGAGACAATCATATGGATATTCTATTCCAGTGTTAATGATAGTCTCATCATAGCAATAGTACAAGTATCTTTGACTTGAGGTGCTTAAGGATATCTCAAATATTGATCATGTGCTTTGACTTCATTCATCGATGCCTTTCAGGAGTTACTCATAAGGTTGTGATTGAGTACAGCTTGAGGTATTTTGAGGTAATTGAGTAACCAATAAAGGATT
Source organism: Erythroxylum rufum (assembly GCA_027478365.1). Lineage (NCBI taxonomy): Eukaryota > Viridiplantae > Streptophyta > Magnoliopsida > Malpighiales > Erythroxylaceae > Erythroxylum > Erythroxylum rufum. The sequence continues at coordinate 34,504,764 of JANIHZ010000005.1, forward strand.
CACAGTCCTAATAGAAGGAGATGATACCCACAGCCTCTTGTCGGAGTCATTATTCGGGAGTCTCTGGCCAGAGTAGATATGTGTCATGAAGAGAGTCTTCAATGATATATAGAGTAATGAGATCCTCAGGACAAGAGCTAATAACGCTTGGACTAGATGTGACGTAATCAGTCTAGTGGGAGTTGATACTTTGACCATGCTCTGAACCAAGTAGGGTATAGATGGTGAAAGGACGAATTGCATGGCAACATTGTGTATAGAAGGGTTCGTAGTCATATCACTGACTTCCCGATCAATTAGGAGTCATAATGTGTTGCTAAATACCGCTCTTGACTTACTTGAATTAAGTGCTAATTCAAGTAACCAATATAACTAGAAACTTAATGGGTCACGCACATAGAAAATTTGAATGATGAGTAAAATAGTCTTGAATGATGATTCAAGATATGAGAGAGTGTTTCGGAATTATATCACGATGTGATCGTGATAGAAAACATTGTATGGAATTCTTGAGTTTAGTAGATTTATGTATCAATTTGTCTCATATTTTTTTCACTTTATATCGGAGAGTTTTCCGCATTAAATCTTAATGTTTGTTTCATTGTTTAGTTTCTTATTCTTGTATTGTTCTACAGCTACAATTTGAAAAGTTATTTCTTGTCGTTAATATTTGGTTGACTTTTTTAGAGAATTGCGTTATTTTTATCCCAATAATTTTTCCTTAAGCCCTTGATTATACCATTAACCAAAAGTTGCTGGTCGAATGAGATGATCAAATAAAACCAGGTGGTGTAATGCGGCTTAACTACAATATGGGATATTTACAAGAAGAAAGTGATCATTCTTTTTATGGCGCATAGGCCATATTGAAGACTAGACTAAGCTATAAATCAATGGGCATTAAGTGACGTGATTGAGTTGGAAATGCTACCCTTTACATGAAAGGTTGATATGGAAACTTTGATTAAAGGATGAGATTTAGATCTCTCAACACTGCCTTTCAGAGTTCAGCTCAGCAATGGGTGAACAGGCTAAATCCAGGGTGTTGAAATTGCAACTTCAAAGTTTCACACTCACACATGTATGTATATCTATAGTCGTTTTGCTAAGAACACAGGTCCCAAGTCGGCAATGTGAACTTCCGTTGGAGAGAGCCAGATTCTGTAACGAGTTGCAGATGAGAAGCAAGAGCCAAGCAGCGAGACAGATATAAACAATCCCATGAACAGACTGGACAAAGCTTAGAAAAAAATAAGAGCAAAGCAGAAAGACCAAGGAAATTCCATGAGATATATGCTCCAGAGAGGTGGTAAAATCATATACCAGAGAAATGAACAAAACAAAATTGGAAAGAAACTGACAAACTTAAACAGATATATGCATGAGAAAAGAAAGTACGAACAGCAAAAATTTTAATAGTGTTGCATTTGCATGCTCATCCCTTAAAAAGAATTTTGAAAGAGGCAACATCAAGATGGACTCTTGGTCGAAATTCAGTCGCACGTAAAGTGGAATACGTGAATAAAATTGAAAATGCTACTTGAAAATAACCAATATTAAATGCTTAAGGAAACGCACGGAAACTGATTCCAAGTTTATTTCCATGTAGACAGACTTGCCATGACCCCTCCTTTAATGAAGAAACAACCTACATACTTCATTGTTAACTGCCAGAAACAAACTTGTTTTTGTTTGACAATCATTATGATACTCAAAAATGTCCAGAAGTCAGCAAATCTATCTACCACATTGAGTTGATGGACTGTACCTGCCTTAACTACAGAAGGAAAGCCTGCGACTCATTAAACATCATTGACAATGCAGGCAAAAGGTTCATATCTTTTGAAGACGTGTATTATCATGGAAAACACCGGAAATCACCAAAAACTACATAGGATAATGAGGCTGATGGTACAGTGGTGGATAAATATATCCACCATAACCAAATAGCCTCTCATAATAAACAGATGGCATATGGGATTCTGCGGAATATGGATAGACTCCAGTAAGGCCTGAGCTTCCATGGTAGGTCCAGCTAAACCATAACGTTGAGCTAATGAACCCTGATAAGTGGCTATTGGAAGAGAGGAAGCCGTTAACCAATATGACCCAGTTGCTGGAAACAAAGTTGCTGGCTCCAAATGAGAATGCTGATATGGAGAAATTGACCTTGAGCCATGACTAATGAATGTCCTTGTTGCAGGACTGGTAGGTGCAACTATTTTTTTTTTGGATACGAAGGAGGGGGATACCCAGAGAACAATCAGGCACGAACAAACCGTGGCCAAGCCACTTCCTATCTATCCTGAATGAGAATCGAAAACACTGCGGCCGGAGGAGACCACCAAGTGCTGCGCCTTGTAGAAGAGAGGACAGCTATATTAGCAAGTAAATCAGCTAATCTATTTGCTTCTCTATAAACATGAGTCACCTGAACCACCCATTCTCGTTGCAGCATAGCCCTTATCTTGGATAATAAACCAGCAAGACGAAGATTAACAAGAGAACCACGTATCAATTGAACACAACTCAACGAATCCATCTCAACAATGAGTCTCCTGCATCCGGAATCCCAAGCACAATTAAGGCCTTCCAGAAGACCATGAAGCTCTGCAACCATAGAAGTGCAAACACCCAAGTGTGTAGCAAAACCACATACCCAGTTACCTGTAAAATCACGAACTACACCACCACAACCAGCTAAACCGGGGTTCCCCTTAGACGAACCATCAACATTAAGCTTAAAATAGTCATAACGAGGATGAGTCCAGGAAATATTCAACACCAGATGACCTGAACCATTCTTGACAACAGACTTCAAACTCCACGCTTGCTGATTATACTTCAAAGAAGCATGTAACCGAAGCAAAAAGCCAGCCACAGAATCATTATGACCATTAAAAATTCGGTCGTTTCTCTCTTTCCATAATAACCACAGGAGAGTAGAGAACACCTCCTCAGGAGGAAAGTCCATAAAAAGTAGAAATTCAAAATCACACAGATGATGGAGCCAAGAGGAAGCAGGTATCTCTTTAAATTTCTGAAAATCTGCGTAAGAAAATAAAGAGAGCCACAAGGAACTAACCTCTTGGCAATCACGAAAGAGATGCTCAATAGTCTCAGGTTCCCCACAAAAAGCACAGGCGGCAGAATCAGTAAACTTACGTTTACACCTCTCCACATTAGTCATAAGCCTTTGCTGCTGAAAGGACCATAAAAAGACCCGAATTCGTTGGCTAACATGCAGACGCCATATAATTTTCCAGACAGGATCAACTTGATCAAAATTATGCCCTGAAGCAAATTGATAAGCAGAAGAAACAGTAAAAATTCCATCAGAAGAAGGCTCCCAGATTATCTCATCGCTCTGCAACGGATCATCTATAAGAGATATAGAAGCAAGTTGCTGACAAATAGCTGGAGGAAGAAGAGATGTTAGTTCAGCCCATTTCCAATCAACATGCTCCCAAAAAGAGGCCACAGGCATATTTCTGTCAATATAAAAACCATCCATGAGAGGCAAGTCAATTAAAGCAAAATTACCCAGCCACTTATCCTTCCAAAAAGAAGTGGACAATCCGTTACAAACAGATTTGCCACATCCCATTTTAAGTAGAGCAGCACCTTTTACCATCCCTTTCCAAATACAAGAAGAACCAGGTTTATCTACCAGACAGCTAATCTCAGAATAGCCTCTCATATATTTGTGAATAAGGACTTGACACCATAAGGATTCTGGCCTCTGAAGCAACCTCCAACCTAACTTGGCAAGAAAAGAATCATTCATAATGCGGGTTGATTTAACACCTAACCCACCAATACATTGAGGCTGAGTAACAACCGCCCAATTAACAATATGAACACCTCTACCCCATAAAAAATCTCTAATCTTCTTATCAATAGAATCACAGACAGATCGAGGAAAATATAGCACTTGCATAGAATGATTAGCAATGGTAGAAAGCACAGATTTCACTAAAGTTAACCTTCCAGCAAAGCTGAGAGTATTTTTCTTCCAACCAGCCAAATGGGTATCAATGGAAGCCAAGATAGGTTCATAATGATAGCGAGAATTCCGTCCTTGAATAACGGGAACTCCTAGATATTTACCCAAACCATCTGATTCAGGTATCCCCAAAGCCGAACATAACTGGCTTCGTAATTCACTGCCCACATTTTTAGAAAACATTACCGAAGACTTCAAGAAGTTGACTTTCTCACCTGAAGATTGGCAAAATAACTCAAGGCAATTCTTTAAAACAGTGACTTGATCAATAGAAGCTTCCATAAAGAGAACCAAATCATCTGCAAAGAAAAGGTGTGTAAGGGAGGGCCCAGTGCTAGAAACTCGGACAGGCTTCCAAGAACCAATCTCCACCAAATCCTTGATAACATGCCCCAGTCTCTCCATTGCCAAAACAAAAAGATATGGAGAAATCGGATCACCCTGGCGAACCCCCCTACCAGGTTTAAAACTAGCTGTTGTTGAACCATTCCATAAAACTTTCATCATGCAAGAAGAAAGGCAAGAGGACACTAAGATTCTCCAGTGATCAGTAAAACCAGCCAACCTAAGACAGTCATCAATAAAGCCCCAGCTGATACAATCAAAGGCCTTCTCCATATCAATTTTAACAGCCATCAACCCCACATTACCTGTCTTGTTATGCATTAAATGAACCATTTCTTCAAAAATAATCACATTATCATGCAATTGCCTACCAGGGACAAAACTACACTGAACAGGATCAATCAAATGAGGAAAAGCTTGACGCAATCGATTAGTCAGGACTTTAGTCAAAATCTTAAAACTGACGTTGCATAAGCTGATGGGGCGAAACTGTCGAAGATGTTCAGGTGCAGAGACCTTAGGAAGCAATGTAATAACAGTCTCACAAACCCCATTAGGAAGAATCCCTCCATTAAGGAAGTCAAGAGCAAAATCAGTCACAGAATCACCAATAACCGCCCAAGACTTTTGATAAAAGGATGCCTGAAACCCATCTGGACCTGGTGCTTTATTAGGTGCCATCTGGAAGACAGCGGACACAACTTCCTCTTTAGAGAAAGGACAAAAAAGATGATTCTTCAAATCCTCAGTCAAAGCCGGATAAGAAGAAAAAGTCAGCAAAGGTATCAAATTATCCGAATCAGCAGAATAAAGCTGATGAAAAAAGTTCATAGCCATTTTTTTAAGAACAACCTGATCAGTAATCCATACATCCTGATCAGATTTAAGAGCCAAGATAGGAGCTTTTGACCCTTTCACCGCCGCAACAGCATGAAAAAAAGAAGTATTACGATCACCCTCAAGAATCCAACTTTCACGTGATTTTTGTTGCCACAAGAGTTCCTCCTGGTCAAGAACAGTCTCAAGTTCAACACGTAACTTGATTTCTAGCTTACAGAGAGCCCTGTAATTATACTTATTAATCTGTTTATGAATGCCATTCAACCGTGCCTGCAGTCTTCTCTTTTTCTGATAGATATTACCAAAAACATTATGAGCCCAAGAAGAAAGAATAGCAGGTAAGTTATGCAGCCTTTGAGCAAAATTCCCATCAACTTGCCAATTATCCTTAAGAAAAGGAAGATAATTATCATGCGAAGTCCAAGCATTCTGGAAACGAAAATTTCTAGAACCACCATTCATAATAGAAATATCAAAAGAAACCAGAATAGGGCAATGGTCTGAGACAGAACGATCCAAATGTAAAACACCAGCAGCCGGGAAAAGTTGGAGCCAAGACAAATTAGAGAGAGCTCTATCTAACCTGGCTGCTTGAAATGTACCTTCAGTTCTTCCTTTAGACCAAGTGAAGAGAGAGCCAGAAAACCCCATATCAAAAAGATCTAGAGAATTAATCCAAGAACGAAATTTCGAACAACGAGCAGAAATAGAAGCATCAATGCTAGTGGTTTCATCCGGATTCAGAAAAGTGTTAAAATCACCAATGAGGAGCCAGGGCAGATGTGAATTAACACCAACAAGAGATAAAGCATCAAAAAATTTATTTCTCCATCTATCTGTAGGACTTGCATAGATAGCAGTAAACAACCAAACTTTATTCTGATTATCAGAAACCTGACAATGTATAAACTGAGAAGTAGAGCAGAGCACAGAAACATTACCAATAGGATTCATCCAAAACACCCAAATTCCACCGCTAAAACCAACGGCCTCCACCCGAACGCAATAATCAAAACCCAAAGAAGTACAAATAGAATCAGCACGTACCCCAGCAATCCTCGGCTCAACAATCACCAAGATTAGAGGACGCCTTTGTCGACAAAGAGAACTGAGAGCACGTTGACGCTTCCTAGAGGCAATACCTTGAACATTCCACATTAAAATCGACATAAAAAAGATAATAATGAAGAAAGGAAGCAAGCCATCACTGGCCATGAGGAGGAATCTCTTGAACCCCATCTTGCCTTAAAAATTGCTGACTAACTTCAGCTGCCTTTGAAGAATCAAACTCAACCCCTTCCATCTTAGAAGAATGATTTTGAGCTAGAGGATCAAATCGGCGATTATCTCCAGGATCTAAAATCACCAAATCATCAGAAAGAATAGTAGTCGCAGGAATCACCATATTATTGCCACCTCGGACCAAAGTATGGGCACCCATAGCTGCCGCCTGAGAAGATTTTATAAACCCCGGAGGAGGCAAAATTGGCGAAGAAGAGTTATTGGCAGAGAGGACCGGGCTATTCACGATCCTGTTCTCAGTTGGAGTAGAAACATGGGGTTGAAAGGGAGGAATAGTCACACGTGCCTCCGAACTAGACCCATTATGGTCTAACCTCATATTAGTACGACCGGAAACCTGTTTACCCGGTTTAGAAGGCTTATTAGGAGTGATCTTGGGACCCGCAAGTCCCTTGCCTTTTGTGTTTTTCTCCACCGCGGAATCAACTGGGTCCCTATTAGGATCAGTATTTCCCTGCCCCTCAAAAGCTTGAATATTACCCTCAGTGTCCTCCTCCAATAAAGTAGCATACTTATTTGAATTATCCACTAATTTGGAAACAACAGGAGTCTTAGGGACAACCGAATTGATAGTCTTATCCCCCAAGATACGTTGGTGATTATGATTAGGATTCGATTTGCGTGATTGTCTCCTACCCAGTCTCTTCGCCACCATCCACGGCCCGAAATTTTCTAGGACCTCCGCCGACGCAACCTCTTCAACCACCACTTGCGGTTGTGATCCCCCTGGACCAACCTCTCCATTGTTACCAGTACCAAAGTTTTTAACATCTGAAATGATAGAAGGGCATGCTTCCTTCCTGTGACCATATCTACCACATTGGAAGCAAATCATATCCAAACCTTCATACTCCAATCTACGGATCTTCCTTCTGTAACGAAATTTGGATAATAAAGGTTTAGCAAAATCCACTTCAACACAAATCCTGGCATATTTGCCTCTCATTGCACCTAAAGTGGTTTCATCAATCCTAATCGGAACACCTATCGTCTTGGCAAGTCTCCATAAAAACACTTCCGTATATAATTCAATAGGGAGATTAGGAACCCTAACCCACACCACCGCATGATCAATGACATCCGAAACCGGATCAAAATTCGGTCTCCACTTCTGCAAAGTAACATAGTGTCCAACAACAATCCACGGGCCATCCTTGAGCACATGATCATAATCATTCTTAGAACGAAAACGAATTAAGAAATAACCATTGGCTAAATCAATCATTTCAAAGGGATTAGGAAGCTCCCATAATTGCCTCAGTTTGCGTTGCAGAAAGGCAAAGCCAACCGAACGCCCTAAAACCTTGAGAATCAAGGCATGCCGCCAGGGCTGTCGCAGTAGTAACTTTTCCTCTCTGGACAATCTGATAGTAGGGCAATCTACCTCATCATTATCAACATCACCATCTGAATCATCATCCGAAGCATCATCAAAGAAAACCTCAGTAGAGGCAGGCAAATCAGGCATATCTGCATCACGATTTAACACATCCTTAAAAGAAAACTTTCTGCGCGAAGGTTCCAAAGGAGTTTCAGGGACAACAGAATTATCCTGCTCCATATCATCATGAACGCCACCATCGATCTTGACTTTTTTATTGTTCCGCCGCAGAAGATCCCTCTCTTCCAAAGAAACAGGAGGGTTTTCAGAGCTCTCCATCCTTTGGTTTAAAATGTTCCTTTCTTACCTTTCAGTAATCAAATAAAGAAAGTGTCCTCATAGCACTTGCATGTCTGTTGACATTTTGCACCCGTACAGAATTCTGATTTGAGTTACCTTAGTAATGTAAAATAATAACATTTCATATAAGTTACCCTAGTAAATGTAAAATAATAACACTTTAGAAAAGTTACCATAATTGTGTATTATAATAACATTATGTATAAGTTACTGTATGAATAAAATAATAACAATTTATATGAGTTATCTTAGTAGATGGTTTAAGCAACTTACAAAATGTTATTAAAAAATTGTTAATAACAATTTTTTTAAGTGTTACTAAACATTATAAAAGGTTACTATACATAATGTTATTAAAAAATTGTTGATAAATATTTTTATGAGTGTTACTGTATGCAGTAGGTGTCATCTGAGTTAAACCATCTACTTTTTGTCAGCATCCTATTTTTAATGGCTAGCCAAGTTATGGCGGATGCTTTGGGGTTTAAAGACTTTTTTCAGACTAGGTTGAACCACGAGACTATCGGTAGATTTTGTCTGAAAATCTAGTCACAAGATGCAGTTATGAACAAACCTTGGGTGAAATGCTATACTCTATAAAATTACTTTTACCACTACTATTACATTATGTGGAAGAAGCAAAACAACAGCAGATTTACCAACTCAGAAGAAGGAAAGTATCAGTTAGCTAATAAAATTGTTAACTGAATTTGAGTAGCAATCTTTTCTAAAAATTTGCATTATTCAGTCTCTCCTGATATAATTTCTAAATGAAAATTTTAACTGGATACTATGTTGATTTCTAAGTATTCTCTGTAATGTAGCTCTTCTTTTTGTATATTTAGCTATCATGCTTGTATATAGGCTAACAAAATAGAGCTCATTATAATGTTAGTTTTTAGCTTTGTCTATAGTAACGAAAAATTTATTTTTCAAAAAGAAAGTTGTACACACGTTATTGAAATATACGGAAGATATTAAAATTTTCTTTACATTTGAAAAGAAAACAATTTTTTTAATAAATTTTGAATATCAATATAAATTATAGAAGATGTATGTGAATATTTATTTAAAAGTGAATTTAATATTATCCATGCTCATGAATTAAAATAAGATTTCATTATACAATTCCTAACATTTGTTATTTTAAAAGAATTCTGTTTAATTTAAATTAATATCATTTTAATAAAAAATTCTCATTCATTGTAAATAACATACAATAATTTTTAATTATTTATGTGACCTATTTTAAAATTGTGCAAAGCACTCCATTAGAACTAATTAATGCATAAGGAAGAGTTACGTAACTCTTCCT
>JANIHZ010000005.1:34697188-34718554 GCA_027478365.1 Erythroxylum rufum
TAGTCTGGTATAGTAATATAGATATTAGATATAGTATAGTTGTTGTTGATTGTGGAAAACTGAAAATTGAAAATGAAAGTATGTTGTTTTGTAAGTTGTGTTTGGTACTTTGGTATTGGATTTAGATTTTGAACAATTGTTATCAATTGAAAATTTTATGTAAATATTTAAAAATTATTGTTATTTCATATGAATTGTCATTATTATTTATTATTAAAATTTTTGAAAACATGTTTGATGTAAATAGTAAACTAGTAAAGTATATAGCAGTACAACTGTATAATATACTAATGGACTATTTTACAAAATTTAAAAAATATAGGGACTATTTTATAAATTTAAAAAATTATCCGAAACGATATCCGGTACTGACCAGTATTGGTACAGTTCCATTCCAGAACTCAATCCGGTACGATATTCATAACTTTGGTATAGGGAATCTAATTATGTATTTAATAGTGGATGACCGCTAGAAGATAAGTTGAATGTAGGAACTTTGTAGCCACGAGATAAGGATTTTCCTTATCAATCTTATGTGGATAAGACCTGTAGAATTTTGGGCAACCAAGTTGTCTTAAACTAAGCCTGTAAAATTCTTGAACCGCTTCCCTGATAGCTTACGTATCAACTTGTAATCTCATTTGTAATGAGTGAATAATGCGATTGTGGTCTACAACTGCAATATTACATATCATACCATATTATGGACCATTAGCTTTAGCCTCTCACTAAAACCTTGTTTGCTTGGAATTTGAGGCCTAACTGTATGTCGATTATTACCTAGATTAATGCAAGGAAGTGTTATAGGAACATCTTCTCTCTTATGTGGAGGAGCATAAGAAGGAAGTTGTTCGAAGGAATCTACATTCTACAACTTCCATTACAATGGGAGTAGGATGCCTTTCAAGTCCTTAAGAGATTTGCTTTGCTACAACGGGCAAATTCAGCCTAGTAAATTGTATCAGATAGATAAACACTTTGTCAACCTTCTCTGTCAAGGCTTTAATTGCATCAGTTGTATAGACGACATTTGATTTCAACTCTAAAACTTAATTTGTGCACACCTATAGGGAAATTAATTAAAGGCAAGGCTTCTTTCTCAAAATTCTCTACCATCTGTGATATAAATCCTTCATTCCTTGTGGTTGTAGGGACTTCTTTCTCTAGGGCTAGAGGCAAAACGATTTCTTTCCCATTCTATGTTTTTAGCATCGGTGTCCCACTGGTCGTGCTAAATTGTTTCGTGTGAATCAAAAATTCAAACGTGCCAGTGAGAAAATCTCCCAAAATTTGTACCTAATTTTTTTTTGACAATATAAGGGGACTTCAAAAAACTTAGATAGAGGAGTACTAAGCTACCAAAATGCTAAGATCTGTCGAAATGAAATCTAAAAATGAATACAATTACTGATAGTTGTAAAAGGAAATATTTTGACATCTAAAAATGAATAAAGTTACTGATAGTTGTAAAAGGTAATCACTAACAACAAAAGAGAATTCGATATAACAAAAGTAAATTCGTAATGCAAACATAGTTGCAAAATAACAGAATTCATTTGGAAGAGGTTGATTGATCTCTTTAGAAAGTGATTTTATCATATTGTGTTGGTATGGAGATTTATTCAATTTATAGTTTTCTCAGCCTTAAGCAATTTTATACTATAATTACCTAGTGTCCTACATTTTACCTAATTACCTGCCACTTTCTCTTTAACTTTCACGTTTCTAAAATTTTGGCTTTTATAACTGCTTAACTTTCAACCCACTTATCCATATTTTTGTTAACCACCTTCCATCATTCTCTCAACATTTTATATTTTGCACCAACATTTAACTTCTAATCCATTCCCATATCTTTTTACCTAGTTACCTCCTTTCACTATTTTTCTTTAAATCATATGTTAATTATGTTTGTTTGGAATTTTTGAATCCTAAACTTTTCTAATTCTTTAACCAAATGAATTTCATAACTTCTAGATTTAGGCCCTTTTCACATGTGGGCCAAATAGACTGAATTTAATTTATGTTGTAAACACATATTCATTGTAGAAATTAAGAATTTAAATCATGTTCAAATGAGATAATGCCTAATCCCATTTACAAACCTTAGAGGTTGACAATTTGCACAACTTTATTCAATGAAATGAAGGAAAACTTGAAAAATGAATGCCTCTTTTTCAAAGCTAGGTAGAACCTATGCTTGGCCATGGGTCAAGCCTGAGTTGGCCAAACTTGTGTCGGGCCTTGGACTTTTTTTTTAAAATTAGGCCTCAATTCGGGCTCAAATTAGGGCTGCCCCACCCTTAACAACGTTCCCCACCCTCAGACATCCTTCCTTACTCCAACAACGTCCCCACCGCCATCAACCTTTCTTATTGTGACAATAACTTTCCCATAAGGCTCACTTATTATAGAAAGATAGAGAAAAGCCAAAACATCAAAACCCTGATAGCCTTCCCCACCCCTAACAGCCTTCTCCATCCCCAACAGACTTCCCCATACTTGATAGCTTCCCCCATCCTCGACTCTTCTATTCCTAAACCTAAACCCTTCTCTTTTACTTTAATTAATGGTGTTGTTTACCCTTTAATTGAACTCCTTCAAGAAGGAGCTAAAAGCTAGAAGAACACACTTGTTGTTGTTTTTTTTCCGAAATAAATGACTAGCACATCCCTTCATGCAAATATGGGCTCAAACTAGGTGGAATGGCAAGGGGCTTGAGAGAATTATCCTAATAGAGGTTGACACATTTCTATTCAAGTTTGTGCATGAAGATAGCATGAGTAAAGTGTTGGAAGTTGGCCCTTGGCATGTGAGGGGCCAGTTAATGTTTTTACATAAATGGATTCCTGATATGGAATTAGATAAAACAACATTGAAACCTTTCCATTGTGGATCAATTTTCATAACATCCCTTTAGAAAATTGGCCATTGGATGGCTTGAGTTTTTTGGCAAGTGCTTTGGGAAAATCAATGGTATTTGATTCAACCACTACAAAGATGGAGAAGGTGTGTTTTTCTTGAATTTTTGTTGAGGTAAATCATAAGAATCCACTCCCGGAAGTCTTGCCAATAATAAAATTTAATGTAGTCAACGAGTTAAAAAATTTTGTTATTAAGTTAACACATAATTGGAAATCGCATAGGGGACACCAAATATGGAAACTAAATGGTAAAAAGTTTGCTAAAGGAGATTACAAAGAATTAATGGGAATAGAGGACTAACCAAATATCGAAGAGTAGAATGGGGATGTGAACGTATTGTCTTAATTCCAGGTTAATACCCCAGCTTGTGACAAGAATATGGATGTGAATGAGCTTTCGAAATTCCAGGATAATACTCCAGCTTGTGCCAAGGATGGGGATAAACGTAAGGGGATAAATGTAAGACATACTCTGAGTAGGTGTAGAATACTAAAGTAGATATGTAGATTGAAACAAAAATACAAAACTGGATATTGAGATTGAGAAAGCTAGCTTGCATCAAGTTGAAGATGAGCAAGATGAAGAATGTAATTAGCATATTTTTTCAGAAGAAATTCATATGCTAAAGGACCAGTTCACTCTTATTACTGGTAAGAGATTCAGGAGGAAGAGAAGAAAACCAAAAGGGGGTTGGTGAGTTACCCATCTATTTGAATATATACATATGATCTTTTGGAATATTAGAGGGCTTAATGAACCTCTTAAAGGTCAAGTTGTTAGAGATCTTCTATTAGAAAGAAAACCAGCTTTGATTGGTCTTTGGGAAATAAGAATAAAAGATCATAATCTCAACAATATGATGAAAATTCTAGGGAAAAATTGGAGTTATATAACAAATCATGAATTCTATTACAATGATAGGATTTTGTTGGCTCATAACTCTCAGATTTTGCATATTACAATGATAAAAACTTCTAATCAACATATATGCCTCAGATGTAAACTTGTGAATATAGGAAATTTGAAGTAAATTACAATCATATATGCAGCCAATTTTGAATTTTAGAGAGTAAAGTTATGGGAAGAACTTTCCTACGTTTATACTTCTATAAATGTGCCTTGGTTAATTGTAGGTGATTTAAAATGTATTTGGCATCCATTTGAAGCACAGGGTGACCAGATTAATGTTACTAGCCTTAGAAAAGAGCTGGAGAGGGTCGTTACCAAACTTGAAGTAATTGATCTCAGATCTTCTGGATCTTTTTATAATTGAAGCAACTAATAGAAAAGAAGATACCTAATCCTAAAGAAGCTGGACAGAGTTTTGGTTAATCACTTATGGATGAACCAATTCCTAACTCTTTTGCTCATTTTGGTGATCCATTTTATTCCAATCATTCTTGGATGGAAGTGTTGAATCTCACACCTGATATTGCTCGTAATTCTCCATTCAAAAGCTTTAATTACCTTATTGAAAGGGAAGGCTTTATGGTGCTTGTAGATGAGGCATGGGATACTAGGATTAAAGGTTGTAAAGCTTTCTAATTTATGAGAAAGCTTCGCATTCTTAGAAACAAATTAAAGACTTTCTCTAAAGTAGATTAACCCCCTTCTAATATCAAGTTGTAGGAAGCTAAAAGAGAGTTGAAAATTGCACAGGAAGATTGCTATAAAAATCCAAACAATTATTCTCTTAAAAACATTGAATGTATGAAGCTGGGGAAATACATGGAAGCTTTTCAGGTTCATAAGTCAAATCTTATACAGAAAGCAATGATCACTTGGATGAGAGAAGGGGATTTCAATATTAAATTGTTTCATAACTCTATTTTGGCAAGAAGAAATCTCAATCGGATAACCTGTCTATTGGATTATAATAACTAAATGATTACTAATAGAGATTTTATAAGGAATTTGTTATTCAACTTCTTTAATTCCTTGTTAGGCAAATCTTATAAGGGCTCTCACTGCCTCGCCACATGATACACAACTGAAGCTTCAACAACCATTTAGTTTGCAATAGATTAAATATGTTCTTTTTAATCTAAATCCTACTAAAGCACCAGACCCAGATGGATTCAATGCATACATTTTTCAAAAAACCTAACAAATTATAAACGAGTTAGATGTGGAAACTATTATGTAGTTTTTTAATTATGGCAAATTATTGAGGGAAATCAATGCAACTCACGTATGCTTGATTCCTAACATTCTTAATGCAAGTATTCTTAATGATTTTTGACCTATCTCTTGTTGCAACACCATTTACAAGGTGCTTTCAAAACTTCTTGCAAACATACTCAAAGAGAGTTTGAAAATGTTCATTCATAAATTTCAAGAAGCTTTCATCTTTGACAGAAATATCTCTGATAACATTATATTGGTATAAGAATTGATGAGAGAATACAACTCTAGAAGACACATCAAAATTCGTTCCATCAAAATTGATCTCTCAAAAGCTTTTAATAGACTTCAATGGAACTTTATTACTATATGCTAGGAATGGTTTGGATTTCCAAACCAATTCATTAAATGGATCTATGCCAATATTTCCACAACTTCATACAGTATTCTTATTAATGGAGCTACCATTAAGCAATTCAAAGTGTTGAAAGGATTAAGACAAGTAGGCCCTCTTTCTCCTTATATTTTTGTTATTGCTATGGAGGTCTTAAATAGAATTATTTGTTATAACATATCCAGGAGATCTGATTTCAAGTTTCATCATAATGTAAGGGATTATCTCTCTCTAATATCTATTTTGTATATGATTTGCTACTGTTATGTCTTGCTCACCAGAAATCCATTTCTATAGTACATCAATCTCTCACGAGCTTCTACAGGATATCAGGTCTTCAAGTCAATCAAGGCAATTGTAGAATTTTCTTCTCCCCAGATTTATTCAATATTGAGAAACTTCAGCAAATCTTTAATCTCAACATCCAGGGTATATCTTTCACTTATTTGGGGGTTCCCATCTCAACTAAAAAGCTGAAATATCAGGATTGCTTGAGGATTCTATAAAATATAAGAAAATCATTATTGGATGGTAGAATAAATCACTATCTCAAGTTGGTAGAGTACAACTTATAATCTCTATATTGGATAATCTTCACACCCATTGGAGTTTTCATCTTTTACTCCCTAAGAAGATTATTAAGGAGTTTGAAAAATGTATCAGGAATTTCCTCTGGTCAAGCAAGATTGACAACCTTAAAATTGCCAAAGTCAAGTGGGAGCATCTATGCTGGAGAAACACATAAAGGGGGACTAGGTCTCAATGCCATTCATACTTTTCAATCTACGTAGGTATCCAAAAGAACTTAGAGTCTATTCAATGATAAGGAATCTCCCCGAAGTAAGTGGATTAATAAGTTTTATATTAAGGAAACCAGCTTATGGGTAAATAGCTTAGAGGAATGAATTCTCCTAGCCCTTTATACAAATTCTAAGGAACAAGTTCAGTGTCTATCAAAATATAAAAATTTAGATAGGGAATAGGGAAGGAACATGGTTTTAGTATGACAATTGGACTTCACTCAACCATTATATTTTAGAGAGGATATCTATTCTCTTCACAATATAATCCCTTCCTAGGCAAGAGTTGGTAAAGTAATTGTGAATAACTCTTCGCATTTTCAAGGTAGAGGCGCTAAGAGACTACATAACATAACTATTTTCCCATCTATATGCCCAACTCAATTACTCTAAACATACCTTTATGCTCACCAATTGGAAATGGAGAATTTTCAAACTTTGCATGCATCAAAGCTCTCAAGCCCTCTTCCACTCTTATTCCTTGGTATAATATTGTTTGAAAGGGCTCCTTAAAGCTAAAAGGTTCTTTCATTATTTGGCTTGTAGCTATGAAAAGGTTAAAAACTAAAGACAGAATTATGGGATCTGATGACAAATTATGTGAACTACGTTACAGTGAGCTTGAAATAATTGACCATCTTTTCTTTAAGTGTGGTTATTTAGCCTCCATTTGGGTCAGTGTTTAACACTCTCTTAGCCTCTATTGTCATGAATCAAATTGGAACAAAATATTAGAATGGGTTGATTATAGAGCCTCAGCTTTAATAGTACAATCTACTCCATTTGA
Source organism: Erythroxylum rufum (assembly GCA_027478365.1). Classification (NCBI taxonomy): domain Eukaryota; kingdom Viridiplantae; phylum Streptophyta; class Magnoliopsida; order Malpighiales; family Erythroxylaceae; genus Erythroxylum; species Erythroxylum rufum. The sequence goes on from JANIHZ010000005.1 coordinate 34,704,219, forward strand.
AGAGAAAGAAACTAGAGAGCTTTCAACAAAATCGACACAATAAGCATGTATTAGCTCACAAGATACATTGCCAGATACGAGACACGTTGGTAGCTCATCACATACAAGAACAACCGAGCTCTTTGTATAGAAGACAATGAAATCTCTGAAATTAAGTTTTTTCATAGAAATGTTACAAAAGCCTTGTTTTTTCTTACTTAATCTAGCTTTTAAAGAGTTATTGATGTCTTTTATGGCTTAATGAATGAATTCTTTTATCTTTTTTAAAAAATAATGTCATTTTACTCTTTTTCATTTTTAATAAAAAAGTAAAAAAAAATTATGGTCAAATCGGGCCATACAGGACTTTGAACTATCGAGGCTTGATTGAGCCTCAGTTTAAACCTGAGCTGGGTAGAAATTGTTGAACTGGACCCGGGCCAAGCTGTCATGTATAGATGACAATGGGCCTACTTACAATTATTTTTGACTAGGGAGAGTTTTATTTGTTGCAAGAAATATAAGGCACAAAGGTCAATCTTAAGTAGAGGACAATAAGCTCCATCTAAGTTAAGAAAGAAATTTCTAAAATAATACAACAAAAAATAAATATTACATAGTTATTTGTATTTAGAGTAAGAAGTATACATTAACTTTCCATTTTTAATTACATTGAAAAGTTTATATTTTTCTTTATATTATTTATCATAAATTGTAGACATGTAACTCTAAAAATTAATTTAAACCAGTTTATTAAAACTAGTATATCATAACATGTATTACAAAAGTTAAATCCCAACGGATACATAATGTGGAGGTGGTGGGGCACCAAATTAAATCCAAATGGATCCAAACACGTCATGGTTCAACGGCTCTTTATTTGAACTATTTCAGATGGACAATCTTGCCCTTGTTTGCTTTTCACTCCTCGCCAGTCGCCGCTCTCTCTTTTTCTTTTAAACAACTTACCCTTCAGTCAATGAGCTGTCCTCTCGATGAATTGTTTAAATGTGATATTCAACTGAAATGAAGGTAACGGTACAAAACTATCAAGTCTCAAATCTTTCTCTCTCTCTCAACATTAACAAAAGACGTTGACAACATTAGGAAGAAGCATGAGAACAATTGGCGACACCAGCAACAACAATGGCTTCCTCGGAACCATATCCGCTTCCTCCATTCGCAGTCTCCTTCCACGGTCCAGGCGCAGACATAACTCTTCAAGTTCCAAGCTTTTCGACTCTTTCGACACCGAAAACGCTCACCCCAACATCCACATCAGTGACCCTCCTTTGTCTCCTTCAATACCCAAGTTTTTACCTACCAAATCGGTCCCAACCATCAACGAAGCCGCCGCATCTGACGACCATTGTGAGATGGCCCACCCGCAGGTTAAGGTAATTTGCTTAAAGACGAAGGATTATAAAAGCAAATGAGCCGTTTTGTTTTTCAATGAGTTCTCTTCGTTTTTGTGTGATGTTTTTCTATGACGGACTTGAATTTATAGGTTTTTGTGTACATGATGTGGTTCTTGTGGTTATTAAAAACTTTTTCAGGAAGACATAAGTAGAAACAGTGAAGAACTGGCAACTTCAGATCCACCTGTGAAGGTTTGCTTAACCGTGATTTATCTTGTTGCAGATGAATTTGATATGTTGTTTATGTTGGATTCTGAAACTAAAGTTGTTAGCTTTTCCTTTTGTTGCGGCTTGTATGCATGGAAAAAGGTTGTGGTAAGAATTAGACCCGCAAACGACGATGAGAGAGCAAGGGATGAAAGTGTGAGAAAAGTGTCTTGGGATACATTGTCGATTCGTGATCGCAAGTTTACATTTGATGGGGTTCTTGATTCGAGTTCTAACCAGGTCTGAGACTTTGATCTATCTGTCTGAATATGCAAATTAGTTAGGGTGTAGAGACTATTGAACTTGAAATTTTGTGTAGCAGGAAGATATCTTTCAGCTAGTTGGCATCCCTTTGGTTAAGAGTGCCCTCGCAGGTTACAATGCTTCTATCTTGTCATACGGACAGGTAGGGTGGTAGCTTGGTAACATGTTTTGTTCATTCTTGATTATAATATAAATATAATGGGAGATTTTTGTTCAGACTGGGAGTGGAAAGACGTACACCTTGTGGGGCCCACCAAGCTCCATGCTTGAGAAGCCTTCATCCACTAGTCAGCAGGGCATCGTTCCTCGTATCTTCCAGATGTTGTTCAATGAGATTCACAAAGTATGGATTTCTTTCTTTCCCTAGTTTAATAAATGTTCATTAAAATCAATCATAAATGATTGCCATATGTATGTAGGAGGAGCAAGAGCATGATGATGATTCTCAGGGAAAGCAGATTAACTATCAGTGCAGATGTTCGTTCCTTGAGGTACGTATCTTACATTACATTCACATCACATCAAGCCCACTTTTTTATTATGTCAATGTCATGTCTAGCTAACTGGATCAAAAACAATTGCAGATCTACAATGAACAAATAAATGATTTGCTTGATCCTGTGCAAAGAAAACTTGAGGTGGTGGACATGTCTTGCCTGAATTATTTATGAACTTTGTTCGTTCATGTGGTCAAATGAAAATTTTCGTTTTCAGATAATGGATGACCCTAAAAATGGAATGTACGTTGAAAATTTGTCTGAGGAGTACGCGAGTAGCTACGAGGACGTAACTCAAATTTTAATCAAGGTAGGATATTACATGGCTTGTCTTTCCAGAATCGTTTCTCGTGCTTACATAGTGAACGTACGTGACTCAGGGGCTGTCAAACAGAAAAGTTGGAGCAACAAGCATTAATTCCAAGAGCTCAAGGTCCCACGTTGTCTTCACTCTAGTTCTTGAATCTTGGTGCAAGGTATAAATCTTGATTTGTTGTTGTTAGTTCATCAAGCAGGAAGTCAAGTGATATCGTGAAGATACAGTGGCCCATTTTTTAGTTGTGGTGATGTACAGCGTTAGCGTAGTTAGTTGCTTTTCTTTTGTGTTTTGTTAATTTTATCACACTAACCTGCAAGGTTCATCCCAGGGGGCTTCTGCACACTGTTTCAGCAGTTCAAAAATTAGCAGGATTAACCTTGTTGATCTTGCTGGAATGGATAGAAATGCAGCTGATGATGATGATGATGCTAGACAATTTGTAAGGGAAGGAAAACATGTAAAGAAGTCTCTGTCACAGCTCGGGTATGATCCAATTATTATCTCCACAAAACCAGCTTTGCATCTTTTTTTTTTAATTTACTTTTTAACTTTTAAAAGCCTTGCGAGAATCTCTAGCGTCGCTACTTGATGAAACTATGCTTTTTCATAATTAATCCACTTTTCTCAAATAAAAGAGAGGGTCGGTTTTTCCATGCAACGACTGATTTCGTTTGCCAGGTTTTGGTATACCAAGTAAGATTTTGTTTCGTTGACTAGGAAATTGGTGAGCATGCTTGCAAGAGGAACAACTCAGGGTGAGAAATCTGAAGATATGCCATACAAAAGCTCCTGCTTAACTCATTTGCTGCAAGAATCACTCGGTGGAAATGCAAAACTTACAGTTATATGCAACATTTCCTCAGATACTAGGTACATAATGCATACTCTGGCATTCTGTTACCTGTGGTTTATTGTCTCCAATCAAGGATTCTTGGCAAGTTGTTTAACTTCGCAGAGTAGAAACAATAACTTTTATCTTATCTTTTGTAATGATGTAATTTGGTGGGATGCAGAAATGATGGGGAACCATTGAGGACACTCAGATTTGGGCAGAGAGTTAAAGCCATAAAGAATGAGCCTGTGATAAACGAAATTTCAGAGGATGATGTTAACAACTTAAGTGATCAGATTCGACAGTTAAAGGTCAATTTTCTTCAGGACTTTTCTGTTTTCTAAGTCTTCTTGACGTAACCATGAAGCCAGACTAACTAAAATCATGGAACTGCATTTGACATTCACAGGAAGAACTGATAAGAGCAAAATCCAATGTTAGGAACACAAGTACAAATAGATACTTCAATGAGCGAAATGTACGGGAAAGCCTGAACCACTTGAGAGTCAGCCTTAATCGTTCTTTGCTATTGCCCAACAGAGATAATGATGACAATGAGGTTGACGTTGACGAGAATGATGTCAAAGAATTACATCAACATCTAGATAAGTTGTGTAGTTCTTCTGAGAACTCAATGGCTCTATCTAACAACAGAGACTCTGTGCACTTCACTTCTGTGAATCAAAGTTTTGAGACAGGTTTAATGAGTGAGGACGAAGTGACTGGTCCAGATGAATGGGAAACTATCAATTCACTGAAAGAAGAGGAAAGTGTTGAATGTCAAGATGACTTTTCAAGCGATTTTAAGACCTCAAGAACTATTGATGCTGCAATTCTTCAAGAGCCGATATTGTCCGAGTCACCTAAAATTTCAGATACCAGGAAAAGCTTGGTAGCTAAGCTTTCGTTTTTATCAAGTCAGACCAATACGTCCGAGCGTTCCATCAAGTCTGAAGAACTAAAAGCACAGGCACTACCTTCATTGCGTTCAAGTAGTGAAGTATTTTCAAACCCCACTGACTCCCTAGCTGCAAGCCTTCATAGAGGCTTGCAAATCATTGATTATCATCACCATAATTCAACACTTGACAGATCTTCAGTTTCCTTCTCTTTTGAACACTTAACATTAAAGCCTTCTCCAGAGGTTGAAAGAGGCCTTGCCTTGCAAGAGCTAGAAGAAGAGATGTCATCATCAGATAGAGGCTCTGCTAATATGCTCTGTGCATCTTGTCATCAAAAGTTGAATGAGAGTTCTGTTGAAGATGGGAACTCTAGCCAACCTATGACTCTAGTTGCTAAAGTATGTTATTGTTTGATCCTGACCAAGTCACACCCGCTTTTTGTTTAATCTCAACTCATTGCATGTGTAATTTTGACTTTTTGCTTTCAGGATGGAGACAGAAGTTTATTAGAAGCCCGTAAAAGAGAGCAGGAACTTGAAAAAACTTGTTTGAAGCAAGCAGTGAAAATTAAGCAGTTGAATCAGCTGGTAGTAAACCTCTAGTTCTGTCCGAACATCCTAAAATTCTACGTAAAATTCATGCTTTTATTTTACTCAAATCCTTTTGTACTTCTGCAGATAGAGCAATACAAAAATGGGAGAGAAAGTAGTCTTCATCTCGAGGGCATGCATGGTCAAATGGTTCTGGTTGAGGAAGCCAAAAGTGAAAAATTGAAGGATCAAGACAAGGTTTATGGCCTTTGTATTCATTGAAGTAATGTTGATTCTTTTAAGCATTTTCCTGTTATTCCGTCTTACTTGTATGAAATTTCTGCAGCTTCTGAGTTTGAAGGAGAGCAATCAGCCAGAGTTTGATAAGGAGAAGACCTGTGAAACAAAGGAAATCAGTGAGGCATTGGATGATGGGAACTCATATTCTGATGATATGATGGAGAAGGAAGCACTTCTCAGGGAAATTCAAAATTTAAGGACTCAGTTGCAGTTACATACAGGTACATCAGCCAAAAAATCAACTGACAAGTTGAGGTCCTCTTTGTTGGCAAGATCTATCCAACTGCAGAAAAGTGTAGATGCTAGGCCTAGCAGTGATGAAGAGCTTGAGTTGGAGAGACAAAGATGGACAGAAATGGAAAGTGAATGGATATCTTTAACCGATGACCTGAGGATTGATCTTGAATCAAGTCGTCGCAATGCAGAGAAGATGGAGATGGAATTGATTCTGGAGAAGAAATGCAATGAGGAGTTAGATGATGCCCTTAACAGGGCTGTCCTTGGACATGCCAGAATGGTGGAACACTATGCAGAACTACAAGAGAACCATAACGAATTGGTTGGAAAGCACCGTGCAATCATGGAAGGCATCGCAGAGGTGAAAAGGGCAGCGGTAAAAGCAGGAAGTAAAGGTCGCGCTCGCTTTGCCAGATTACTTGCAGCTGAGCTTTCTGCTCTAAGAGTGGAGAGGGAAAGAGAGAGGGACTTGCTGAAAAAGGAGAACAAGAGCCTTAGAATCCAGCTTAGAGACACAGCAGAAGCTGTTCATGCTGCTGGAGAACTTCTTGTTAGATTGAGAGAAGCTGAGCAAGCTGCCTCAACCGCAGAGGTAAATTAATTGCATCTAAAAACATCATTTAACTACACTTGTAAGAATGCAATTCTTATATATCATTTGGTCCTTGTGTCACTCTCAGGAAAACTTTACTAATGCACAGACAGAGAATGACAAGTTAAAGAAGCAAATTGAGAAGCTGAAAAGAAAGCATAAGATGGAAACGATAACAATGAAACAATACCTCGCAGAAAGCAGATTGCCAGAATCTGCATTGAAACCACTATACCCTCGGGATTCTGAAGTGGCACAAAGTACAATTCCGGATGATGATGAAGCATGGAGAGCAGAATTTGGAGCAATATATCAAGACCATTATTAATTCTTTATCACAACAACAACAATCATTGTTGTTGATGTTGTTATTGTTGTTGATTTATTTGGGTGTACAAAACGCTAAAATGTATTTCCAAGTTTATTTTTATCACACATCATTTTTCATATTCATGTCAGTGCTACTAATTACATTGAACTGGTCGCATTTGTCATGTAGAAAATAATCATAATAAAAGTAGTGATATTAAGTTCTTGCATTAAATTGTGACGGTGTCATATTCGGGCAAAACTAGAAAAAAAAAAAATTGAAATAGTATTGAGTTAACGGATGTTAAACTATAGCAATACACAAAAGAGAGTAAAAACCAGGTCACCCCTAACTATTTACGTTAACTAACACCCCTTCACATAGAGGATCAATTAGGAACTATTCAGGATTAGAAAGAAAAACCAAAAGGTATCTTATCTATGATCAGATATGCCATCTCGCTCGCATAGCATACTCGGGGTCAGTTGATGCTCCTCGCTTCTTGCCACTATGCTCGCTCGAATTTCATTCAAGATTGCAGTGTTTCTTGCCAATCAAATAGTGATGTCTCGGCTCCCACCATATATTAGATCCTACCCCAAACCACTTTGGAGTATTCACACACAAAGAATCCCACCATATATTAGATCCTACCCCAAACCACTTTGGAGTATTCACACACAAAGAATAGGTGATTACGATCTTCATCTGCTGCATGACATAGCACATATTCTTTATCCACCGTATTAAACCATTTGCACTACATTCGCAGTCTGTTTATAATAACCAACCAAGCGATAAAGGATGATTTCGAGCTCAAGGATTGGTTCCAAATAAGATGAAACCAACATACTTTGCTGGGTGTCAGGGCAGAAAATCTTTTTCTTTGCTTTTATGAAAGAATTGATGAAAAATGCCCATCAAGTTGGCTGTAGTGTGGTACTATTTGTAGATAACCACATTAGTTGCAGCAATGACCAACGAAGAACAATTTAATCGTATATAAAGTCAAAAAATCTTGAATCCTATAGTTTTTTATTTAATAAATTTCTCACCAGAAAACGTGGGTATATAATTTTACTTTTAGAATCAAGTATTCTACTTCCACAACATATTATCCTACACACAGATTGTAACGTTATCCTTTGCCACACCTCCGTACACGTACATGATAAGTCGCAGTTATGCTTGACTTCACTCGGCACTCAAAACTACTCAAAGAGGGCACAACCGGATGTGTGGAGAGCATTCATGCTCAGAATATTTGCCGCTTATATAGCCCCCCCAAAAAAAAAAGGTAATCATTTTAAAAGATCAACTAAGAAGGTTTTGGATATCCTCCACCAAAGCCAGTCAGCTGTGACGCCTTATGGCTGTTCCAACACATTGAACACAAACTAAACGAGGCAAGGAGGGCTAATTCAAATCACGAACACCAGGTACGTAAAGTGCAACTTTATATGTAACCAAAAAAAAAAAAAGTGCAACTTTATACGTGGGTTATAATGAAAAAGGAAATTCTATATTGGCATAAACCAATCAAAATTGCATTTGGAGTATTCAGGACATATAGAACAAGATCACCAACGGATCCATGTATCAGTAAGGCAACAAGAATTCACCAGCTATTCAAGCCTATCCAGTAACACACGGAGCTGGCGCTCCCATCTCCAAAAGTGTCAGGGAAAGAATGTCTGCTATTCAAAATTTTCCCACAAATATAAAAACATCTCAAAGCATCGTCATTCCCGTGCATGTGGCCCAAGTTGCCTTTTTGCCTAAATAGCGCCCGTGTGACCATCAAGTAATGTAAATAACATCATTAGCAAAGCAGTAAAAAGACTGATCCGACTGTGTCATCAACTATACCATCCTCCTCGTAATTTTATCAAGTTTCGACATCTGCATTTTTAGACTTCAGATCATGCCTTTATCCCTCGGGATAAACCCTCCACATTAAGTTGTCAGGTCACCGAGAATGCTCTTAGAAGTATTTGTAGAACAGAACTCAACCATTCATCTAGGTGTATGCTTACTGTATCTTGAACAAGCTTTTAAGTTTAACAACCAACCTCCACTCCTCAATAGAGAGATCATCCTGTACATAGAAACAACTACAACAGTTATTGGAAGAAACAACCTAACTGAGATCCCATCATCCCAAAAAGAATCAGCTAAACTTGATTTTTCAGGCAAACTTACCCGATAATTAGCTTTAAGTATGTCAATTGACCTTCTTGAGATATGGCTGACAAGTTCATCTTCATGATCGAAATGTCTGCCAAACATCTTCTGCTGCTCCTCGGCATTTGTGCCAACAATCTGTGAAATCACACAATTCGGGAAGAGAGTAAGCCCAATACTAACCACCATTATAAGCCAAATATACTTTGTGGTTAACACAAGAAATCCAGGCATATTTAAGATGGCTGTACCTTGATGGCCACCTTCTGTCCCTTCTTGGCAAAATCAACGGGCTTGTGGTTATTCTCAACAGAAGCAATTCGGCCAATGTCAATAAATTCTCTCTGAGGAATACAAATAGGGGTGCCAACCTGTTGACAAAGCCCATAAGTTGACGGGGTGCCAGAAATAATTGCGACAACAATTCAATTACCAGGCTACAAAAAATTACCAAATGACAAAATTCTGAACCTCTAGGATACTATTAACCTACATACAAGTATAGCAATAACTTCTAGAATCCCTGGGTTTCTAGGACATTAAACTACATAGAAGAATGCAAACAATACTAAAGATTCCGACAACCACCCATAAAAGACGTATTATTAATAAGGTGGAACGGGAAGGCCTAGGCACCATTATCCCACGCAAAATAAGAAAGAAAATTACCATCAAGGCAAAGCAACATGAATCATTATAGTGAAAACAGAGGTGAAAACAGAGATGAAAACAGTATCGTAAGCTATCTGAAAGAGTTCCATACAGTTGCAGCCTACTTGGTAAGATAGTAAGATACTAAACATGGTCAAATCATCAGAAAAAAGATGTAAGACAGTCATTCCATGTGTATGGTTGTGCTGTGTGGCAATAGTAATTCAGACACTTCAATGCACCAATCAAGGAGCAGAAAGGTAAGATTATACAGAAAACATACCTTTACTATGCCTTCAACAACATCAACACCAAGTACAATTGGATCTTTCTTGTTGAAAATGCAATTTGGTAAAATTTTAAGAACACATGGGAACACTGCCTCATCAGCAGCTTCCTTCTTCTTTTCTTCCTTCAGGTTGTCAATATAAGCCTTGAACTGGTCAAATAAGTGATAAATGATATCAGCAATGAAAATTTTCACACCCAATTCATCCGCAAGTTCCCGAGCCTCAGGTGTCACTTTAACATCAAATGCCAAGATTGTGGCATACTCCTTTTTTTTCTCAAGCATCACACTGGCCTTCATAACATCCTTCTTATGCACAGGGCCTATACCAATTCCACTAACAGGAATGCTCACTGCTGGGGATTTTAAAAACTCCAACAATGCTTCCAAGGAACCAAGGGTAGATGCCTGCACATACACTCCCTCGCCACTTTTGTCAATTCGACTCATTACTGACTTCATGTCCTCCATTGCTGATTCCTTAACATCTTCCAAGTCATCATCTGGCCCTACCACATACAGACCCGTACCAGCAATAGCATGCTCAAGGCCCTGCATTTGAAAAGAAATGAAAACAGTACTATGCTGTTATAACTTCATGACTATCAAATCCACAATCTGTGATGCATAAGGAAGTCAAGGATAATGTATGCATGAACCCAGAATTCTAAGATTCCATTGCTGTTGTCTGTTAAATATCGATTACCTGTGCTGTGATCTTGATCCCCTGTGCAGCCTTTATTTCTTTATGGTGAAGGTATGTACCCTGATATCAGAACACAAGAGAATTATTGCGCCATACTAGTAATGTTGGAATAAGGGGAAAGTATATACAGTCAGATAACCCAAAAACTTGATAAATTAAACATTTACATTTCTCCAGAGGCCAGAAAGCAAGACAATACAGAAATCTTAGGAGGTCAGAACACCACAAATAACACAAGAAAACATTCCAACTTACCCAATTTGAGTATAAAACTATCAGAACTAGAAAATGGAAGCCCAAAAAAAAAAAAAAGATAACTTTAATATCACAATTTTTACGGAAGCAAAAGTCAGACTGAACAATTGGCAGTCAAAAGAGGCCAAAATCAAAGCAGAAAAACAGTATCCTGGAAGAGAGCAGTTGAGGGACATACTGAAAATAAAAAAATATAATATACCTTAACTCGGAGTTCCTTCATTGGATGTGGTGTCAACAAAGCTCGAATGGTTGTCGCAATAGGCCCCTATATGGTCAGGGTAAAAACATAGAAAGAGGTGAGCATGGGCGCAACAAAAGAGAAAAAATCATCTTGTACATGCTTAACACAAAAAGGATTTTAAGCCTGCCTGCAAGCCACAAACAACAATTTGATCTCCTTCATGGAGCACACCATTAACCAAGACCACATCAATAGTTGTCCCATGGCCTTCAATGACCTTGACTTCCAACACTGTACACTGCATACATTACCAGAAAACAATTAGATATTAGCCTTATGCTAGGCTTCCATGAATTAGGAAAAATCTTGGAGAGACACATACCTGCACTTCATTGCTGAAAGTCAGTTTCTCAACCATAGTTTTCTGAGTCCACTGAACCAGTAGCAACAATAGATCAGGAATGCCTTCTCCACTACGAAAAAGAACAATGAAAATATCAGTATAACTATTAAGCTAATCAGCAAACAAAAGTTGAACTTGAAGATTATCAGGGTAAAACCAATTATAAGAGGAAGATCAGAGATCCACCACATACCTAATTGCACTGGTAGGTACGATGCTGAAGGTTTCTCCCATCTCCTTATTCTTATAGTATAATTCAGTATTCAGTCCTTGCTCCTTGAATTGAGTTACAATCTAGGATCCAACAAAGCACAAACTTTGGAGTCTCCTTATAGAATCAATGAACTTTTATGAAGAAAAACAACAAACTAAATTACTGAACCTGTGTGAGCCTCATATTGAATTCATTTTGCACATCTTTTGACTGCTGCTTTATGGCTTTTATAATTGGTGCATTACGACAAGTTTTCCATGCATAGAGCCTGTCCACCTGCAATATTATAAAGTAACTTGACACTCCTAGTAAGGAGACAGACCAATAATCCTCCTAAAAAAAGACAGATGATATCAATGATGGTAAAGAATATAATACCTTGTTCAATGCAACAATGAATTCTGTATTCCTCATCTTCAAAAGATTAAGTGATTCTATGGTTTGTGGTTCCAAACCATGCATAATGTCAACAACCAAAATGGCAATATCACATAGACCTGATCCTCGAGACCGCAGATTAGTAAATGATTCATGGCCAGGGGTATCAATTACCAGTAGACCAGGGACCTTTAGTTTTGCATCTGCTTTCAATTCTTTGGTTCTCTCCCTTATGTTCTCAGCAGGAAAGTATGTCGCACCAATTTGTTGTGTGATGCCTCCAGCCTCACCTTCCTGTACATTAGTGCCTCGGATACAATCCAGCAGCTTGGTTTTACCAGTATCAACATGCCCCATAATACAGCAAATTGGAGAACGGAGGTTTTCTTCAGTTTTGGTATCTGAACTTGGTTCGTTCTTCCTTGCAATGGTGTCTTTTCTTCTATTTTTTCCAATAGTTTCAACCTGGCTTTCCGCTTCCTGAGATTTCACTGGTTGTCCAGAAACAGTTTTTTTTGCTGCAACTTCAGCTTTTATGTTTGCAGAAGGAGCTGCAAAGTCAAAGGCCAAATATCAAAAACCAATGTCAATCAAAAGCCAAAATGAAATTACAAAGATGTAGAAAAGAAAGACAAATAAAGGAAATTTGGGCAGTATAACCAACCTTCACCACGAGACGCTGGTGCAGAGCTCTTTACCTCTTTCTTCACAACAGATTCAGGCTCAGAACCCAACTCTTCATCATCAAAAGTACCCTTAACATTAAGATTAACATCATCCCAACTCTTTGCATCCCAGTCCTCATCATCATCGTCTTCCTCCATCCCATCTTCCTGTCCAACATTAACCGATTCCAATTTCTCGTCTAAGTCTGTTAACTTTACTTCGTCAACTTTCTCCAGTTCCTTGGTCTCCACCTCAAGTATGACTTCTGGTTGGTCTTTCTCTTTTTCTTTAGCCTCTAAAGTTTCCTCAGGCTTCACAGAGGCAGCACCATTTGCTTGATTATGAGCCGGTCTCGATTTCTTGGTCTGGTACTTTGGCCGCTTTGTTGGAGCACCTTCTTTGTCTCCTACAGGGATAGAACCGGCGTTAGCAAGTATTTGGTTTCTCATAGCCTCCAATCGCCGCTGTTCTTCCTTCTGTTTTGCAGATAAGATTTTCCCTTCCAGTTTCTTCCTCAAAAGTTTTTCCCTTTCTTTTTCTTTCTTCTTACGCCTAGCTTCCTCTGCTTGCCTCTCTAGTTCTTCTTGTCTACGCCTTTCCTCCTCCTCCTTCCTTCTCTTCTCCTCCTCTTCTCTAGCCTTCTTCTCTTCCATTTCTTTTCGTCTGGCTAGCGCTTCTTGCATCTCTCTGACATGTTTCGGAACCTTCTTGTCAACCGCTTTACCCTTTACGTCACTTTTTTTTGGTTCTACTGTTTCTACTTTTGATTCCTCTTGTTTTTCTTCCTTTACATCTGAAGCAGCCACAGCTGCAGCTGCTGCTGCCTTCTTCTCTTTCTCCTTCTCTTTCTTCTTTTTCTTCTTCTTAGCTGCAGCAGACTCTTCTTTTTCTTCCTCACCTTCCTTTTCACCAGGAGCATCAGCAGCTGCATTCGGCTCAGACAGAGGTTGAGCCTTCTCCTCTTGCAGTGAAGGTGCAGGAGGTTTTGGTCCCTCACCAAGCTCTGCAAGAATCTTATCCAAATCATCCTCTTCTTGAGCAGTTCTTCCCCCTTTCTTCTTTTTCTTCTTGCTTTTTGAAGTCTCTACCGCCTCCTCACTCTTTTGGACTTTAGAATCAATAGTCCTGCCAGTACTAGACTCCGCTGGTTGAACTACATCAGCGACCTCACCTGCTGTAGCAGAAACACTGTTAGCATGCCCCTTCTTCTTAGAAGATTTCTTTTTTCCGGTGAAAGCCATTGCTAATCCATCTTCATCCTCCTCTTCAACCGTGTCATCGCCAAGTTTAGCAGATCCAGACACAGAAGTTTCTCCATCATTCTCCCCATCAATAAATGCAGCACTGAACTTATTATCAGCCTTCTTGGTAGACTTGGACGATTTCTTCTTGCCCGAGAAAGTTATGTCAGCAACATCATCTTTCTCATCTTTCTTCTCCTCCACATCCTCATCCAATGCATCAAACCCAACTGCAGCAAACACACTACCTCTACCAACACCTTTCTTACTACTTTTGGACGACTTCTTTTTCCCCGTAAACTGAATAGCATCTATACTACCATCCTCGTCCTCGTCCTCATCTTTCTTCTCCTCCTCATGCTCACCCAAAGCATCAAACCCAGCTGCAGCAGACACATTACCCTTACCAACGCCTTTCTTACCACTCGATGACTTCTTTTTCCCCATAAAGTGAATAGCATCTACACCATCGTCCTCATCCTCAACTTTATCAATCACCTCCTCCTCCTCCTCCTCCTCCTCCTCATCATCATCATAAACATCAAAAGCAGATGCAGTAAACAAGCTGCCACCAATCTTACTACCTTTCTTCGATGCTTTCTTCTTCCCTGTAAAACCAACAACCAGCTCATCATCTCCCTCACTATCTTTCTCTCCACCACCACCACCACCATCATCATCCTCATCACCATTCTCTTCATCTCCAAGCAACCCAAAACCTGACGCAGAGAACACTGAACCACCATCACTCTTCTTCCCCTTGGACTTCTTTTTCCCA
>JANIHZ010000005.1:34720403-34730839 GCA_027478365.1 Erythroxylum rufum
CTCCAAGCAACCCAAAACCTGACGCAGAGAACACTGAACCACCATCACTCTTCTTCCCCTTGGACTTCTTTTTCCCAGTCAAAACAGCCTCCACCAGCTCATCATCCACTTTCTTCTCCACCAGCTCCTCCTCCTCTTTCACTTTCTGATTACCCTGCTTTACCTTCTTCTTCCCCACAGCAGCCATCGGAGCAACCTTCTCTTCACTCTCCACAGAAACCTCGGTCCCAATCGAGTACTCATCATCATCAATCACCAAGGCCTTCTTCTTGCCCTTCCCGCCACCACCCTCCTCGTCCCGCACATTCGGCTTCTTCCTTCCCATCTGAAAACTTTAGGGTTTAATTTCTTCCAATTTACCCAAAAACAAACAGAATCAAAACGCACCCAGAAACTATTTCGGAAAACCAGAATCGACAAACACACAATAAGGATCAGAAGCGATAAACAGATCGCATAAAACTAAAATCAAAATAAAAAATGAAGAAAATAATCCCAAAACCTAGAACCCAATAACCATTCCAATCATATATATGAAGTAGAAAAAAACAGCACCAACAACAACAACTACTACTTAGCTGAACGACTAATCACGAGAAGACGTTATGGGGAAAACAAAAGATAGATGGAGATGACTTCTTTGAGAGTTAAAGAGTTAGAGAAGGGGAGGCTATTTATTATTTAATACTGGCTTTGGCTGGACTGGAAGATTATGCACTCAGTCATCCGGCGTCGTTTTCTTTTTCCTACTACTTACTGTAATATGGTTCTACTTTTCTTTTCGGGTATGTTCCATTTACTAATTGACCGGTTGGACCGGTAACCCGTCAGAGCTTCTGTTCATTCATATGATTTCGTAGCTAGGACAATATGGTCATTTTATCTAACTAGGGTTTTACATTATAACTAGCATCAACCGTTCAGCCCCAAAGCTCTTCTCCCAAACCTACGAGTGTTGTCGCTGTGGGGATAAGCGACTTGTGATTGAGGCTTGTCATAACCCTAGAGCCCTAGCTGTGTGAAAATGGGTATGTCTCAGATTTGTTCGATTCTTCTAAAGATTTAATCTTTATCTTTTCTTTTCCATGTTTGGTTGTTTGTGATCTTAGCGTCGTTGATACGAAAATTTTGTATTGACAGGTATCTCTCGTGACTCGATGCACAAGAGGCGTGCCACTGGTGGCAAGAAGAAAGCATGGAGGAAGAAGCGCAAGTAAGTCTTAAACGAGTGTTTTTTTTGGGTGCTTTTTTGAGGTTATTTGCTGAGTTCACATTAGTAAAATTTGAAAGCTCGGATCTTCTCTTCCTGTTGGTGAACAATCTTGGCAGATAGTAATACTTGGTCAGTTTGATTTTGGTATTTGCTAGTTGGTTTTGGAACGATGGTAACAGTTTGCATTTTTAGATCTGTTATTTAAGATTTGATTTGTAGCTTCACTTGATGTGTTACTTCTACAAAAAAAAGTCATGGCATAAACTAGATTATTCATTGATAAATAATAGAACAGTTGACGGGCATGAAGCCACTGTTCAACAATATCAATTTCATATTGGATTTTTTATGTCTATTTGTCGTGGTCTTTGTACTATGGTTCCTCAAATGGCTTCAAGTTTAAAGTTTGGGATTGAGTTTTTTATCCAGTGCAGTGGTCGATCTATCTAATTGCTTACTTCCATTTTCATTAAAGGTATGAGCTTGGAAGGCAGCCAGCAAACACAAAGCTGTCTAGCAACAAGACAGTGAGAAGGATTAGGGTTCGAGGAGGCAATGTGAAGTGGCGTGCTTTGAGGCTTGATACTGGAAACTACTCGTGGGGTAGTGAAGCTGTCACTAGGAAGACCAGGATTCTTGATGTGGTGTACAATGCATCTAATAATGAACTGGTGCGAACTCAAACTTTGGTGAAGAGTGCCATTGTTCAAGTTGATGCAGCACCTTTCAAGCAGTGGTATCTCCAGCACTATGGGGTTGACATTGGTCGCAAGAAGAAAACTGCAGCACCTACCAAGAAGGAAGGAGAGGTATTACTCAAACATTGCCTCATCCTTTCTGTTGGTAGTGCAATTCCCTAGTTTTGCTATTTTAGAATAGTTCAATATATTTCAGGTATACTTTGCATATTGATGTTTTATTGTTCGTTCAACTTAATTCGCTTTACAATTGTTGATCAATTCCCTAGCATGGAATCTCTTATTTCTGTTTGTTTTGCTATTTTAGAATAGGGTATCGATAATTTCAAGTATACTTTTCATATTAATGTTTTCTTGTTTGTCCAACTTAATTTGCTTTACAATTGTTGATAAAATCCAAATGCAGTTTGAGGAGGAAGAATCAAATCCAAATGCTTATCATTGCACTATTTCCATTTTCTTATCAGTAACTTAGAAAAGATCAACAAACTTAACATGCTTTGTTTCTGTTGTCTCCATGTTTTGGCTGGTAGGAAGGAGAAGCTACAACTGAGGAAGCAAAGAAAAGTAATCATGTTGTGAGGAAACTGGAGAAGAGACAGCAAACTCGCAAACTTGACTCACATATTGAAGAACAATTTGGCGGTGGACGTTTATTAGCTTGCATTTCGTCACGTCCTGGTCAATGTGGTCGTGCTGATGGGTATGTGATCACCTACTCTCAGTTAATTGCTAATAGGTGAAAGGCCAAGATTCAGTAATCCTAAACTGTGAACTACTCAGGAAGCCAGTTGTATACCTGGGACAATAAAGATTCTATATTGTTAGGATTCCAGAAGTTGGAGAGCCCATTATTGACTTTCCTTGCATGGTCTTATTTCTTAAAATTTCCTTTTGCTAGGGTAGGCTAATGTGAATCTTTTTTGGGGGGGTGACAGATACATATTGGAAGGCAAAGAGCTGGAGTTTTACATGAAGAAGATCCAGAGGAAGAAGGGCAAGGGAGCTGGTGCTGCCTAAGTTTTATATATCAGACTTTTGTTTCCACCTTACATTCCTTACTTTTGGAACATCTTGAGCAATCAAGACATGTAGGTCCAAATAGTGCTATGGTTAAACTTTTGGTTAGAATACTTATATTTATCGATGGGATTTGTTCAATTAAATGGTGCATTTAATACACAAGTCATTGCATAGTTTTGTATGGTGATTTCCATATCGTTGTATGGGTTTATGTTATAACCCTGTGGGGTGAACCGCTTGATCTAACAAAATGCTTGGCACTTGGGTTTTCTTAGTTTCACCATATGCCTTTGTGGTTGCTAGACATTTTTCCAACTAATGATTGCTTAGGTCTACTGATTGCCAAAAGGAAGGATAAAAGCCGTCCCAGAAGCATTTTTCACTTTGGCGAGCATGAGAAGCTCAAATGTCTGCAAGGAAAGAAAACAATTGGTTTGTCCAGAAGCACATAACGCCCAATATTAACCGACAAAAGGTTTCATTAAATGTCTCATTTTTTTGGGGTGCTTTATTAGTGATTAACTTCTCCAAAGTCCTCGCGCCATAACATTAACAACTTGAGCCATTTTCCTTCATTTTTCTCTCACAATTTAGAAACTTTGAACTATATAGTATTTTTTTTCTTGAAGGTGGTGCTTTTATATCGCCTGACATTAATTGCAAATCTCAGAAATGCAACAGAACCCTCGAGATATAGTGTTTATGAAACAACCCTACATTGAGAATGTGGGTCCCCGCAGAATGTGAGTTTGTCTTCTCTTCATCAATTCCATCTTTTCTGGATTGATCTTCCGTTCTGAAGCAGCTAGCTTGTTGCTTATATGCTGTTCCATTGTAGAAGTCATTTCTTTTCTATTCTTATACAAGATGTTTCTTTCCCCTCTATTCTTGTCTTCTAAACATCTTTATACGAACTCCCACCTTCTTCAGTGGCTTTTTGGCCTTTTCTACAAGCTCTTGACCTCTACACTCATCTCTGCCACCTCTTCACCACCACTTATTAGCCTTTTCACCACTGTCTCAACCTTATCTCTTCCCAGTACTCCTGGAACACCAGTCTTCAAAGATGTCCAATACATACTACCTGTCTTTACACCAGTCTTCAACACGTTTGCGATCAGCTTTTTGTTGTCAAATTTCAAAAAATAAGGCACCCATTATGGATCTAACAAAGAATTTGATGAGTTTTTTCAAAAGACTTTTTAGCTCGGGTTTTGAGGATAGCGTGCGACCCTATGGGTGATGTGGAAGGTGTTATAGTATAATTTACAAAAGGGGAGGATGTATTTGAATTGTTTCGGATTGATGAACTATAAGAATTCACTGAGGAAGGAACATAAGTCTCGGGTGATTTTATCGAGATGCCAAGTGGATGTGATGGTCTAAGTAATTTGTATGGATTCTGGAAATCAGATTTTGAAAAGGATACTTGTTTATTCGCAAAAGAAGCAACAATCTCTTGCAACAATAGATTTTGAATTCCATGCTTGGTTTTGCCAAAATTTTTATCGAACAATAAAGAAAATGATGCCACTTAGTACATTATGGAAATAGTTAGAAAATAGAGCACAAATTAATCAACATCAAAAACAAAATAATGGGCAGTCATGACTTTCAAATTAGTGACAGTTTAGGAATTTTTATCAAAAATCCATTAAAATAAGCACTGAAATTTAATATATTAGCACTATTATTGCTAATTATTGAACATATATGTTGTGGTTGACGTCTTCAAGTTAAAGTGGCAACATACCTCATAAAGAATCTTTTGTCATTAGATGCCCTTTGCGACACCAAATATCTGATTTTCGTCAAATTTATTTCCAGATGGCGTCCTTAATCGATCAATTTTCTGTGTGAATTCAATGGAATTGAAATCCTATCATGATTTTCTTATGTTTATTTTGAACCATGTTTAACATTTAATATTTTGTAAAAATTGTTGTGGTTGTCTCATGTTTACTTTGAACTATGTTTAGCATTTAATACTTTGTAGAAATTATTATGATTGACATCACTTATATGTGATTATATTTAGCAATGTTTTAAAAACCGGACTAGTGATTGACCCGGAGAAGCAACTGATTCAAGGGTTAATGGTTTAACCGGAATTCAATCGTGGTTGAACCGGTGATTAATAAATATATAAATTTTTATTTTATATATTATATATAAAAGATAATTTTTAAACATATTATTTAACTATTTATTTATCTAATTGGAAACTTAAACCTTTAAACTTCAAAATATATAATTTTTTTAAAAAATTTGCCAAACACAACACAAAATAAGATAATAAAGCTCACTAGTCATATTTTCTCAAAAAGATTAAAAAAAGATTACTAATCATAATATTTATTCAAGTTGAAATCATTAAAATTAAGGCATTTTAAATAGATCGGTCGGTTCTTTCTTTCACCAGTTCAACGGTTTTTATCGGTCCGATCACAAAATAAATGAGTCAATCACTCAAAAAAAATACAGGCTAAATTGAACCGTTTCATGCTTCAATTCACTGATTCTCCGATCCGACCGATCGATTCGATCCAATTTTTAAAACACTGTTTAAAAGGAGTCACAGGATTTTGTTGATGCCGCTAACTCTCTTGTGAAGATTCTGTAAATCCCACCACCAACTCATTGCTCTCTCCATTTAATATCATTCTTTTTATTTTGCCCAATTATGAGCTATTTTGCAACTAATTGCATTCACTTTATGGCCTTCTCTTCCATTGTGACAGCCGCCAATAATTGCATTACTTGTTCACTTCCCTGTGTATTTAAGTTTAACCATTGAGTGAGAGTTGTTTTTCATTTTTTAACCATTTGGTATAAGAGAAGATATTTTAGTCCATCTCTATAACCCTCTCTCCCGGAAGGTACTCACCTTGCAGCCACCTTATCTCTCTCTCTCTTTCTCCGTGTCTCTCTGTAATGCTCTCTCATTGAGAACCAAAGAACTTACGCTTTCTTCTACGGACCTGCGGAGAGAGTGAGAAGAGAATATGGAGGCTGTGATACAAACCAGAGGTCTTCTCTCTCTACCATCAAACCCCAAAACCAGAGTTTTGTATCCATCACATGGATTAAAGCAGAGGCTTTTTAGTGCCAAACCTAAAACTCTTCCTGGGTTTTCATTTTCTTCATCTAGTTTTCAAAAAGTACCCAGCTTTGTGTCAAAACCAAACGGGCTTTTTCCTAAAGAGAAGAACTTGCATATTTGCAGGGCAGAAGCTGCTGCTGCAGCTGATGGACAACCTGTATTTGGTGAAGAAATAGCTAATACACCAAAATTTTTGGGTATTGAGCTCGCAACCTTGAAAAAGATAATTCCTCTGGGGTTGATGTTCTTCTGTATTCTCTTTAATTACACAATCCTTAGAGACACGAAAGATGTTTTGGTTGTGACTGCTAAAGGTAGCAGTGCAGAGATTATACCGTTTCTGAAAACATGGGTCAATTTGCCTATGGCCATCGGATTTATGTTGTTATACACAAAATTGGCTGATGCGTTACCAAAGCAGACCCTTTTCTACACTGTAATTGTTCCCTTTATTGCCTTCTTTGGGGCTTTTGGTTTTCTTTTGTATCCTCTCAGCCATTATATTCACCCTCAGGCATTTGCTGATAAGCTTCTGCATATACTAGGACCAAGGTTTCTCGGTCCTCTCGCGATTATGAGAATTTGGTCTTTCTGTTTGTTCTATGTCATGGCTGAATTATGGGGAAGTGTGGTGATCTCAGTGCTTTTTTGGGGATTTGCAAATCAGGTATTTCTTCTCTTGCATGATCGATTGATTGAATTAAAATGAATTGCTTGGTTTAATTTTAGATATTCGTTTCTGATCCTGGTACCAGATTCTGTGTCTTGACGCATGTGTTGTACTAGGCTATGTATTCTGGGATATCTCTTCGTTAGAGATAACTATGGACTGCTTAATCACCAACTAGTGTGCTTGTGCTGACTACCTGTTAGGTGTTTGAAGTTGACTGTCTTCTTATAATACAGTTCTTATTCATTGAATTGGAGTTCCACTCACTTACCTCCAGAAATGTTTTATGGTTGTTTATGCCTTTAATATATGAACAATTATTGTGTTTGCACAAGCCTTATGGTCTAAGATATACGGAATTGATCCTTATATAGACCAAACTGAAATAGGCAAGAGTTACTTGTCCATGGTTTTCGGTAGTCTCTCTTAGCGCAGAATACCATATTGGTATAGGTGATATGGTAAATGTAATTAGATATTTACTATGTGCAGAGGCATTCAACTAGATGGGAGCTTTATGAATTGTCACTTCAGATATTCAATGCTAAATAGTTCTATGGGTGGAAGGAATCGATATTCTTGATGATGAATTTTCCTTTCTGCGTATTTGAGACCCTTTTCTTTTTGAAAGTAATCATTTCTCTGTCCTTTTTTCAATTACTCATGCTTGATTTGTAATCGATCAATTTGTGGACTGTTATCTTCCATTCTGCTAAATTCTGTTTCTTTCAGCTACGTAGGTAACATGTTTTTCTCTGAAACTCAGAAATTTTCTAAGGTTTCATCTCAATTGTGTTTATGCATAGTAAACCTATTTCATTGATAGTAGCTGCGCTAGTTCAGATGATTTCTTCATCTGCATGTTTGTGTTGCTCTGTAAATGTTGTACATTTTCTCTCAGAACCTCTAGTGAATTAAAGCTATATACATGCTACACAGTAACAGGACTTATCAGTTGCTGAAGGCTCCAACTGAATAAGTTGCAATTGTTTTGTGCAGATCACTACGGTAGAAGAAGCAAAAAAGTTCTATCCTCTGTTTGGACTTGGGGCTAATGTTGCTCTCATTTTTTCGGGACGAACAGTAAAGTACTTTTCTAATTTGAGGAAAAATCTGGGTCCTGGAGTTGATGGATGGGCCATTTCCCTCAAAGGAATGATGAGCATTGTGGTGGGGATGGGTCTTGCTATCTGTTTCCTTTACTGGTGGGTCAACAAATTTGTTCCTCTTCCAACTCGTAGTAAGAAGAAGAAGGTGAGTTCCCTTGAGAATTTATGCTGTATGCTGATGAGCTTTTGTTAACTTGATATTAGCTTCCTTTTGGTCTGTTCTTCAAGTCCAATCAACCTATGAAATTAGGGTAATAATCCCTGTAAAATTATTTAACAGGAAAAACCAAAGATGAGTACAGGGGAGAGCTTAAAATTCCTGGTGTCTTCCAAATACATCAGGGATCTTGCAACTTTGGTGGTTGCATATGGCATTAGCATCAACCTTGTTGAGGTTACCTGGAAGTCAAAGCTCAAAGCTCAGGTAAACTTGATTTGGATTATTGCTTTAATGGTTATTCTCCTTAAGCAACTTTATTTTTCATTACCTCTTTAAATTATGCAGTTCCCGAGCCCGAATGAGTACTCTTCCTTTATGGGTGACTTCTCAACCGCCACTGGAATAGCAACTTTCACAATGATGCTTCTAAGTCAGTTCATATTCAATAAATATGGATGGGGAGTTGCAGCTGCAATTACACCTACAGTCCTCCTTCTAACAGGAGTTGGTTTCTTCTCTCTGATCTTATTTGGGGATCCTTTTGCACCTGCGCTGATGAAGTTCGGGTTGACTCCACTTCTTGCTGCTGTATATGTGGGTGCTTTGCAAAACATTTTCAGCAAGAGTGCCAAGTACAGCTTGTTTGACCCTTGCAAAGAAATGGCCTATATCCCACTGGATGAAGACACTAAGGTCTGGACTCATGCTTTTGATAATTTAGGAATCTTATCCAATAAACAAAAAGATGAATATAGTTTGGGGTTAAATATTTTTTTTTTTAATTTCAATTGTCCTGTTTTGAAAACTATCACTTACGTCTTATAGTATTAAAAAACTATCACCATGCATCCATCTTCTATTAATTTTCATCTATTTTTTAACCAAAATGAAATACGATGTAATTTTAGAGTTATGAATGGATGAAAAACTGGTTGAATATGACGGAGGGAGTTATATGATAGCTAAATAATATCAACGATAGTTTTCAAAGTATTGAGGATAATTTATAGATAAGAAATTTATATATATAAACAAAAATTACGTGAATTGAGGAAAAATGCCATCCTTTTTCACCATCTAGTTGTGTTTTCTTGTTCTATTATTGTTGAATGTTGTTGGAATTGATTGTTCATATTTTACATTTCTAATGTGTTGTTGTAGGTTAAGGGGAAGGCAGCCATTGATGTTGTCTGCAACCCAATGGGGAAGTCGGGAGGAGCTCTGATTCAACAGTTTATGATCTTAAGTTTTGGATCACTTGCAAATTCAACTCCTTACCTTGCAGGAATACTCCTGCTCATTGTGCTTTCATGGCTAGGTGCAGCCAGGTCTCTGGATACCCAGTTCTCTGCTTTACGTCGTGAAGAAGAGCTTGAGAAAGAGTTGGAGAGAGCGGCTGTTAAAATTCCTGTAGTTTCTCAAGAAGCAACTGGAAATGGCTCTGTTGCAAGCGGTTCTGTATTGAATCCAACAGCAGATGACTCATCCGAAACCTCAATGCCGCGCAAACTTTGAGAAACCAAAACACAACCCGGGGATACTGGGAAGAATAAGTGAACTGCAGGACAAGCATAGATTAGGTGAATTTGTTTGTTGTAGGATTCTATTTTAAAGGTGGCGCGCATCCTATTGTTCTTCCAAGTTCATAAAGTGGAGTTAGTTTCTACCGAGCATTTGAGTTCCTTGTTTGTAGAATCGAATTCAATACGGAAATCCTCTTTTAGTTCTCAATAAAATCATCAAGGCAACCACAATGGGCGTTAACAACTCCTGCGCTCACTTGCATTTGCGTTAGTTGCACCAAATTTATGTGCGTGGATATCTGACTCTCGGATTCTCAGTAACACTAATCAAATTGACGATGAAACATGTTCAATTTGATTTCAACTATAGTAGACATAAAATAATATCTGTATGTATAAAAACCAACAAAGTATCAAATTTCATGTTACTCTGGAGCAATTGGTTATACTATTGCCATGCAATCAACTTCCTTATCTCTAGCTTTTACCGATTGCTTCACGTTTTCTCTAACCTGCCCATAACTTTTGTTCATTTCTGTTCAATCCAGATTATTTTCTTTCCCTACAACGTTATCAGAATCACTTGCTTAGGACATTACCAACATGTTATGCTAGACCCCACAGAGACAGACGATAAAAGTTGTCCTTTTTATCGGCGTTGGTTTGTTGGGATGAATGTATTTGCGGGTTCCACAATAGATTTTGTGTAGTTGGATTGATCAAGTCCTTAAAGACTTACAAAATAGAACGTCGGAAGGTTCTCCGACAAATAACGCTTGATGCCTAAATTCAATGTTTTAAAAATCGGACCGGGCATCGAGCCAGTCGAAGGAAAGGTTTAAGGTTTAGAGGTTCAACCAGTAGTGAACCGCTATCAAACCGGAATATAATAAATAAGATGAAAATTTTATAAGAATAAATAAAAATAAAATATTTT
>JANIHZ010000005.1:34737784-34749835 GCA_027478365.1 Erythroxylum rufum
TAATAAAGGTAATACAAAATAAAAATAAAAATATATAAATAAGTAATATAATATATAATACAATAAATATGGAATAAGGTAAACAGTATCAATAAAAAATAAAATAAGGAAATAAATACACAAACAAGAAAGAAGACAAGTACAAGAATAAGCCAAACAAGCCATTACAAAAACATAATGAGGTTAACCAAACTAGTCATTACAAAAACATAATGAGGTTAAGTAAGAAATTGTTTAGGCAAAATAACTTGGAGAGAAGTAATATGTAATAAAAATTTAGGCTAAATATAAGATATAAAACTCGAAGGAAAATATTTAAAAGACCTAAGAAAATGAGAATGACATCTCTATATAAGATCCTTTATTCTTGTCCTAGTATGTCAAAGTTTTCTATTGTGAGTCATGTCTTTGGTAAGTTCTAACAGAGTCATATCATTCTTGATCACTTTTCCTCGATGTTTTTTAGGCCTTTATTTTTTTCCTCTTACAATCTCTAAGTACTTTTTTATCGCATCTTCTCATTACAATGCCAAGGTATCTTTTCTTAACATGTCTGAACCACCTCAGCTTCATCTCTCATAATTTTTTATTAATACTAGTCATCTTTAATTAGTCTCTTACCATTATATTCCTAACTTTATATCTTTTAGTAAGGTTATACATCCAACAGAACATCATCATCTCCGCCACAATTAGCTTATGAGTATGCACTTATTTAATGAGGCAATACTCTGTCTTATATAGCATAGCTGGCTTAATCAATAAATGATAGAATTTATCTTTGATCTTGAGTAGTATCATCTTGTCAAATAAAACTCCTGATGCACTTCTCCATTTAAGTCATCATGATCTGATATAGTGAACTATGTTTTCATCGATTTCTCTATTACTTTGGATGATAGATTCTAGATATTTAAAACATTCTTTTCATGACATAACTTCTGAACCAATCTTTACCTCCACATCGGAAGTTACCTTATGACCCAAAAATCTACACTCTACGGACGAATGTCTAGGTTTCAAATTGTTCAAATTCAGCTTAAAGGTTTTATAAACTTACTATCAATTATTGTCAACTGTCGTAATATTTTAAGATATCATTAAAGGTAGATTTCGTGTCTTTATACAATTTATGTGACTTTATAACGTTACTACATTATGCCAAATGCCAATTTTGTGTATTGCATGTTAATTTGGATAACAAATAATAATTTTAAATTGATAACATCAATATCTCTCAATCAAGTAACTAAGATTTTACAATTTTGAAACATTTATTAACAATAAGATTAGCATACTATCAAATCATCCTTCTTCTATAAGTTGATGCAAGACAAGAACAAACTATGATAGAAAAGTTTAAGGTTCTTTTAACCTTATTCGCCAATTTTCTCCATACACCACAACATAACAATCCAATTTCCAATAGAAAAAACATATTAAAAATACATCAATTATGTTAAAACATAGTTTATAATGAGCCACAAACCTAATGGGTAGGTTTGGATAAAATTGGTGAATAGATCCAATACCATATAATACGGTTAGTAATAAAATGATCATTTTATAAATGATCAAAATTTTTCCTACACTTGAATAAGATATTATAAGGTTATATTATTTTAAATTAATTAAGTCAACATTCTTAACACTTAGAAAATATAATCATACCATAATGCTTTTCCAATAAAATAATAGACAAATTAATTATACACAAACTTAAGATGGGTCATATGACTCGACTCGACTATATCTTGTTATCAGAAAGTTGTTTTCAATAATTTTTAGTAAGATTTTACTCCTCTTCCAAAAACTAAGCGACTTATGGCATCAAGTTAGACCTTAAAAAAAGCTACTTAAAACAGAGATTCAGTATTGAAAAAAATGTAAACCACGAGGAATCTTTAAAAAACTCAAACTTTAACCATTTTTGTTTTAAAAAAACCCAAAACACATGCAAATACTCGTATGAATGATATTTGAGGTGTATTTTCCAAAATATAATATACAAATATTTACAACATTTTCAAAATTGATTAAAAAATATAGAAAATAAATAAGAGATGGAAAACAGCTTCAAAATTCATAGAAGTGGCTTTGGTACTAATTATTGAAATTTAGACAATAAGCAATAACTTTAAATTGACAACAATAATATACCTCAATTAGCCAAAATAAGGTTCTGTAGCTTTGAAGCATGTATCAATGATAAGATTAGAAGAATACCTCCTAAAGGTAATGGAAATTAATTAGAAATATTAACATCCTTTCTTAATAGATTTCTACTGACAAGAACAAACCACAAAATAAAAGTCTACAACCCTTCAAAACCTATTCACCGTCACCACACAACATCCAAATTTGCGATCGGAAAAATATAAGGTTAATTATAAAAAAAATCTTAAACTTTAGTTAATTTTGTAATACTAGTTTAAACTTTAAAAAATAACACTAAAATATTCTAATTTTTAATTTATAAAAAAATAGTATAACATTAAGTTATCTGATAACCTTATTGACATTGCTCACTATATTACTTTTTTTTCCACCTGACTGTCATATATGATAATTATGTAATGTATGAAATTATTTAATTAATAATAATATCTAATTAAAAAAATTCCTAAATTCTAACCTAATAACCCTAAAAGTTTTCTTCGATTTACTTTCCACTCGGCTGTTCGTACTCTCTACATCAATTTTATCCCAACCTTTAATGTCAATAAGTATGTAATGTGGCCTTCTTATAGGTATACCACCAAAATATCCAAAGATACACAAAGAAGATTAGGCTGACTATGACCAATAACCAGTAGAAGTAATCTAGATGGCCTCTACTGTTCAAGTTATCAAGAATCTAACCAAGCCATGACTTGTAGTAACTTTAGTGACAATGATTACAAGTGCTCAAGTAGTTCCCTAGTGCATTAGTTGTTAATGACAGAGTTAAGCACGTCCTTCTCATGATGTCAAGTGCTTGATCATGGAAAAACTCAATTTGTTTAACAAAGGTGAATACTTCTACATACCCACATAATGTAAACTATTTTTTGTTCATCATTTGCATAACATTTCCACATCAAATCAAAATTTGGCAACATTTTAGCTTCCCTAAGATATTTTTCTATCTAATGATCATGTTATGGCAATTTCTAAAATGGCAAAAGTTAGTTAGTGTGTAGTAGGGAATCAATGGGAAAACTATCCAGAGAAATTATTTCACATCATGGTTGGTCATAATCGTAACTCGAAAAAGGAAGATATATATATAGCTACCTACTCCATTCCTCGAAGAACTTTACAAATTCCACATATCATATATTTTTTGAATGTGAATATTTGAAAGAAGTGTTGATGAAAATTTTAAAGTCATGTTAAAGACAAATAATGATCACCAATTAGACGAGTTTCATGGAATGGTTCATAAAGCATAAAACATTAGAAAAAGGAGACAAAAGTTTAGTTCTAATAACTTTCGAAGGGTGTACACACTTAAAATGGAAAGAAGAAGTAACATATTATTTAGGGGCATAAAAGAACTAGACAACATGTGTTGAATGAAATGATAAGTTGGATAAAAGAACGTATAGCCTTAAAAGTGAAAGTTGAGGATTATAGATCACAATTTGTAAGGTCTTGGAGGTTAAGCTAAGTTGAACATCATTCAGTACATATGTGATGATTAAGAAGATGCCTTAAGATGAAAGGCAAAGATAATAGGGATAATAAGACAATTGTGAATGTGTGCAAAGCTGAAAGCCTTTTGTAACTTTGCAATTTTGCAAAGATTTATACATTTAACTTTAAATAAAAGAACTCCTAAAAAGGTTAGTCCCCTTTTAACATAGTACTCAATTTTTGGTAGTTACTATATATACCATTCGTATTCTCTCCTTAAAATAGACAATAAAGAATAAGTGTTGGTGAAAAGTTATTGAAATATACGTAAGATATCATTTAATGCCCTTATCTATAAAATCTCTTATGATCAAGTTCATGTTTTTTTAATATCAAGATCCATTCTAATCTATCTATAAACCATCAAAAGGTTTAGTTAGTTAGAAAATAAACAAGAATAGGGCCTAAACTATAATGAGACTTTTGTACTGATATCCAAAATGACCATTGTATGAACCTATCATTGTATGAACCTTTCTAACACTTATTGCATCTCAATCATGGTCATTATATCAAATAGAAGCTAAAAGCTAATTCATTCATGATGATCTCAAAGAAGAAGTTCATATCAAACTTCCCTCTAGTTTGGATTTTCCTCACCTAATAATATTCGTAAACAATATCACTTTTTATATGGTTTGAAGTAGGCACCAAAATTATTGTTTGAAAAATTTTGATATATCATCCTTAGTTTTTTATTCCCTTAAATTTACTATGACTCCTCTCTTTTTATATGAAGGATATCAAAAGGCGTCATACTTCTTATATGTGAATGATATTGTTATCACATATTCTAATTTGGAGCTTTATTTTAAAATTCAAGAAATGTTGCAATTTATTTTTCACATGGATGATCTTGGAAAACTTACCTATTTTTTGGGTTGAAAAGTACATCAACAACGTCAATGTATTTTCATAAATCAACAAAAGTATATTTACGATCTCATTCAATTGGTTAACTCAATAACACTACTCTTATTGACGCTCATATAAAAATTAACATAAAGTATCAACATGACAAAAGATAGTTTCTTAAAGATCATTTCTTATATTGAAAGTTAGTAGGCAGTCAATTTGCCAATATTTTACATATTATTAAGGATTAATCACCTATAATGTAGCATCTTTATAGTATGTTTTACAAAAATTATATGATTTTTCCTATGTTTCGTTTATTGTCTTGTAGATGATGATATTAAAGGAGAAATCCTAGATTTGACTGCATTATTCTTTATAGTTGTTCTATTGAGAAGATATTAGAGTCATTTAGAAGCTAACACGATGGATAATAACTTTGTAGAAGGCATTAGACATCTAATCAAGTTCAAAGGTGCTGAAAATTGGAGAATTTGGTTAGGTATATAAGCAATGGACACAACTAAGAGACAAACGCTTGTCTCTCACAAGGTTCAAGAGTTATAGAATTGAATCAATCCCAGTTACAAGATGGTGTCAGGCACTAGGCATAGCTAGGAGATAGGAAACTATCTCTTGTAAGGTTCAAGTGCTGAAGAAACAGAACCGAAATAATGTCAATCGTAAAATAGTGTTAAGCGTCAGTTAAACACTAATTTGAGAAAGCTAAATCTCAAAAACAAATTGGTACTAGTGTGAAAATTGGTATGAAGCTAGACTCGTAATATGTACTCCTACAACATCCTAAATTAAAAGTTTAATCAACTTAGGAATTTATGATGTAAACCTTAGCTACAAATACTCTTATTACGGTTAGTTAGAGAGAGCTTTTCGGGTGGTGTGTGACAACCACCTTGAGTTTTAATGAATATTTTAGGGTTTCTTAACATCTAAGATGGCTTTAGAACAAGGATTAGAAGAAGATCAACCTCAACTTAGATTTATCGGGATATCTTGTTTTATTTTTCCTTCTTTTCTTTCTTTCACATTAAGAGTGGGTTGTTTGAGTTTTGTTTTCATTATATTGAGTAGCAGAAATCCATAAGCATGGTTATGGACGTAGTTTACGATAAAAATTTCAATTATCAATAGATAATGAATTATTGTTTGGTTGAATTATTCTCTT
This sequence comes from Erythroxylum rufum, assembly GCA_027478365.1. Taxonomy (NCBI): domain Eukaryota; kingdom Viridiplantae; phylum Streptophyta; class Magnoliopsida; order Malpighiales; family Erythroxylaceae; genus Erythroxylum; species Erythroxylum rufum. Next base: position 34,743,504 of record JANIHZ010000005.1, read on the forward strand.
TGATCTTAATTACTGGATTGCTATTAGCCATCATAGATTCAATTATAAGAATTGTGTGAAGGATCAATAGGTAAAGTATGATCTGTTCACTAGGAGAGTAAAGATTTCCTAAACTAGGGTAATAACTAAATAGGTTAATTATCCTTAACGAATTTGACTAAAGTTAATTGTACGTGCAACATGTGTAGTTCATTGAATATAATTGTGTGCCTCAGGAGAGGCCATAGACACTCAATTATTATTTCAACATTGATAATCAATCTTGCATGGCTATTGGAATTTCCCAATAAGTAAACCTAAAAGTTCTAATGTTTTATTATCTTAATTTCTCTTTATTTAATTCTATCCTTTGATTAGGATCAATAAATATGGTATTATAATCTTCGTGACATTGATAGTCTAAAATATTCTATAATTATTATTTGTTATAATTGATGTTGTATACTTGTAGATAGATTTGATAAGTAGCCTTACCTACATAACCATAACTCACCTAGATATTTTTTATTGTGTCCATATTGGAAGCAGGTTCATGCAACCATCTTAATATTTACACTTACCTGCAGTTGGACGCATCATTTTTAACTCCCTCAACACCATTTTAATCATGGTTTATTTGTTCCTGCTAGTTCTTTTCTCCGGCATCAAGCCCACAATGACATTGATTGAATCGATTGTCTGAACACCAGGAAATCTACTATTGGATGTTGCATGTTGATTGGTGAGTCTTATCTCTTAGAATTGCATGAAGTAAGACAATGTCTCCAAATCTTCTATTGAAACAGAGCATCACATCATATCTACCGATGCTCAGAAATCATTTGTTTACAAGATATCCTTACAAAATTTGATTTTTCTCAAGTTTAACCAACTCCATTACATACTGATAACACCACTACCATAAATTATAAGTAATCTTATTTATCACAAATGTACAAAGCATATAAAATTCGATTGTCACTCCATTTGAGAAGCCTATAATCGCTAAATTGTTACTCTTGTCACATATCACCACCAATCTACAAGCAAATTTACACACGTGAACCCGGCCCACCAACATCAATTTGACAGATTTCAATATATTGACATCAATACGCTACTATCAAAGGCTGGTTTTGCCACTTACCTTTCGATACCTTGTATGTAAAGGAGTTTAAGCTCGCCTGAGGATCAATGTATTGAGGAAACTTCTATAATCTCGTTTTATGTTTCCTCATTCTCCAGCAAGTTTGGAAATTTAAAGATGAAGGAAATTAAATATTAGACCCGCTTGAAAACTTCTGAACTTGTGCTTGGATTGTCCGTTGAAAAGAGTGAAAATGAACTCTTTTTTTGACGTGCAGCAGCATTCAAGCGAAGAGGCGCATAAGACAAACACTAATTTCCTGAAACGAAAATTTGATAGCTTTGCACCAAAAGAGACAAAGCAAGAAAAGGGAAAAGGCTCACTATGGAATCGTATGAAGGTTTAAGATACACGTACGACTAAGTTACAAACTTGGAATGAGAAAATTGCTGTGTCAACGAAAAAGTGAACACCTCATTTGCAATTTACCGTCAGCTAATATGTATTCCACCGCGAGGCTTTAAGCAGGGATAGCGTTGTGAGTTGCCTTTAAATGAAAGTTAAGAAACCAAACCAGTGCTTCCAAGCAGACAGTTTTCTTTATCAGGACTGCATAGCACTTCATGATATAAATTGATCATCATCGTCGTGTAAATGTCTTGAAACCTTTTCTCTCAAGTCTTTTATCAATGCCCAGCTGGTTTGAGTTCTGACATCACATAAAAAGTGGAACCTAAACATGCAAGCTCCTATGGAGAACAGAGGTGGAAGTAGAGAGGATTGTATCACTTCCCCTTCCTGGTACCAAGAGGAGCAATCAACTTCAGATAGCCCACAAAACTTTCAACATCCAAGACTTTTCATAATTCTGTTAAGCCTGTCAATAACAACATCTGGTCGAACACGAGAACCTTCGAGATTGATGGCATGGTAGTCCAACCCTTTCCACTGAGCAATCAATTGAAAATGTGGACGTCTGAAGTAGCTGCTAATGATTTCTAGAATTACCGTTTGTGGTGTAGCAGATACAATGTGAGTTAGACCGGCACCATGAGCACCAACAATAAATGAAGCCTCTTGAATGGATCGGACCTGCTCCTTCAAGGGCATATGTGCAAACAACCCATTGACAAGGTTCACTTTGCACTCCAAATGATTATTTGCCCAGATCTGCAAGGCATCAAAGACTTCTTGTTCATTGCTAAGTCTTGATTCAACTTTACCAGCATGTCTTGGATGGGCTAAATAATCTTCACGTCTAACAAAGAGAACATTATGACCTGATGCTGGTTTTTCAGCACCATGTCTGTTGACAGGAAAGTCAAAAGCTGCTCTAATCATTTCACCAAATTCAGATAATCGTGCTGTTTTCTTGTTATCAGGTTTCTTCCAAAGATCATGTGCGGATGCCCCTCGACAATCTATCTCTTCAGTCAGGCCTTTAAAAAGTGGTGTCTCATAACCCAAAGGAACAAAAACAGCATGGCGAAAACAAACTGGACCACTGAAATTTTTTGCATACCTGACACTTGAAAACAATGCTTTCCAAGTTTCCTCCAAAACGGTCTATAAAGTTCCAGAAATTAAGCAAAATTAGCTAACATGGAAAATAATGAACTATTTCCTTTTTATTCAAGGCAGAAAAAGTAAACAGTTAAAAGTAAAGGCAGGAAAGGGGAATTGGGGAGCTCCTTTTACCAAAAAAGGAAGTAACATATTAGCCTGGACACATTGATTCAAGGCTTAGCAAAGAAGAACTTATATAAATGGTGCATCTGGTCATTATAGATTAAGAGCACAACTCTTAAATAATCCTGTACTTCTTCTATAAGACATACGAATAAGTCCCTCTTGAAGAAGATGAATGAATAGACAGCCCGTTTAGAAAGAAACAAGTACAAAATAAAGCAAATAGTAGAAAAGGAATCTGAATCAGCCCAACAGTAACATTTTCAAAGTAGTTATTCAAACTGTGTGTAGATTGACACGAGTATACCTACTGTTGAAGTCCTAGATTTATGGGAAACAATGTCCAGTATAACTCTTAGTTTAATAAAAAGAACCACTTTCCACCGGCAGAAATGGTAATAGCCAGTTGATTAAAACCATCTCGAGTAACTAGATACAGCAGTCTTTGCCATAATAAAAGTTTTTGGAAATTAGAACACGAAAATCCTGACTAACCCTTTCAAACCACTCAATATATATTCTTCCCTAATGCACATAGGCAAGACCAATCAGAAAAGGCAAGACCAATCAGAAAAGTTATGTCCTTATTATACATTTCCACATTTCCTTGCTGTTTCTTCATTCAATTAAAAAACTTAGATCAGAGAAAGGAAACACATTAGACGAGAACAGAAAGTAGACTCACTTTGCAGTGTCCATCTACAAAAACCAAATGAGGCCGATAAGGCAAGTCAGTGACTTTAGATGCTACATACGCACTATACCAATCTGTAACAGTATGAAACACATTCGCATACTCAAACCGCGTAACCAAAAGGGTCGGCTCCTCAATCCACTGCAAGCACACACAAGATCACGACATAATTAAAATCTGGTCTCTAATGGTAACAACACAAGTAAGCAGATCATTCACGTCGATGAATGCATTTGAATCATAAAGATGCAAGCTTAAAACATTCAAACAAGCGAAGAAAACCCAATGAACCTGATCACAAATGAAATCCTTTTCATTCACGACCCGAATCGACCCGATCAACCCACGCATAGTATGCTTCACAATGTCGTTTTGAGGCACATACATATCCAAAAACTCGTGACTCACAAGTCTTCTCCTTTTCTTCTCAACCCCCAACACCTCAAACGCGCCGTATTGAAAGTCCGGCAGCTCCTCCTCCTCAACCCTTCCGATCACCGCCTCAATCGCCTCCCCGCCAACAGACATCCTCAGCCTCTCCGGCACCATCCGAATGCTCCCTCCCTCGCACACTGAGCTCCGCAGCGTCTCGCTGTACAAGCATCGGAACCATCCTAGCGCCGGCGACCCTCCGGCCGAACGTAGCACGTCGACGCGACGGGTGAAGCCGTTGCCGAAGTAAGCCTCGCATGAACGGAAAGTGACATTAGGGTTTTGGTTCCATGGGAGATAAGAAGGGAGAATGGGCCAAGGCTTCAGGTAGTGGCGGCTGGGTAGGACGTCAGCGGAGGGAGGCGGGTTGAGGTAGCCGGAGGTGTTGCGTTGATCGGGTTGGTGGTGGTGAAGAAAGAAGTAGAGGAAGAGAGTAAGAGAGTTGACCGCGAAGAGCGCAAAGATGATCTTGAGAAGTTGGGAGCGTCTTGTATTCATTATTTCCGTGCCTTTTCTTGTGCAGTACCTCTCTGTAAAAAATTTACAACAGTTTCTCTCTCTAAAAGGGTACCTTGACCGTGAGAGAGGAACCAAAGTGGGTTATGTCTGAAGTGTTATGTCTTTATGGGTTCTGGGATCACTTTTCACTTAAGTAACGGCGGCTTTGACAACTTAAGAGTATACAGTAGTGTTATATGTTAAACGTAAAAAACAGCTAAAACCCAGGTTAATGTTTTGTACTTTGTCCCGTCAAAATAGTTAGGAAATATTTACATTTACGTCTGATTCAAACTGCCAACTACGATGTTTCTTTGGAAGCAATCCCCATTCCACTGAAAGTCTCCGATAACACCGTCTGGTCTGAAACTGAAACTGAAACCCACATTCAACTTATTGCTTGCCTTGCCATCCGCCAGGAAAGGAACTCTCCCGCTGTGGTGAGTGTCTTAGCTACATTTCCTTTTTCTAGTGCCTTTAAGTAAGCCAGTGGAAGTATCTATACACGTACTAAAACAGACCAACTTGACATTTGGAAGAAAGAAAAGAAAGATTGTACCAGTATCAATTACTCCAATACTTTCTGTTTCCATGTAAAATCTTGATATATTTTAGACATTTTACAGATTTTTAAATGACTTTTTATTAGGGATGGCAATTGTACCCAAACCCGATGGGTACCCGATACCCATACCCGAACGGGGCGGGTATGGGGAGTAACTTTTTACCCGTGGGGCGGGTATGGGGGGTGAATAAAAATACCCGTCGGGTATCGGGGCGGGTACGGGGATACCACCCCCATACCCGTTTACCCGTTTACCCGTTATATAGTAATTACAATATTGCCATTATATATATATATACATACAAACCCACCAAAATCCCTAATACAATATGACCTATGGCTTGAAGACCATTAGTTTTTGTGGTTGTACATAGAAGCAGCTTAATGTGCTAAAACCTTCGGAAAATGATGGCGGACACAAATTGTAAAATAGTTATAACGATTAACGAAATGCTTAGATTATGGCATCTTGAAATATATTTATGGAAAACTATCTTATTCATTTATTTTTGGAGCATGAAAATTTAAAAGAAAAACAAATAGTCCATTCATATTAAATAAGCTTATTTTTTTAATAAAAAAAAGAGGCGGGTAAACGGGTACCCGATGGGGGTTAAACCCCCAACGGGTACGAGGATGGGGGTGCCAAAAAAATCCCCGGCGAGTATGGGGGCAGGTATGGGGGTGGAGGTGGGTTCATGGGGCGGGTACGGGGATGACATACCCGCCCCGTTGCCATCCCTAGTGACATTATTGAGCAAGAGAGACAAAGAGAGAAGTTGCCATCAATTTAATTTGTTTAAGGTAGAAAATGGCTACTTGTGCTTGACTTTTGTTCTAGTAACGGCAATAAGGTTGCTTCCCAAGCTGGAGACAATAAAGAGTCGAGAGCAGATATGACAAAATGCAATCTACTTACAGGACAATTTCACGTGGTCACTAGGATTTCTTGGATAGTGGCAATGGTGTATGTCTCATTTTTGTGACCCTTTTGGCAGACTCAGGCTGGAAATAGCAATGCAGCCTAATCTTGGATTTGTCTTCAAATCGGTGGTTGTGGGATGTGAAAATACACCCGAAAGACCCTTTTGCAGTGGTAAGGCATGCGACTGCTTTTCTTTCAATTATCAAGTTTAAATTTCATTCATTTTCATCCAAAGAGGAATCTTGTCAAAATAACTTCTAAGTTTTGGTTATCTATTAATTCCCTTCTATTTAAGACAGAAATAATACAGTTTTAAAAGGAGTATCGAGCTTTATCAATTTTATGATCAAGTTTTTACCAACTTTTCTTTTATATACACGTACGTAGATGACTAAGTATTGAACCTAATAAAAATTAGGATTAATTATAAAAAATTCAAAATTTATAATTTTATAAATAATAA
>JANIHZ010000005.1:34784244-34799582 GCA_027478365.1 Erythroxylum rufum
TATGATTATAAAAATCGTTAAAGCAGAAATTTGTTTGTTTTGAATAGGGACTTTTTTATCATTTTTAAAAAAGTTGATAAACTGAGTGAACAGAGGTAAGTTTTATTTAATTAAATACTTTTCTTATAATAAAACAAAAAAAAATTATCAATGATAATAAAATAATATATGGAATAATTAGCGTGACTAATTTATTTTTTAAGGATCAGAAATTAGAAAGTTGTCTAATAAAGTATGGCATTTATTTTTTTTTTCAAAAATTTTATGATGAATGCAGCATGAAAACTTAGTATATACAGAAAGCCAAAAAAGCGCTCTATTAGGCTTACTAATTTTTTCTTTGAATTATTTTTCTTTGAAATTTTCACTTTTAATAAGTGATTGTAATTGTTAGATGTGGCCTAACTTCTTTTTTATTTTTTTTTATATTGAACAGGTGAAATTTTAGAAACATGTAATTGGAGAATAGAAAATTTGTCTCTCAAAATAAGTGACACATTAATTTTATGGGTACTTAAAACAAAATTAAGCAATTTATCACAAGGAATCTTAGACTTAAAAATTTGTACAATTATAACAAAATCAAATAGGATATCATCATAAATATTGATTGAAATTATTATCAGTATTGTTTGATCTCCTTCTATGTTTTAAATTATAATTATTGATACTTTTTTTTAAGGATTTAGAAAACTAGAAAGGACAAAGTTTCATAATTTGTTAATAAAATAAATTTGAAAATTCACTATAGAATATAATTGCTTGATAAGAGAGAAAATTAAAAGCTTCACCTGATGAAATTATAGTATAGTTTTTAATCTTATCATTTAAATATTAATTCAAAACTAGAAAATATACATGAACATGTGCTATGACACAATTATGTATTATTAGCTAGATTTTACCTTTCTATATGCTACATATAGTAAAACATATGTTGATCTCAAATTTGCTAAATGAGTTTGACTAATTAATTGCTAGTAGCATTTAATTGTTCACAATGATCTTGCATTTTTGACTAATTAATTACTAGTAGCATTTAATTGTTCACAATCTTGCATGTATGTTTCATTGATCTAATACTTAAAGGGGTGAAAATTTTAAAATGAGGTGGAGATAAAAAGAAAGAGTAGAAGGCAGGTTGGTGTACAAATTCATATACATAAATATGTATATAGGTTATATTTTATGTTTTCGTTATTAAGGAGAGTAATAAGCATAATTAATTAGAACAAACTATTTGAATAAGTGAAGAGACAATTCCTAATTTACATCCTATTGTAATTACACAATAAGTCTCTACACTCAAATACTGTAATTCAAATATGTTAAGCCATTAATAATACCCAACTCTATTGCATCTTTTGAAATGAAAAAGGTTTAGGCACTCATCTGGATAAGAAGCAATATGTAGCGAAACATGATAACGTATAATATTAAACACTTAATTACATTACAATTGATTACTATTTGGTAAAAAAACATATTTGGAATTTAGCTTTTATGATTGAATTTAAGTTAGATCCTAAAATTTATTGATATTAAAACCGACAGAATCCTAAACTCTCATCTAACTTTTGTTGAAAATGTCTGCAACCCTTTTGATAAAATTAATTAAGGGTCCACCATTGCCAACATGTCATTCTAGCTGGTAACGGTGAGTCTCATTATCTCTTTTAAGAGTTTTATCCCTAAATCAAAATTCAATTAATATTAATTTTCACGTTCAAAATTCTCAATGTTTTTTTTTTCATTTTTTCATTTATTTGTCTTATTTAGCTAGTGTTTACTTGTTTTTTGATATGTAAAACTTTTAATTCCACCGTAAGAGAATACAAAGTTATCTTAAGAGGAACATAAACAATTTATATTGTGTATCCTAACAGAACATAGGCCATATGCCAAATTATCAGAAGGTGATAAGTTAAGGTTTCCAAGATACTTCCCATTTTGTTAAATCGTGTCAAAGACTAGACCTTTAAATTCTTTAGATTTCATATATTCAACTTGCACGAATAGGGATTTTATTGTCCTTTAATTGTTTGAAGATCTACCAAAAAATAAAGTAGCTGAGAGGAATAATAAGACCATTCTTAAAATGGCTCGAAGCATGCTGAAAAGGTATGTCTAAGAAGTTTTAGGTTGAAGATGTAGAATGTAGAGGTGTTCATGGTAAGGTAACCTGACCCGTTCATAAATAACCTGAACCTGAATGTCAGGTTCGACAATTTCACGAACCTAAACCTAAAGAACCTATAGGATCGGTTAACCTATTTTTAGGTTTGGTTCTCAGGGTAACCAAAACCTATTCATATCAATATATATGACAAAAAATATAAAAATAATTGGTGAAAATAAATACAAATTATTCACAAAAGTATGCTTATTAAATCCATCAAAGATTAATCCAATATGTTAAACCTAAGCAAAGTAAAGATGAGCCAAACAATGTCTTATAAAAGATCCATGCTAGAACAAAAAAGAGATAAATTATTAAACAATTGTTCTTCGAATAGGATGGTAGGATAACCCACTGTTATACATAAAGCCACATTTGTAGAAAATAAAGAATAAAAAGAGTTAGATTCGTTATTTCTTTTCTAATTGAAAAAATAATTTTTTATTTATGTATAACTCATCAACAATAATCATTCTAGCAAGTGCCTTCCTACATCTTTCTTGATCAAACATCCATGTTATCATTCTATGTTATTTTCCATCTTCACCTTTTTTTTCTACTATTGCTCCTTCTATAGTTTTTTGTCCACTTTCGGGTCCCTTGTGCTTGTTATATGGATACTTAACACATCTATTCAAGTGATTGATCAGGCTAGTAGTACCATTATTCTTTTTACAAGCAATAGATTTCTTACAGTATTGACATACACCAACCCTCTCGTTAGCTTCACCTGACTTGATATAGTGTTCCCAAACCCAAGATCGTTTCTTGTTTGAAGAGGTGGTAAGAGGCTTAGGGAGATTTGATGCATTAGAATCAGGTGTTTGAGGATTACCAGAAGTTGTTATAGAAGCCATGTCAACACCACCGACGCTCTGAGAAGTGAGAAGTATCTCCATTAGTTCCATTCCGTGAGTCAATGGTGGGGCATTGCTAGTGCAGTCCATAGAGGTTGACATCTGATTAAAAAATAAAAAAATTAAAGCTTTTGTAGTTGTAAATTTCATGAATAATAAAAAAGAATGATTTGGGATATTAAAAAGAAAAGGTTCTACATGTAAGAATCAATATCCATACCTTAGGTAGAACCACCTACAATTGCCTCAAGTTAGCTTGGATGGGTTTGGTAAGTTCTTTTGTGAAGTGATTGTGTGTCTCAGGCATTATCCGTCGGATCAAACATGAACACCTGTAAATATTAAATGATTAACTTGCAGAAGGCTAAACCTACTTTAATTGAATCTTAAATTTAATCATTCAAAGAAAATTGGACCAATGGGAATTGATAAACCTAACGTAGAAAAATGGTATCAAAAACATGAATTATTTGGAATTAATCACAAACATAAGATGCAGATATGAACAACCTTACTATTCCCTGTGCATAAAAAAACGATTTTTTTATAGAATCCAGTGCATAAAAAGCTGAGGCACTAAACATCTTATATTAAATAGGCACCTTACTAAAGCAATAAAGCATATAGTATTCTGACCTTCAAGTCATCTAAACCTTCAGCCCACAAGCATAGGAGAAAACAACATATTTTTTTTATCACAAATCAGCTTATTATAGAATATCCCTTTCTTTTGCACAAAATAAATTACATGCAATGATAGACGATGGAAAAGACAAATCAAAAGATAACAGCCAAAAGCTCAATTGATAGACATCAAAGTGTTTTCTGTACTATTCTGTAAGGATATATATGTATACAGTCATTTGGAGTCTTAGACGAAGGAATACATGTAACATATATATTACTTTAAATATATACATAACTTGGACGAGAACAAGGATATATATATACAGTCACTTGGAGTCTTGGACGAAGGAATACATGTAACATATATGTTACTTTAAATATATACATAACTTGGACGTAACCTTTAAGTTCATAGTGTTTGGTATGAATGAAAAGCAACGAAAGAATCGTTACCGATTAAAGAAGCATTCTCTAAACAATAAAAAATGCAAAAAAGTAATGAATATCAAATGCTTGAACTGGGCGGCGAGTGCTCTGGGTGACGATGTGCTCCGGCTGAGGGCTTCCTTTGTTTTCGTAGAAGAAAAACCTTTTAACTTCAATGTTGATATTTGATAAAACATTAATTATGATTATTCTTCTAATATCATTAAATATTATTTTATTATATTGAAATAAAAAATAATATAAACTAATAAACCTAAAAAAAATTATCATATAAAAAATATATGATAGGTTTTTTGGGTGTTTCAGGTTCAGGTTTAAACCTAAAGCTATAAATTAGGTTCGGTTCGGTTAACCTGTTATAGGTTCGGTTAACCTAGAACCGCAAGTTAGAAACTTGAACCTAAACCATGAACCTAATTTTTTAGGTTTTGTTCGAACCGAACCTGGACTCAGGTTTGGTTAACCTTATTTATAGGTTCGGTTCATGCGATTCAGGTCCGGTTTACAGGTTCGCGGGTTTTTTTGAACACCCCTATTATTTTGTGTGAGAGAGAAATACTTTAAACACTTGTGCGCGCGTGAGGTACTCGAGGGCTAACGGAATTGTTTAGCGACATTCACATGAGAAGGCTGAATCTTGCTTAAGCGAACCTAACTGAGATTGCCATACGAAGGTGGGAATGACTTGTTGTAGAAGTTCGAGTCTAAAGCAGGCCTTTGTGACAGTAGGGATAACGAAGAGGATAAATAATCAAGGTTAAAGATCATATTTTGGGTTTAAAGAAAGAAAGGGTTTCATGTTAAGCTCAAAAGAGGGATCACTAAAGGTAAAATTATGGTGGCCATTTAAGTAAAAAAGGGTAAATCTTAATTGCCTTCATCGTTTCAATGTTTGCATAAGATTATGTGATCTTGACTAGTATTCGTAAGCAAGTTCTAGAGTTCTTTAGTTGTGAAAGAACACTCTCAACAAATAATACTTGATTTTGGTGTTAGTATTTCAAAGAGGTTCAAAATCTTACTAAGAAAGTGTTATTCATCCATCACAACAAGTTAATCCAAGTCAATTAGCCCCAGCATGCAAGTATACTTATTCATTCATATTATAAATTTCCAATCTCAATCAAGTTTATTTCATAACAATGCATCTCTAACTATTAAATGAGAAAAACACACAATTTTTTTTTTATAAACTACTACCCCTTACCACTTAAATATCACGTTGTACTCAATGTGACAAGTAAATATAAGAGGGACCTACGAAGCAAAACAACTATCAAACAAGGAAAAATTTAAACTCAAAAGTAATAAAAAGAAAGCATATAAATACAATACAAAGGTGGGTGTGGTGGCTGTCCAAGCGAGCATTTACATTAGCTGTAAAGTTCCTAATCTCCACCACGTTAGCCTTAATGTTGTGTATCCTCTCATTTGCTTGCCCTTTAAATGCTCTAGAGTGGGTTACATGATCTGTGAATTGGCCACACAAAGCAAACAGACTTAGTCGAGATTCATTAAAAAGGAATAACAAATAATTGGAAGGTTTTTTTGAGGTTGCCTCCCATTCAGTGCTTCTTTAACATCTTTTAGCTAGACACCTTGCTACTCATACATTACGTGGGTCTCTCAAAGTGATTGGTTCTACCATTTTCTTCTCAATTGCTCCTTCCTAATATGGTTTTACTCGGTAGCCATTCACCTTAAAGGTTTCCTTTGTTCTCGAATTTTCCAGTTCCACGGCTCTATAGAGAAAAACTTCTATTACTTCAAAAGGCACATTCCACCTTGACTTCAATTTTCCTAGAAACAAACACAAATGAGAATTATATAATAAAACTTTCATTTCAAAAGTTAGAGACTTACCTATAAGACCCTTATCATGAAGGCCTTTTTCCATTCCTTTAGATTTTTAAACTCTCATAAGCCTCGTACTAGAGCTTATATAATTTTGAGATTTGAAGCAAATGCTCCCTTCCTCTATCATCTATGTTCATGTTCACTGTCTTGATTGCCCACAGTGCTTTGTGAACAACCTTTGCGGGTAAATGGCAAGTGTTCCCAAAAACTAACCTATAACGACTCATCACTATGTAAGATGTTCAATATGCCCATAGTTCATCTTTTAACATTGTTGACCAATCCTTCCTTGATAAGCGCACAATCTTTTCCAGAATCTCCTTAATTTTCTTATTACTTGTTTCCACTTGTCTGGATATTTACGGATGGTATGGGGTCGCCACCTTATAGGTGATTGTATATTTCCTCATAAGCTTTTCAAAAAGCTTATTGCAGAAATGATTTCCTCCGTTGCTTAAAATTGTTCGTGGAATCCCAAACCTGCTAAAAATATTTTCCTTCACAAATTTAACAATAATATTAGCATCATTAGTTCAAGTGGGTATTACTTCTACCTATTTAGACAAGTAATCAACTTTAACTATTTTATACTCAAATCCAAAAAATTTAGGAAAATGGCCCATAAAATCAGTACCCCTAAAAATCAAATAATTCAATAGTCAATTGGTTAATTAGGGGCATTTCATTTCTTTGACTTATATTTTCATTTCATTAGCATTTATCACATTTTAAGTAGAAGAAATGAGCATCCTTGAACAAAGTGGACCAATACAAATTGCTTTGAAGAGCCTTAGAAGTAGTTTTTCGCCCTCCAAAATGACCTCCACAGTGGAGTTCGTGACAAAAGGTCAAGACACTTACCTGCTCTTCCTCTACAATGCACCTTCGAACGATTTCATCTTTGTAAATCCTGTAGAAGTATGGATCATCCCAAAAATAGTACCTTATTAAGTGAAGAAAACTTTCCTTTCTTGAAAAATCACGTTAGGTCTCAAAATTCCATAAGTAAGATAATTCACATAGTCAGCGTACCAAGGCACTTCACTAACACAAATAACTGCTCATCAGGAAAGTTCTTAGCAATTGCATGCTTCTTTTGTTGTTCATGAGTTTCCAAGTTATGAGTTAACCTAGACATATGGTCTGCAACAACATTATCACTCTCTTTTTTTATCTTTTATTTTCACTTCAAACTCTTGTAACAACAAAATCCACCTAATTGACCGCAGTTTTGTATGATTTTTGGTCAAAAGATATCTAAGAGTTGCATGAGTAGAATAGATTATAACTTTTGATCCTAACAAATAGGATATGAAATTTTCCAGCGTAAAAATCACAACTAACAATTCTTTCTTGGCAGTTATTTAATTTATTTGTGCATCACTTGAATTTAGGTTGGCATAATAAATTACATGCAAAGATTTCTCAACTTTTTGGCCTAAAATAACCTCCATAGCAAAATCGGAAGCATCACACATAATTTCAAAAGGCAAAGACCAATCAAGGGCCACAATAATTGATTCAAAGATTAATTTTTCTTTGAGAATGTTAAAGGCCTTAACACATTCCTCATTAAAATCAAAATGGACATCTTTGGCTAACAGTTGACACAAAGGCTGACTTTTCTTAAAGAAATCTTTGATAAACCTCCTATAAAATCTAACATGTCTTAGAAAACTTCTAACACCTTTGACAGAAATGGGTGGTGGAAGTTTTTCTATAACAATATCAATTCCCTTTTTTGACACAACATGACCTAGGACTATCCCTTTTTTTTTAACCATAAAATGACTCTTTTCCCAACCTAGAGTCAAGTAGCATTTAATACATCCTTCAAGTACTTGAATCGGCTTATTTAGACAATCATCAAAGGACGCACTAAAGATTGAGAAATTGTCCATAAATAGCTCGATCATGTTTGAAAAATGGAAAACATACATCTTTGAAATGTTATAGGTACATTACATAAATCAAATGCAATCCTCCTGAAAGCAAATGTCCTAAATGGACAAGTGAATGTTGTTTTCTCTTAGTCTTAAGAGTAATCGATATCTAGTAATGACCTAAAATACCATCAAGAAAATAATAAAACTCATGTCCAAAAAGTTTATCCAACATCTGATCAATAAAAGGGAGAGGAAAATGGTCCTTTTTAGTAACCATATACAGTTTCCTGTAATCGATACACATGCTCCAACCAGTGATAGTCCTAATAAGCACTAACTCTTTTTATCATTTCTAACAACAGTAATGCCTAATATTTTGGAACTACATGAACTAGACTCACCCACTCACCATCCACACCTGGATAGATCACACCATCATTGATTAGTTTCAAAACCTCCTTCTTCATTACCTCTCACATAATGGGATTAAGTCTTCTTTAGGTTTCCCTTACTAGTTTAGCCCCTTCTTTTAGTATAATCCTATGCCTGAACATAGAGGGACTAATTTCCTTAATGTCACTCAAACCCCATCCTATAGTCCTTTTTTAGTCTTTTCATCTTACCCAAAGTCCTTTTTTTTTAGTCAACATTCAAAGTGGATGCAAGAATGGCAGGATATGTTTTCCCTTCTCCTAAAAACACGTATTTCAAATTCTCAGATAACTTTTTTAGCCCTACTTTCAATGGGACTACATTCTTCTCTTCACTGGGAGTTGCCTGTAAGAATTTGCCAAACTCTCCCTCAATTGCATCGTCTAGCAGTTGGCAATACTCATCAATTTCTTTAACTAAGTCCAACTCCTTTTCTTCTTCTTCCTACAAGGCAAGATCTGCAACATTAATTTGATCAATAAGAGAACGTTCTTTATAAACAACAGTAGTAGGAATAGGTTTAACATTAAAGATTGAAAATACTACTATTTCTCCTAAAAAAATCATGGTCAATTTTCCGTTCTTCACTTTAATCAACGTATTGGTGGTGGCCATAAAAGGCCTCCTTAGGAGTATGGTGTGCTCCTTTTTTGCTCTTTTACTTCCCCCATGTCTAAGACAACAAATTCTATGAGGACAATGAATCCCCCAACCTTCACTAACATATCTTTCATTATTCCTTTGGATAATGGATCGACCTATCAATTAATTGTAAACACATGTTTGTAGGTCTTAACTGTCCCAGATCCAATTTCACATAAATAGAGTGAGGCATAAGGTTTATACTTGCTCTAAGGTCAAGCTTATCCTTATCCTCATGATCATTACCCATTGATACTTTCATAATAAAACTCCCTGGATCTTTCAATTTGGGGGGTAACTGTTGCTGAAGAATTATACTTGCTACTTCTGAAACTATCACCTTCTTGTTTGACTCAAACTTTCATTTTTTTGTGCTTAGTTCTATAAAGAACTTTGCATGAGCTGGAATGTTCCTGATCACATCCAAGAAAGGAAGATTAATATTAACTTTAGAAAGCATTTTATACAAATCAGAAAACTGCTCATCTTATTTTGAGCCCTTAAGGTGGCTTGGATATGGAATTGGTGGTCTATAAGGAAGTCACCTTATGAAGCCTTAGTCCTTCATTGCCTTGGGTTGCATGCTCTAGTTTTTCATCTTTCTGAATATGACTTGAAGAGTCTTGCCCATTTTTTTTTTACTCATTCTAATAATTTTTTCTTTGATGAGGCTCTCCTCCTCTTGATTGCTTGCATAAGACAGATTAGAAGGAATCTTAACATGATTATCAATCACAATAACACTTCTTAGAATAGTAACTACTTTGGCTTATTCTGGTTAGTTGGGAAACTTTCCTTTTTGATTATTTTGCATTTGAGCAATGAGTTGCTCTACTTGAGTCTCAATACTCTTTATAGCCACTTCCAAGGAGTCGAATCTCTTATTGTTTGTTTCTTCAATTTGAGTTGTTGCCTAAATAAATGCATTCAGACTTTCTTCCAAAGAAGGCTCTCTCAGTAGATTCTGATTTGAGGATTGCCCTTGGAACTGGTTTTGCTTCTAAAGATTCTGATATGGTGGTCAGGGCTGCTCTGGTGGATTGTTAGCCTTCCAAGAAAAATTGGGATGGATTCTACAACCAAGGTTATAGGTGTTTGCATATGGATCAGTTTTTGGACCCTCAGTTGAAAACCATTAAGTGAGTTCACTCATTCTTCCTCACCTGTAAAAGATTCAAAAGAATCTGAACAAACATTAGCTCTATAATCATGAGTTCCACATATACCACATATCTCTTAATTTGGAACATTTTGGGGTGGTCTCATAGTTAAAATTTTTACATGCTTTATTAACTTAGCCAATTACATAGCCATTTCTTAGTTTGAGTTCAATTCATGAACTCTAGCCCTTCTCCCCTTCACACTTTTTTTATTGAGGATTGGCCCCTAACATTTCAAAGATTTGGTATGTCTATTTAACGGTCTTCTCTCTCACAGCTCCTTCTATTGCATTGCCTATAGTGTACTAATATTGTTGTGTCAATCCATCAGAATTGGTTTTGCATGTGAATTGAAAGATGATGGTGTCGACATTGTATTAGCAAGAGTTTGAAGCATTCCCACAATTCATGGAATGAATCTCCCTCCATATGAGTAAAGGTAACTATTTTCTTCCACAACTCAGAGGTCTTTTGATGAGAATATAATTTTCCTATGAATTTGTTGTACACCACCTCCTATATAGTCAATGAATCAGATGGAAGTATCATTAACCATGTCTTGGCTCGATCTTTCAATGTTTATGGGAAGCGTCTCATTCCAAGCTGATCTTCGTTTAAGCCATCCAAAGGAAAGGTTTGGACAGTGGTATAAAATTCTCGAATGAAGTTTAAAGGATCTTCATTAGGAACTCTATAAAATGATGGTAGCATATTGTAGTGAATGCTTTTCAATTCATAGTTTCTAGCTGCCTCTCCTAAACGTATGCATGAAATGGTCGTACCAATCACTAGTTTAGTGTACTCCTCCACCACTAACTGCCTTTTACCCATCTTTTGGTTATTAACTTGAACTTTAGGCTTGGGTTCCTCAAGATTGTCTTCAAAGTCTCCTTGAGGTCCTCTTATTCGATGCATGTTATCAACAAAGGGAACAAGTTCACTTTCTAGAGACCTCCTTCCTAGCATAAACAAAATAAGGACAAAAATGAATTAAGAACAAAATTTGATAAAACAATTAAACGAAATAATACGAAAAAAGCGTATGCATGAAAAGACAAAATTATAAAAAAAATTTGTTGGTAATTCAGTAAAAACGATCAAAATTAATTTAAGTTTAAACACTAAACACCTCCTTGGCAATGATGCCAAAAACTTATTGTGTCAAAATAAGTTCTAAAAACCTAGGTTATCCCACTCACAAGTATACGAGGTAATTGTAGTCGAATACCTAAGATCATCTCTCAAGGAGATGAAATTGGTTGAAATTAACTTTGAATAAAAACAATGCAATTCTAAACACTTTAAGCCAATTTATTGAGAAAAGAATTTAAATAAAATAAAATAAAATAAAATAACAAGTAAAATAAATTAATTAGAGGAAAAGAACGATTTGATCAATCGATGTATCGAGCTCTTGAGAAATTAATTTCACTAATTTAATCTCTTATGCACGACTAAGGCAAATTGATTGAATAATTGTCTTACTAAAATTAACAATTAGGTTTTAAAATCGAATCAAATAATAAACTAGATCTAGCTTTCATATTTGACAAGTTTATATCCAAATCAATTATTTAAACCCGACTGATAATTACCCACTTAAGTTAATATATTTCTAATTCATAACTTAAGAGTATACAATTTCTTATTCTAATATTAAACCTCTTCTCTCGATTCTTCGTTTAATATCAAAATAATGCAAAAGTTGGCCAAACTCCTATATGCAATAATTTCAAAAATTATAAAAAATAAGAAGACAACTAAAAAATAATTCAATCATACATAATTGATTAAATTAGATCCATTAATTCTTAAGAAGAAAACAGAAGAAATAAATTCAAAAAATGGAATGAAGAACTTTGAACGAAGAATAGTTGGCGATGAATCTCCTGCCCAATGTAATCGTTCTTTCTATTTACCCTACTGGCCTTGCTCATGCTCCTTGGCTTCAACTCCTGCTTTCCACTTTTGCTATACTCTGTTCTACCTAGAATGCTCTTGCTAAGGCCTCTGTTATCTTCTATTCTTTTATTTTTGCTCACACCGACCAGGCTTCCTTTTTTTCTCTATAAATTGTCTCTATTTATATAGAGAGTCTAGGGTTTAATCTAATCTTTTTTGTTAGTTGTCATCCTGTGTGACTCGTGTGATTTTTTTTTCAGTGTAATTTACAAGTCTTGAAATTTTTTTTCAAGACTTGTACAAGTTGCATGGGGGTGACACCTACAATCACTTCTTATGACGTGCGTGACACTTCTGTCACCTGGGTTATAGCTCCTATCACTTGGGTGACTTTTGGTCCAATTTCTTCTTTTCCTACAATATTCCCAAACAACTTTATAGAACATGATTGCGTTCAAATTTGGATTAAAAAAATGAAATTTTAACCAAAATCAAAATATAAAAGCTAGCAAAATCAATCAAATTAGACTTAAGACCCTAGAAACTCAATACTGAACTAAATTGTAAATTTTTTAAAATTGAAAGACTTAATTGAAATTTTAAAAAATTTTAACCCTAACAACTAAACCTACCTACATGCTGACCCATACCATTGGTTCACTACATCATAGTCCACAAACTCCACACACACTCACATAAACCCATTGTCTGTAAACTCGACACGTACCAGTCCTAGGATTTAGGTCAATGAAGGTTGCAAAAATTGTAACAAACTTTGTGGAATTATGAATTATGGAACTATGGAATATGGATATTGAAATATTAAATTATGTTGATTGTTTATTTAAATACTGAATTGTATATTTGTATTCTACAAAATATTAAATATAGATAAATGAATATTGAATTGTGTATTTGCGTCTTGTGACTTTATGTTGCGTAGCAATTGTGTTTGTTGAATTATTAGTTCTTGGTGAATTATGTTGGATGAAATTGAATTGTGTATGTTGACTTTTGACTATAGAGTTAATTTGAGTAAAGAAAACTAAGAATGTTGATTAAAATAGATGAATGAAAGGTTGTTAAATTAAAGTTGGGAATTAGGATGTCAGTAACAATGTTGATTAAAATTTGCTAAATAAAACAAAATGTTAATTAGCATTACAAATTAAATTGCATACGCAAACAAAATAGATTAGTTTATTGTTGAATTAATGTGATTATATAAAATAGGTTGTAAATTTGTAGTTGTGAGTTAAAGTTAAAGTTGAAATTGAATAGGTTATAGTTGTTAGTGTATGTTTTTAGTTTACGGTTGAATGATGTAATCACACAAAATGAGTAATATAAGATATTAATTTTTTTGTGTTAGTTTTGATTTAAATAATACATATTTTGTGATAGTAGTTGATAATAAAATTAAGATTTCTTTATTTTGATATGAAGTTATTAATTTAATTTGGACATATGTCTTTATTTATTTTATAGATAAATGGAAGGAAGTTCAAGTACTCCTAATCATTTAGTCGCTTCAGGTATAGGAAGATTCGATGATCTAGCTTAGGCTTATGCTAGATTAGTTCCTGGAATGAAAAACCAAACTATTTATTTGTATTGTAACAAGCATTTGAAAGGTGGGAGAATCACTATATTAAAGAAGCATTTAGTTTGAGTCAAAGGTGATGTGGAGCCTTGTAAAAAAGTGAGTCATGATGTGCAATGTCAAATGAAGGCTTTACTTGAAGAGTATCAGCATGAGAAAGATAGAAGGCAAAGATTGAACTACGAAATTGGCAGTGGAAGTTCTTTTATTGGTAGTCAAGATGACAGTAGGGATGTTGAAGGCAGTAGTATTTCTTCCCAACAAAAGTGAAATGTTGCACCTGATGTTAGCAAAAGAACAAGACATGTATCTATTTTTTTTTTCACCATGAACAACTCCTGAAGCTTAACCTGTTACAATCTAGAGAAGCAACTCATAATATAAACATACCAATGGCTAGATGGTTGTATGATTCATGTATAACATTCAATCCTACATAATCTTATTATTAGTAGGCTATGATGGATGCTATTGCCTCCTCCGATCCAAGATATAAAGTTCTTTCAATTAGTGACTACAGAGGCCAATTTTGAGTAGCTTTGTTTATGAAATAAAAAGTTATTTGGATGAAAGAATAATGACTTGGGATACTTTCAAGTGTTCAGTCATGTGTGATGGTCAGACAAATTAAAGACATAAGCATATTATTACTTTTTAGTTCATTATACAAAAGGGACTATTTTTTAAGCTTATTGATGCATCTAACCTTATTAGGAATGTTAATACTCTATTTTAAATAGTTGATGAAGTTGTGAATGAAGTTAGGCTACGAAATATTTTTCAGTTCATTACTGTGCTTATAAAGCAACTGGAAGATGCTTTTAAAGCAAGTATAATTCTTTTTATTTGACTCTTTGTGTTGCACATTGCATTGACCTGGTGTTGGAAAATATAAGAGATGCTAGTTATTTTCTTATTATTAATGAGGCTGTTCAGAAAGCAAAAAATGTGAAAAAGTTCATCTATAATCGTGCATGAGAAAACATTTCACCAATTGTAAGAATTTGCGTCAACCTACTATTACAAGATTTGCAACTAATTTTTTATCACTTCAGAGTTTTGTTATGATAAAGAAGGAGTTGAGGCAAATGTTTACAAGTAATAAGTGGATTGCACCTCAGCATGCTAGGTCTAATGTTAGATTAGAGGTTTTTAGAAGTATATTTAAAGATAATGAATTTTGATCTCAATGTCAATTTATCATCTGAGTTTGTGAGCCTTTGGTGAAGGTACTTCACCCAGATGACAATGATGAGAAGGAAACAATAAGTTATTTTTATGATGTCATGGAGAGGGTGAAGGAAGAAATTAAGGCCAATATGAAAAATAGGCCTTCTCTGTACACATCTTATTTTGCAGTCATCAATGGGAGATAAGAAAGACAACTTTACCCTCTGTTGTTTACAACTAAGGCATTTTTTGACCCTAATGTCTATTTTTATTCCAAGTTTTATAAAGAAAGTTGAAGTTAATATAGGAATGCTATTAACCATTACAAAACTTATTGCTCATAAAACGATGCAAGATCTCTTAAGCTTGCAAATGGAGATTTATAAGGATGTTTTTGGTGATTTTGGGATGTCAATTGTGCTATTTGTCAAAGAGACAAGCTTAAGTTGAGTATATATATATTTTCACATTTATTACTTGTTGAAAATTAATCATCACTTAATTTTTTTATAATGTTACTTTTTGTTGGACCAATGGTGGTTGACAAATTAATCCTACTTATGTTTTGATAATAAT
>JANIHZ010000005.1:34863967-34875501 GCA_027478365.1 Erythroxylum rufum
CACAGCTTTCGTTTAATTCTCTTCAAAACCTACACAGGGAAAGAAAATTCACACGCTAAGCTATAAGCTTAATGGTGTTCAAGCAATTCCATTTCTCATTCAATTCAATTCAATGCATTCAACCATAACATGCATAATATATAATATTTTCACATATAAATATCTTCATTTATTTCTAAGCATAAATAGACATTTAAAATCAAGTTATAAAATACAAATATGTATATACAACGGAATTGTATTGCTGAGCCGGATATGTAGGATTTTAAAATACGGGATCGAGTTCTCGGGACCATACAGTCTTTTTTTTTAATAATTTTTACATATCAAGACTAAGCTCTCGGAGCCATGTAGTTCATAACACAAATCAAATATCTTACATCGGAACCGAGCTCTCGGAGCCATATAGTCCAGTAACATATATCATGATGCAGTACTGCTAACTCCTTAATTGGCATGCTGACCTTATCGCATTCCTCCAATTCCTATCTATTTTACTGGGGGCAAATCTAATGAAATTCCATTGAAATTTCATAATAAAAGCTTATAATAACCAATTCAAGCTATTTCATATTCGACCAAAGTAAATGTCATTCTTTAATGTCATTTTTTCCTTCCGTTATTGGTTTTAATTTAATTAATACAACATTCAAGACATATTTATCTCACCAATAAATCTAAAATAACATGTATACCAAGTTTCTCAATTCAAACATGATGTATGCCAATTGAGGAAAATACAAATTATAAGCCCAAAATCTGAATTAATCACATTTACTACTTCCTTTAACATCCAATTAAATATTTTTAACAATAATTTCATAAACCCCTAATTTTACTCAAAAACCCTAAATTTCCTAATACATAACTTTTAGGAAAAAGTAGAATTGCAAGAACACATACCAAATTGATGTCTAAATCTTCAAATTAAACTCCTATAAACTTTAATTTCATCATCAATTCCTTATTCCTTTTCTTTCTCTCTCTCTCACTACTTTAATTCGTCTTCTTTATCTTCATAATATTGCATAACAAATTCAATTTTATGCATTTTAGTCATCAATGCATGCAACTACACTAAAATCATGGACTAAAAATAATCAAAACTCCATTAACTTACCTTATAAATTTTCAGGTACTAGTCATCAAGATCACCCATATACCTTTTCTTCATCTTTTCCTAATTTGTTTTGTTGATATGGCAATTTTAGGGACCTTAGGTTGATGATTGAGTGTTTAATAGGTGGTTTGGGGGTTAAAAAATTAAAGAAAGTTGGCTTGAAAATGAAAGAAATGAAAGGAAAATGGAGAAGAAAGGAGGGAGATGATTCTCAGCAATATTTTGGAGAAGAAGAGAATGGGTAGTTGACAAAAATGGCATATGGTCCCTTATTAAAAGTTTTCCAATTCTTTTTTTTAGATCCAAAATTAACTTTAACTTTTAATCTATTTTCTTCTTGTTAATAAAAATACCCATAAGAAAAATATCAATCTCACATAAAGACCTTAATTAATATCAATTATTTTCATTAATATTTTTGGGTTTGACTTTTACCCTTTCTCAGGTTAAACTTTGACCATTGGTTAACTTTTAGTCAAACCCTCAAAATAAAATCATTTTGAGTTCTAATTTGATCCTCGGGTTATCCTTGAACAATATTATTTGATACCAAATAAAATCAAATGCAGTTTGGGTATCGATGTCACTATTCACGACCTAAAAGTACTATTCATGAGATCGAAATTTTTGGGGCATTACAATTCTTCCCCTCTAAATTAAAATTTTGTCCTCAAAATTTACCTGTGTCAAATAGTCGCGGATAAGACTTTCTCATGGTTTCTTGTGGTTCCCATGTAGCTTTCTCGACCTCGTGGTTCGTCCATAGTACTTTTACCAATGGAATCATCTTGTTTCTTAGTTGTTTTGTATCTTTTGCTAGAATCTTCACTGACTTCTCTTCATAACTTAGATCTGGTTGTATTTCAATATCTTCCAGTTTTATAATGTGTGATGGATCAGACCGATATTTCCTTAAAATAGATATATGGAAGACATCATGAATCTATTCCATATCTTGTGGCAATGCTAATTTGTAGGCTACTGCTCCCACATGCTCAATTATCTCAAATGGACTAATGAATCTAGGGCTTAACTTACCCTTCTTACCAAATCGAAACACTTTCTTCCATGGTGAAGCTTTTAAGAAAACCTCATCACCAACAACATATTCAATGTTCTTTCTCTTTAAATTTGCATATGATTTTTAGCGATCAAAAGCAACTTTCAACCTTTCCTTTATAATTTTAACTTTATCCTTGGTCTCCTTTATCAATTATGGACCAACAATCTTGCTTTCACTGAGTTTTGTCCAACATAAGGGTGTTATGCACTTTCTAGCAGAAAAAGCCTTATATGGTGCCATCTGTATGCTTGCTTGATAGCTATTATTGTATGCATATTCAATCAATAGGAGGTGCTCATCCCAGCTTCCTTTAAAATCAATAACAAAACTCCTAAGCATATCTTCTAGCACCTAAATCACTGTTTTTGATTGTCCATCTGTTTGAGGATGAATAGCTGTATTAAAATTCAGCTCAGTACATAAGGCCTCATGTAATTCCTTCCAAAATCTTGAGGTGAATCTTGGATCCCGATCTGATATGATGGAAGATGGTACTCCATACAACTACAATATCTCACTGATGTATAGTTCTACATACTTTGAAAGTTGGTAGTCAGTTCTAATAGGTAAGAAGTGAGCTGACTTGGTCAATCTATCTACAATCACCCATACGATATTATGCTTCTTCTTAGTTTGAGGCAACCCAAACACAAAATCCATCGTGATTTGATTCCATTTCGATTTGGGTATTGTTATTAGTTGAAGTAAACCCGATGGAACTTGATGTTATGCTTTTACTTGTTGGCATGTAAGACACTTGGTAATATAATCTGCAATGTCTCTTCATACCTAACTACTAATAATGTGTCTTCAAATCTTGGTAAATTTTAGTACTTCTTGGATGCACAACATATGAGCTGCTATGGGCTTCCTTTAGGATGTTCTTTTTTTTATCTCATCATCATTAGGGACATGGATTCTATCTTTGTGATACAAGTAGCCATCCTCTTTGATTATATAATCACTATCTTTCCCCTCCTAAATTTGTTTAAGAATGATAACTAGCTTTTCATCTTGTTTATGTGCTTCCTTGACTTATTGTAACAAGTTTGGTTTAAGCCTTAACTCAGCTACAATGGCTTCATCACTAGTTATAGATAATCTAGCATTCATTACTCTTAAAGCTGATAACGATTTCTTACTAAAAGCATCGACTACTACATTTACTTTGCCTGGATGATAGTCAATGATGCAATCATAATCTTTAATCAACTTTATCCATCTTCTTTGCGTTAAGTTCAACTCTTTTTGTGTAAGAAAATATTTAAGACTTTTGTAATCTGTGTAAATATATCATTTCCCTCCATATAAGTAATGCCTCTAAATCTTCAAAGCAAAGACTATGGCTGCTAACTCTAAATCATAGGCCAGGTAGTTCCTTTCATGAGGGTTAAGTTGCCTGGAAACATAATCAACTACCTTTCCCTCTTGCATGAGTACACATCTGAGCCTATTATATGAGGCATCATAGTAGATCACGAAGTCTCTACCAGGTACAGGTTGTGTGAGAACAGGCATTTTAGTTAATATGGCCTTTAGCTTCTTAAAGATTTCCTGGCATTTATCACTCCACATTAATTTTGATTTTTTTTTGAAGTAACTTGTTCAAAGGTGCTGCGATTATGGAGAATCCTTTAACAAATCCTCTATAGTATCCTGCCAAACCTAGGAAACTTGTAATCTCTGTAGCATTCCTGTGTGACTTCCATTCTATAATGGCTTCTATCTTCTTAGGATCAACTATAATCCCATCTGCTGATATGACATGACCAAGGAAAGAAACTTGATTAAGTCAAAATTCACATTTATTGAACTTGGTATAAAGTTGTTTATCCTTCAAAATCTGTAAAATAAGTCTCAAATGCTCATTATGCTCCTCTCGGTTCTTAGAATAAACCAAGATATCATCAATGAAGACTACCACAAATTGATCCAAATAAGGATGGAAAATATGATTCATGAGATCTATAAAGGCTACTGGAGCATCTGTGAGTCCAAAAGGCATCACTAAAAATTCATAATGTCCATATCTCATTCTAAAAGTTGTCTTTGGGACATCTGCTTCCTTTACTCTCAACAGGTAATATGCTGGTTTCAGATCAATCTTATAGAAAACACTTGCAACTTTAAGTTGATTAAAAAGGTCATCTATTCTAGGTACTGGATACTTATTCTTCAAAGTAACTTTATTCAATTGTCTGTAATCCATACATAGTCTAAGAGACCCATCTTTCTTTTTGACAAATAACACAGGTGTACCCCAAGGAGACACACTAGGGCGTATAAAACCATTTTCAAGAAGTTCTTACAATTGGATTTTCAATTCTTTAAGTTTTGTGGGTGCCATCCGATATGGTACAATGGATACTGGTGTTGTAACAAGTATCACATCAAAA
The DNA here is from genome assembly GCA_027478365.1 of Erythroxylum rufum. NCBI lineage: Eukaryota > Viridiplantae > Streptophyta > Magnoliopsida > Malpighiales > Erythroxylaceae > Erythroxylum > Erythroxylum rufum. Next base: position 34,868,547 of record JANIHZ010000005.1, read on the forward strand.
GAAAATTCAACTTCTCTTTCTGATGGTAACCTTGGCAACTCCTCAGGAAATAAATCTTAGAAGTTACATATAGTTGATATATCTTGAATTTTAGGATTATCCTTTCTAGCTTTAAGAACACAAGCTAAGTAGGCTAAAAAAACCTTTTGAATAAGCCTTTTTGTTATAGTTGTTGATATAACATTGAAGAGAAAATTTGACCTTTTGCCAATAACTATGACCTCATTAATGTCAATTGTTCTAAGAGTGATTCTTTCAAGATGACAATCTATCACTACATGATGTCTAGATAGCTAGTCCATACCAAAGATTACATTCAATTAGCGGAAAGGTAGTTTAATCAAATCACTAGGAAATTCATAACCTTGTATTCTTAATGGACAATTCTTATAAACCTTATTTATCACCATACTATGACCCAAAGGATTTTTAAATAGAATATCATATTTAAGAGTGACAACAAATAACTCTATAATTTTAGGCAATGGCATACATATATAAGAATTTGTAGATCCTGGGTCTATTAATGCACAAATAGAAATGTCAAAAATAGTAAAAACATCCACAATCACATCTGGGGCATCCTGGCTATCACGAGCCCTCATATGCACGAACTGGAGTACGGGTATTAGGTCTATCAACTGTCTTTGATGTGACCCTCTGACCACTAGCACCAAAACTAGCTCCCGTGTTTCTACCTCTGCCCCTTGGAGTTGTAGGAACTAGTCTCTATGCTTAACTAACTATTTGATACCATCTACCATGGCAATCTCTCTGAAATGCTCCATAGATCCACATCGTAATCATGCTCCCTTCATCTTCCAACACTGTCCGCCATGCTTTTTCCCACAATGCTCACATAGGATAACTACCCCATGTCCTGACCCATATGTTGTACTAGCTATAGATGGGGTCGACTATCCTGCCCTAACCATTGATCTCTAACTCTGTCCTGATTGGCAATATGATGTCTGTGTTTGTGTTAGAGCCTGAGACCCTAAACCCTTTTGCTTCTTACTACCTTAGAAGGATGAACTAGATTGCCCTTAGCTCCTTTTCTGTTGTCCCTTATATTGGGCAAAGCCACAGTATAATAACTATTGCTATTACCTTGAAGATCAACTGTAAAAGCAATAATTAGAAAGCTTAGCAGTAGCATTACTGTATGTGAAGGGTTTGGTTACTTTGGTCTTTCAGCATCAAAGTCTATCATCCAGATAACAAGTTATTCTCAAGGCTTATGCTTTTAGATTATCTGAGATTATCCATGATTGAGCAACATTAAGATGGCAAGCTATTACATCTATATTGATGACTAGTTGTCCTCAACTCTGAAATTCAGAAATAGGTTAAGTTTTCGAAAGGACCATGTTAATATGAGCAAGGTATATGTTGAGCATAGACAAAAAAAAAGAAACTATGGGATTAAAATAACAATTGAGTGCTAAAGATGGATGTGATTCTCATTAATTTAAGGATAGAATTGACATTTTGGGGATAAGGTGAAACATAATAGTTATAATGAGATGGCAACACTGATAACAATGATTAATTTACATCTTGTTTTAGGATCAAGATTCCACAATAGCAGATTATGCTAATAAGTGCGTAATCATTTGAAGCAAAATGTGTTGTAGCAATTATGATCATCTAATATCAATACCGACTTTGAATACTAAATTTCTGTAGTCAATACCAGTAAAATGTGGTGACTATAAGATTCACTCTTATCACAAAAACAAGAACAATATATCCAAGGTATGCAATACTTTACTAGAATCTATAGTGTTGCCATTGGATATAGTGGTTTAATGGAAGATTAGACTAGAAGCCTCCTCCTTTACCAAGGTTCAAATCCTTGTGGAGCCTCTAGGCTTTAAAATGTACCAAGAAGAAAAAAGAATCAGGATACTTATTTCAAAAGAGTTATGAACAAAAGTAACAAGTCCTTAGTGTTAGTCAGTTTCATTCTCGAATTCAAAACTCAAGTGATGTTCTTAGGTTAAATATAGGTAATGAATATGATTGAAACTAGACGTCGAAGTCAAACCACACATCTAATCTAATGAATACATTCCTCCTAGATCCACACAACATCTCTCCAATTCAAAAAGAGAAAACTTTAAGAAAATCATTAGAATGTACAGTAAGAAAGCACCAACCTTTGCTTGGTGAAGGCTACAGTTTGCTATAATGGATAAAATCCAGACCAACACAACAAAATAAGGATCTGGGTCTTGGAAGAGAGGTAGAGAGATTAGTTGTTAGGTGAGTGTCCTCTACTTTAGACAAAGAAAAGTAGCATGGGGTAGCATTGCTTATGTCATTTTTTCAATTGGGGTTTTGGTAGAGGAAGAGAAGCAATTGATGAGAGAGAGTTGTAAGAGTTTGAGAAAAAACCATAAATGCCTCTGAGAGACAATCGTGAAAGCATGAGTTCAATGGATAACAAAAAATTAAAGAAGAAAGAAAGGAAGAAAATTACCGGTGCTAATTCTTGGTTTCGGCTATTTGTTGCAGTTCTGGGTCTCACGTAAGAGAAAGGTGGGTAAGAGAAAATCTTAAGAAAAAAATAATATGTTATTAGTAGAGAGTGAAGCATAGGAGATAGTCGCGGGGAAAACTCACGCCAAAAAACATAGAAATCACTCCCATTCCTCAGGATTATGAGAGGAATGGAATATTGCTCAAAACTAGGGAATAAAACTCTTAGCTCTTTAATGATAGGTTCATAGCAAACATTAGTTTTCATTCCATACTTATACCTTTTTCCCATACCCCCCCAAACAAGCACACCCTAAGGGCGTTAGTACTCCTTGCCTAATTCACTTTGTAATAATTTCAGAGTTCTGTCAATATATTTTGTGGAAGTTAAAGGTCAGACACTTATGCAGTGATGATGGTTAAAATAAGGCAAATTTAGAAATAGTTCAAGGAATACAATAAATAAGGATCAAGTTTCAAAATAAAGTACGAAATATGATTTATTCGTTATTATGATTTATGTGTTAATTATTTTATAGAATTTAAAATAATTTTAACTTTTGAAAAATCAAAATGAAAAGTTTCACTATTTTGCTGCACATGAAATAGGATCCCCTACAATTTTCAACACTTTTAACATTCAAATCAATCACATATGAAAGACAAATTAATGAACTTGATATTTGGGTTTAGACAAAGGCATGCTTGGGCTTGCTGGTGTCACCACTAGTCATAGTGTAGGGGACTGTTGGTGTTTTGGTTGTTCCAAAACTTGATTAATGCATTCAAAAAATTGTTTTTTGTTCAGTTACCAATGTTATGATGTAACGTTCATCATGTTTTTACATAGTTATGGCCAATAACGTTACTAACGTTCCTTCTTGCTTTAATATGTCTTTACTCCATTGTCAATGTATGAATCCTTTCTGCTATATATATATGACTCACACTTTGTTCTTTTGGCTCTCTCCCACTATCACGATTATGCTCATTTTTCCTATATAAGACACACATCTTCCATATACAAAACACCTTTTATACACATATCTTCTTGTCTTTTCTATTTTGGCTTTGTCTTCTTTTATTAATTTTCGGATGCAATTCTTACTCTGCCCTTTGGAGTGCAACAAAGTTGGTGGAGAAAGATCCCATTGTCCTGCTGCACCGTAGAGGGGGAATTTCTGACTTAGGGTAGTGATTTTCACGACACCTTGAATTTCAGATAAGTCGTTCCAATTTTTTAATGCTTTTTCACTAACAATCTAAGTCAGAAAATTATTATTGCATTGCTACTGTTTGTTGGAAATTACTGCGATTTTGCTATTGTGTATTTACTTTTGTAGAAGTCGGAATATGATGATGTTTTCTTTGTATTGTTTGATTATTTAGTATGATAAATTTCTGCTTTTGGGTTTAATATGTCATCTACAAATGAGACCAACGTAGATTCTGCACTTACTATTCTTTATATAGGTTCTGCCCTATCACCATAGCCTAAAGGATTATAGAAAGCCTAACTAGATTAGAGCCTCTAAATGGGAGAAATTTTAAATGATGGTCTGAGAATTTTTTTTTTTACTTTCAACAATACAAAGTCGATTATGTATTGTTTCAAGAGATTCCTAGTGACAATACTGATGCTAAGACTACTAAGGATAATCGTACTGTTAGTGGTGTGTTGCTAAATCATATGATAAATCATTTGTTTGATATCTACTGCAAGTACAAAACTGCTAAGGAAATTTGGAATACTTTAGAAGTGAAATATAGGATGGATAATGCCAGTACTAAGAAATATGCAGTTGCTAGGTGGTTAAAATTTACCATTATTGATGATAAGACTATTATGGACCAACTACATGAGTATGAAAATCTAGTTACTAAAATCCTTACTAATGAACATATGTGGGTTGTTTTATGCTAATGCCCTCATTAAGAAACTATCTACCTCATGGAATGAGTATAAAAACTATTTGAGACATAAGAAGAAGGATATGAAGCTTCAGGAGTTGATAGGATATATAAAGATTGAGGATACCAATTGTGCACAAGATAAGACCAAAACACTTACCCTTGTCCCTACTGTTAAGGCTCATGTGGTAGAACATAGAAATGCTAATAACTTCAAGAAGTATGGTGGACAAAACAAGTATTTCAACAATAAGCAGGGTCAGTTTAAACGCAAAAGGATTGATGGTGACTGTTGATGGTGCCATAAGCCAAACTATCCTTATACTAATTGTCAAGCTGGAATCAACTATGAGAAGAAAGGCCAAGGATAGAAATCGCGACAGTTTCAGAAAGGAAACCAGATGGGGGTACTAATGGGATAAACAAAAGAGCTTTGGTAAGCCTCAAGCTAATATGGTTGAAGCTAGTGATGACGAGGAGATCATTACTACTATAGTATCCGAAGTCAACTAGAAATTTAGTCGAGTGGATTGTTGACATAGGAGCCACACACCACATCTGCACCAACAAGGACCTGTTTAAGGCTTTAAATGATACTGTTGATAATGAATTCATATACATGGACAACTCCAACAAAGTTCCTATCTAAAGAGTTAGGAAGGTCACTCTCAAACTCACTTTTAGAAAAGTGTTGGCATTAGAAAATGTTTTATTTGTTCCCGATGTACATAGAAACTTGATTTCTAGTTCATTGCTTAACAAAGCCGGTGTTAAAATGACTTTTGATTCTGATAAGCTAGTTTTGACCAAGAATGAGAAATTTTTTGGAAAAGGGTTTTATAAGGGGAGCTTATTTGTACTTGATGTTTAAATGAATGCATCTACTTCTTCTGCTTATATTGTTGAGTCTTTAGACCTATGACGCTCTATACTTAGGCATGTGAATGTGAGGTCAATTAAGAGGATGCAAAGCTTAAACTTGTTACCTAACTAGATCACTAAAGAAATAAAACAAATGTCAAATTTGTGTTGAGGCTAAAAACTATAAGAAACCTTTTAAATTAGTGACTAAGAGAGAGTCACACTTGTTGGACTTGGTGCACACAGATTTGGGTGATTTTAAGAATTGTATGAGTAAAGGAGGCATTATATATTATATTACCTTTGTGGATAATTGTTCTAGATTTACTAAGATTTACTTATTGAAAAATAAAAGTAATGTAGAGGAAATGTTTATGAAATACAAAGCTGAGGTTGAGAAACAATTGGAAAAGAAAATTAAGAGATTAAGTTCTGATCGAGGTGGTGAGTATAGTATAATTTTCTTACTGATTTTTGTGAAAAAGTTGGTATTATCCATGAGCTTTCAGCCCTTTATACACCTGAACAAAATGGAATAGTGGAGAGAAAAAATCAAACACTTAATGACATGATGAATGCAATGTTGATTTCCTCCGGTTTACCTAATTTTATGTGGGGGAAAGCTATTCTTTCAGCTTGTTATGTTTTAAACAGTGTCCCTCGTAAGAAACTAGATCAAACCCCTTATGAAATTTGGAAAGGTTATCTACCTAACTTGCATTTTCTGATAGTTTGGGGGTATCTTGCTAAGGTTGCTTTACTTGAATATAAGAGGAAGAAAATTTGTCCTAAGACAATTAATTCAATTTTTTTGGGATATGCCTCTAATAGTGCTACCTATAGATTTATGGTTAAAGAAAAGGGATCTAACACTTATGAACCAATTATGGAGTCAAGAGATATAGTGTTCTTTGAGGATATATTTCCTATGAAAGTGAGCATGCAAGTTCCTAGAGAGTCAGTCCTTAGTTCTTCTACTAATGATGAAGTAGAGGAACAGGAAAATATTGAACTACGAAGAAGCAAAAGAGCTAGAGTACCCACTAGTTTTGGTTATAACTTTATTACTTCCTTTGTGGTGAAAAAACCTAAGGAGATAGATGACAGTTTTGTGGTGACTTACATTATTGAGGAAGATCCTAAAACTTATGAGAAAGCAATGAGATCTGTGGATGCTACATTTTAGAAGGATGCCATAGATAGTGAGTTAGAGTCAATCATGTCTAATAAAACTTGGGTTTTAGTTGATCTACCTAGAAGGTGTAAGCCTTTAGAGTGTAAGTGGGTTTTTTTAAAAAAATTGACACCTGAAGGAACCATTTAGAGGTTCAAGGCAATACTTGTGATTAAAGGCTTTAGACAAAAAGAAGGATTAAACTTTTTTTATACTTACTCTCCTGTTACTAAAATTGCATCTATAAGAATGTTGTTTGCTATTGCCTCGATATTAAACTTCATGTGCACTAAATGGATGTTAAGATAACTTTCTTGAATGGTAATCTAGATGAGCAAATTTATATGGTTCAGTCGGAGGGGTTTAGAGTGCCCGGTCAATAACAAAAGGTGTGTAAGTTGGTTAAGTCTTTGTATGAACTTAAACAAGCTCCTAAATAGTGGCATGAGTGCTGGACCCCGTTTCCGGAGCCCAACTAACAAAACAGAACCACAAACGGAGACCGTTGGGCCCGAGTCCCGACTT
>JANIHZ010000005.1:34924682-34940713 GCA_027478365.1 Erythroxylum rufum
TAAATTAATAATAAACTAAATTTAATAATTGAGCCAATTAATAGATAAAAATAGAGGAAATTCCTCTATTCAAAATTCGTTGTCTTTATTCTAACTCAATTAATAGATAAATTAATTAATATTAGTTGTCTTTCGCAATGAATAGGATTAACATTTAGTAGGCCTCAGACTACTGCTTCTAAAGAAGAGGTATTGACCTTAGGCTAGATGTAAACTAATAATTACTCATTGCCAAATTCTAGAACTCATGCTTCTAGGCCTAGGTTTTGACACTTGAATATAAGTTTTAAGTAATAAGTAATATTTAACTTGAAAAATGACCATTCACCACAATTCTCATGGGACCTAAAGTGGGTAAACTATTGACCGAGATATCAACTATTTAAACATTTATAGTAAAGTTGCTAAGCTACAAATTATGCAAACAACTCAGCAGAGTATTGGAAAAACTTTCCAAGACAAAAATATTTTGCAATGTCACACTAATAAAACAAAACAACTATTAACTATGAAATAACAAGCTGTACTTGTGTTCACAGCTATCATTGCAAAGGCCACAGGTTCTTTTGGGCAAGTAAAAGGGATCTAGAATTTGTGAACAAAACATCTGATTTTCTAAAAGACCATTACTTAATTCCACCATAGTGGGATAAGATGATAACAAAGGAATAGTAAGGAGTCATGATAGTTATTGGATGCAACCTGAAAGGCCCAAGCTTGATGATCATCCGACATATATATTATTACATTAAGTAATTAGGTCCAGCTTCTGAGCATCACCACTAGTTTTTATCATAATTAAGTAGATTAGTAACCAGTATTTTTTTTCTTTTTTTTCTTTTTGAGAATGGAATTTGTTGGAGAAAACATACAAGTTCTCCTTGTTTGTTGTTTGATTGTTTATTGAACTAGTAGAGGAATCTTATACGAAAGAGCCTATTAATGTGTTAGGTGGGTAACCCAAATCTATTTTGGTTGAAGAAGAAGAACACTAATTTTTTGGTTCATAGAAAACTGGCCAGTTTTTATTCACAACAAATAAAACTAAAAATCAAACTAAAAATTAAATTGGTTCATGCTTAATTCGGTCGAACTGGCCAACTCAGTCTTGTTTTAAAAACTTTGGGTAAAGTTGTTGTCAATTATAATTGCATAAAAATAAGCTAGTTAATAAAATTCACACTCAAAAATTTTATTAATACTTCACACTGCACAACTTGTTAGAGTTGGTCACCTTACATAGCTTTCACACCTTTTTTCACTCACTTTTCTTTTAATGTTTTGTATAATGCATATAATGGCCAAATGGCCATATTTATAAGGAAACAAAGTTCGTAATAACCGACTATAATTGCCAGCTTAATTGAAGCTGCCTAAAGGAATTCAAAAATAATTTGGCTTGGTACTTTGACCAAGTTAAATATCACTTTACAACTCATAATCTAGAAACATGTATTAAACTAAGTTTAATTTCTAACATCCTCCCTTAAACTTAGTTTAATCATTCCAAACATGTTCTTTAACTTGTAAAATGGTTCAACTTTTAAGGGCTTCGTGAAAATATCTACTATTTGATCTTCAAATGTGCAATACTCAACTATAATTTCTTTATCTTTAACCAAATCTAGAATGCAGTGATGTTTAATGTTAATGCTTACTTTAACGATGGAATACTAGATTCTTTATTAAGGTGATTTCTGATTTATTATCGTAGTAGATTGTTGTTGGACCTTCTTGTTGGTGTTGCAATTTCCTAAGCATCATCCGTAGCCAAATCGCTTAAGTGGTACAATTTTTTGCTGCTATATACTTTGCTTATGTAGATGAAAGAGCAACTACTTATTACTTCTTTGATGACCAAGAAAATGCTTCAGATCTAAGATGAACGAAGTAACCTGAAGTGTTTTTTTCTCTTTGCAACGTCACCAGCCCAATCACCATCTGTATATCCACATAGTCATATATTTTTATTGTTTGAATAAAATATGTCATCATCAATCATACCTTTAATGTATCTTTAAATTTATTTTACTGTTTGCAAATAATATTGTCGTGGTGAATCCATAAATCTACTCACAATACCCACTCTTTAAACAATATCTGGCCTAGTTGCAGTTAGATACCTCAGACTTCCAATAAGTCTTCTGAAGTTTGTTGCATCAACCAAATCACCACTGCCTTCTTTCACAAGTTTTAACCTTTCTTTTGCTGGTGTTAAAATTAACTTGCTCGCATCCATCTTGAATTTCTTTAAAATATCTTTTATTATTTTCGTTGTGAAATAAATATGCCTTCATTTGTTCACTTTACCTCGATACCAAGAAAGTAGGATATTAATCCCATATCTATCATCTCAAAGTGAGCAACCATATCCTTCTTGAATTCCTACAACAGTCTTGAATTATTAATAGTAAAGATCAAATCATGTACATAGAGACAAACTACAACAATGTCCTCCTTCCTTGTTGATCTTGATATACAAAGTATGTTAATATGGACACTTATGAAAACCATGTTTATTGAAATAAGTATACAAGTATACCATGACCTTGGTGCTTGTTTAAGATCATACAATGCCTTCTTTAGCTGATAAACCTTATCTTCTTCTCCTTGCTTTACATGCCCTAATGGGTGCTCAACTTATACTTCTTCATCAAGTACACCATTCAAAAAAGCTAATTTGACATCCATTTGATAAATCTTCCAATTACTTTGGGCAGTAAGTGATATCATTAAACTTACAGTATCCAATATGGCAACATGTCCAAATACTTCAAAATAATTGATACCTGACTTTTGTTTGTATCATTTTGTAACTAATCCTGCTTTAAAACTTCCAATTCTCCATTGGGCTTGTACTTTGTCTTGATACCCATTTGACACCAATAAACTTCTTCCCTTTTGGTAAAGTGGTTAACTCCAATGTTTTAATCTTTTCTATAGCATATATTTCTTCATCCATTGCTTTAATCCGGCCATCATTTACTGCTTCCCCAATCATTACTGGATCACAATATGTGAAGAAAGCATAATGGGCCACAACCAAGAAATATACATTTTTCTACCTTGTCCATGCTGTAACCAAGAAATATACATTTTTCTGCCTTGTCATCTAGATTCTTTCTCAACTCATCAAGCACATGTGAATATGTTATACAACCAATCACCCTCATAAGACTAAGATTAGGATTTCGTCCACCCCATGCTTCTTTTGAAGTTTTATAACGAAAACTTTTAACGGGACACCTATTCAAAATATAGACCATATAAGCCATAACCTTTGCCCAGAAACTTTTGGGTAACTTCTTACAAAATAACATACTTCTCACCATATCCATAATAGTTTTGTTTTTCCTTTTTGACACTCCAATTTGTTAAAGAGTGTACCTAGTTGTCAATTAATGCTTAACTCTATGTTTTCTTAAGAAATCATCACAAACAATATATTATGTGCCTCTATCCGTTCTCAAAGTCTTGATAGAAAAACCACTTTGTTTTTCAATATACGCTACAAAATTCTTAAGTACGTCACATGCCTCAGATTTTTGCTTCAAAAAATAAACTCGTGTCTTTCTACTACAATCATCAATAAATGTAATAAAATATTTGTTACCTCCATTTGATGAAAGCTCCACATAACATAGATCTGAATGCAAGAACTCTAGTGGATGTTTGGCTCTCCATGTTTGTTTTGTAGGAAATTGATCTCTATGTTTTTTTCCCATTACACATGACTCACAAATCTTGTTAGGAACTTGAATGGTTGGCAAACTTGAAACCCACTCTTTGTTTGCAAGAAACATAATGCTTCCAAAATTCAAATGCACAAGTCGCATATGCCATAGCCAATTATCACTTATATTCATAATATTACAGTAGTAAGTATTACCATGATTAAGATATGATGGAAATAAATGACTAGTGTCATTCTAATCTTTATAATCATGCCCTTTTTTATATCACTTACGGTAAATCCATCTTTACTGAAGTGTAAATCATAACCCTTTTCTAATAATTGTCCAACGCTTAATAGATTCTAACAAAGAGTAATAGCTTAGTACACATCAAAAATATAATCTAAAGACCCATTCTTTAATTTTATAGCAATCTTTCCTCTTCCCAAAACTAGAATCTGGTATTTATTGACAAGCTTTACTGAAAAATGAAAGGATTCAATTTGGAAAAAAAAAACTTTATTATTTCCACTTAAGTGATTACTGTAACCTGAGTCTAATAACCATTGAAAATTATCACTGTTACTAGTATCATGAGCGGCCATCGACAAGGTCTCTGGATTATTATTCTCAATAACTCCAACTTGATAATCTTTATATTCTTATCTTCGAGCACGACATTCTTTATTATAGTGACCATATTTTTTGCAATTATAACACTGAATATGTGATTTGCACACACATTAATAGTGACCAAACTTTTTGCACTTGCAACGTTGAATATTAAATTTATCCTGAGGCGATTCACTTGCTCCTGGTATATAATTGGTTCTGAAATTCTTGCCTTCTGTGCCTCTAAATTTTGAACTTCTTTAAGTATGCTCTATTTTTCCTATTGCAGTTTCTTTCTCATTTCTCAAATTTACTTGGGGTTTTGAACTTGCTCAACTATGCTTGGTGATCTTTCATTCATTCGCATTTGATGAGTCTTTAATGAGGCTCACAACTCATTGAGAGTCATGGACCCAAATTGTTTAAACTCTTCAATGGTTGTGACAACATAATCAAGTTGGCTTGTCAACATGCGCATGATCTTCTCCACGAAATCTTTCTGTGTAATTTCATGACCATTATTTTTCATCTCATTGATCAATTTTTTTCATTTGAGAAAAATAATCACGAATACTTTCATCATTGTCTTGCTCCATCAACTCATATTACCTTTTCAAACCTTGTAGTCTTGCTCATTTAACTGTGTCTGCTTCTTTATACGCTTTGAGCATAATATTCCAAGCCTCCCTTGCTGTTTTGGCATGGAATATTTTTTCAAGAATCGGAAACTTAACAGATTGACAAATTAAAAACATGCCTTTTTCATTTAATTAACAATCACGAACTAATTGTTGTGATTCTTCAACCATCGATTTTTCTTTTTCTACTAAACCTTCTACTAAAACTTTCTCCAAAATTTCACCATATCTATTGCTTCTCAAACATAACTCCATCAAATGTTTCTACATTGCAAAAAAAAATTTCCATCAAACTTGAAAATTGATAATTGCATGGTTGAACTTATTGAACTTAAGTTGTTGAACTTGAAAACATTCCACTTCTCCATTGGGCTTTTACTTTGTCTTGATACCCATTTGACACCAATAGGCTTCTTCCTTTTTGGTAAAGTGGTTAAATCCTATGTTTTATTCTTTTCTATGGCATATATTTCTTTATCCATTGCTTTAATCCAACGAAAATCATTTACTGCTTCTTTGATCATTACTGGATCACAATCTGCAAAGAAAGCACAATGGGCCACAACTTCATCATCATTGTCATCATCACATACTTGACAATCTTTCGTATAAGTGGGTGGATGGCATTCTCATTGTGAACACCTAAGTGAAGGTGAAATACAAGGAGATGACACTTCAGGATCTATGAGTTGGCTCTTTAGGAATTGGAGGTGAAGATGACTCTTTAGTTTGATTAGTCGTTTCCAATTCATTATTTATGAACACTAGTAGTGAAAATGATTTTTTTCTTTTTCTGAACAATCCCATACTCCATCTTATTCAGAAGCAACATCTTAACTGATAATCACTTTTTGAGTCTTTAGATTATAAAGCTTATAGCCTTTTGTTTCCATGATGTAACCAAGAAATAAACATTTTTCTACCTTTCCATCTAGCTTCTTTCTCATCTCATCAGGCACATGTGAATATGTTATACAACCAATCACCCTCATATGACTAAGATTAGGCTTTCGTCCGCTTCATGCTTCTTTTGGCATTTTATAATGAAAACTTTTAATAGGAAACCTATTCAAAATATAGACCATATAAGTCATGACCTCTACCTATAAACTTTTAGGCAACTTCTTCCAAAATAACATAGTTCTCATCAGATCCATAATATTTCTGTTTTTCCTTTTTTCCACTCTATTTTGTTAAGGAGTGTACCTAGTTATCAATTAATGCTTAATTATATGCTTTCTTAAGAAATCATCACAAACAATATATTATGTGCCTCTATCCATTCTCAAAGTCTTGATAGAATAATCACTTTTTTTTTCAATATACGCCACAAAATTCTTAAGTACTTCACGTGCCTCAGATTTTTGCTTCAAAAAATGAACTCATGTCTTTCTACAAATATTTGTTACCTTCATTTGATGGAAGCTCCACATAACATAGATCTGAATGTATAAGCTCTAATGGATGTTTGGCATTCCATGTTTGCTTTGTAGGAAATTGATCTCTATGTTTTTTTCCCATTACACATGACTCACAAATCTAGTTAGGAATTAGAATGGTTGGCAAGCCTGAAACTCACTCTTTGTTTGCAAGAAACATAATACTTCCAAAATTCAAGTGCACAAGTTGCATATGCCATAGCCAATTATCACTTATAGTCATAATATTACAGTAAGAAGTATTACCATAATTAAGATATGTTGGAAATAGATGATTAACGTCATTCTCATCTTTATAATCATGCCCTTTTTCTATATCATTTACGATGACTCCATCTTTATTGAAGTGTAAATCATAACCCTTTTCTAATAATTATCCAACACTTAACAGATTCTAGTAAAGAGTAGGAGCATAGTACACATCAAAAATATAATTTAAAGACCCATTCTTTAATTTTATAGCAATCTTTCTTCTTTCTAAAACTAGAATCTGGTATTTATTGACAAGCTTTACTGAAGAATGAAAGGATTCAATTTGGGGAAAAAAAAACTTTCTTACTTCCACTTAAGTGGTGCTGCAACCCGAGTCTAACAACCATTGATAATTATTGCTGTTACTGGTTTCAAGAGCGGCCATTAACAAGGTCTTTGGGTTATTATTCTCAACAACTTCAGCTTGATAATCTTTATATTCTTATCTTCGAGCAGGACATTCTTTATTATAGTGATCATATTTTTTGCAATTATGGCACTGAATATGTTATTTGCACACACATTGATAGTGACAAACATTTTGCACTTGTAACATTGAATATTAAATTTATCCTGAGGAGATTCACTTGCTCATGGTATATAATTGGTTCTGAAATTCTTGCCTTATTTTCCTCTAAAATTTGAACTTCTTTAAGTATGCTTTGTTTTGCCTATTGCAGTTTCCTTCTCATTTCTCAAATTTACTTGGGGTTTTGAACTTACTCCACTGTGCTCGGTGATCTTGCATTCATTCGCATTTGATGAGTCTCTAATGAGGCTTGCAACTCATTGAGAGTCATGGGCCTAAAACGTTTAGACTCTTCAATGGTTGTGACAATATAATCAAAGTGGCTTGTCAACATACGCATGATCTTCTCCATGAAATCTTTCTCCGTAATTTCATGACCATTATTTTTCATCTCATTGATCAATTTTTTCATTTGAGAAAAATAATCACGAATACTTTCATCATTGTCTTGTTCCATCAACTCATATTACCTTTTCAAACCTTGTAGTCTTGCTCGTTTAACTGTGTCTAGCAAAATATTCCAAGCCTCTCATATTATTTTGGCACGGAATATTTTTTCAAGAATCGGAAACTTAGCAGATTGACAAATTAAAAATATGGCTTTTTCATTTAATTAACTATCACAAACTAATTGCTGTGATTTTTCAACCATCGATTTTTCTTTTTCTACTAAACCTTTTTCCAAAATTTCACCATATCTGTTGCTTCTCAAATATAACCGCATCAAATGTTTTCACATTACAAATTTTTTTAACCATCAAACTTAAAAATTGATAATTGCATCGGCTGAACTTATTAAACTTCAGTTGTTGAACTTGAAATCATCTTGATCTACTTAAATAATTTAATCAAGCTTTGATATAAGATGTTAACAATTATAATTGCCTAAAAAAAACTAGTTAACAAAATATACACAAAATTTTTATTAATACTTCACACTACATAACTCGCTGGAGTTGGGCGTCTTCATACCTTTTTTTACTTACTTTTCTTTTGACTTTCTGTACAATACATGCAATCAGTGAGGCTGTCTAAAGGAATTCAAAAATAAGTTGGCTCGACATTTTTACGATGTAAAATAAAACACTTTAGAACTCATACTCTAGAAACACGTATTAATCGAGGTTAATTTCCGTCAAAAGCCTCAAATTCAAAACGACGATCTGAAGCAAGACAAAGATGAAAAATAAGAGGACAACGGACCAACCCTGCTGGGAAAACACCGGAAAAAGCGAGCAGAGCAGGGGAATGCAAAAGAGGAGCAAAGCAAAATGCAAGATAGAGAACCCTCAAAATGACGAATGACAAAGCTGGAAACTAAAAGGAGCAAAGCAAAATGCAACTTAGAGAAGTCATAAAACTAGTCTGATGCGAGGAGATCCAATCCAATAGAAAAAAGAGGTGTGTTCTCTCCATAGATAGTTTTAGTTTTTGTCCCAGAGCCATAGGTTGGAAGATGTAAGCCGTAGATTGTTCCCTAACTTCGCATCTTCTTTTTCGTTCATTAATTTGCAATTGAATTTGGATCCTCAATTTAAATCATTAATCTTTTATGAATTTCCCAAAAAATTAATTTAGCCTTTAGATCAAATGTACCTTTTCTGGAAACAAAGTGGACACTGTAGCTCTCTCCCCTTTTTTTCCTTCTTATTTGCCTTTTCTTTTTCATTTCAGCTAAGCGAGGGGATGGGTTGTAGAACGATGACCCTCTGAAATCTCATCAGATCTTCTATTTATGGTGGTTCATCGTCTCTGTAATGCAACATTGGAGAATATCCTTAAAAAGAGATCCAGTTCTTCAACAGGCTTGCTTCCTCGTTTCTACGAAATTCTGTTTTCTTTTAAAAAATTGTTTGATTTAAGTTATTCATATTTCATTTATCTTTTATGTTTTTGGGTTAAGTTGGGTCCATTCGATAATCTATTCTTGCGTTAGGCTGTTTATTTAGGGCCCTATTTTAACGATTCTCTTTTTTTAATTGATTGGCTGATCAAGATTTTGATCCGAAGTTGGATTCAATTCGTATTTCTTTTCTGGTTCCCATTTTCAATTCCAACCTAGATAGTCAAGAGCCTGAACCAAAACAGACGTTCATTTTGGGCCCAAGCCTAACATTTTGTATAAAATAAAAATGACAACTTTAATATTTGCATAAACTTTTATTTTGGATTTAATTAATTTAGATTACCTATTTTTAAAAAATTAATTATTAAAAAATTTCAAAATTTACACAATTTTATAATTATAATTTGAATTTTAAAAAATAACAATAAAATATAAACAATTTTAATTTCTTACAAAATAATTTGACATTAACCTCTTTAACAAAATTGATGTGACAAATCATGTTAACTATGTTAATTGTCAAGGAAAAGTTTATGTCAGGTTATAATAAAATTAAATTAAATAATATGAAAGGAAAAAAAAACTATGTTAACTTTCTACTCTCGTCTGCCTATATTTCCGCTCCCATCTACAACACTCATTCTCTGACCATCGTCTGAGGTTTGCCTTCTTGTTGTCTACTGCAGTTTTGTTTACACAGTATGCTTTGCTGCCTTTTTCTACAAAATGTATGTTTCACTATGTGTGTTTTGTTTGATAAAACGTAAAAATGTCAAAGCCTGTTTCACAATTTTGACTTTTGAAGAAGGGATCTGCTCACAAGCATGGTAGGGCAATTAGGAAAATTTTGAATGCCACATGGCCAAAGATGACACATGTTGCTTCTGTATGGTTCCTTCTTTGGATGTGTATTATCTTTTTTGTTGCAATATTTTGTTAAAGCAAATGCTAAGACCCCCTTCTATTGGTGATTAATACTATTAGGCACCTCCTTTTTGGTCAAACCTTTTAGTGGTTAATGCTAATACTTAAATCCCATTTCTGCAAATGTTTATATCTTGATATATCTGCAAATGTTTCTGAGCTGATGTTTTTCTATTTTAAATTATACCATTCACCCTCTAAGTTATTCTAGTGTATGTTATATTTTTTTTTATTAATTATACTCTCCACATATAGGTCATTTGGCTTCTATTTTTTGAAATTTGTAGCATAGACATCTTTTGATAGAAGTGACCATCTTGAACTTAATTACAACAGATACTAAAATCTTCTATTAGTTGCTTAGTGTATACTTCGTTTATATTCATTGATTGGTTAGCATATGCTTAGCTAATTTTAGTTCAAGTGCTCGCATGCATAAATAATTCAACTCTAATGTTAAAAGGTAAAACTAGTTGTTCACTGGTGGAAAGATCAATACATAGGCAATATGATTGTTTGGTATCAAACTACAGATTTTCACTAATCAAACTTGCTGTATGTACATGCAATTTTTACGATTAGGATTATCATGATATTAGTTGATGTTTTTATGTTTTAAATTCTCTTATTCATCCATTAAGTTTTTCTATCTTTTTTTTTTTTTTTTTGCTTACACTCTCCACGCATGAGTCATTTGGCTTCTATTACTTAAAATGTGTAGCATAGATATCTCTTGATAGAAGTGACCATCTTGAACTTTACTACATCAAATGTTGAAATCTCACATTAGTTACTTTGTACATACATGTTTATATAGTTGGAAGCATCTTTTCTAATTTATGTTGTTTAATTAAAAACTAATGATATAATTATTTGTTTGTAGATGTTGGTAAATTTTGAATTTCGTTATGATGGGGGTGTTGGAAAGACATGAAAATAATAAATATATTGGGATAAGATTAGAATGAAGAAGGATGTGATTATTAATGAACTTAACATGCTAGTCTTAAAAGGAGTGTCTAAAGATAAAGGACATAGAGTAATATCTATGTTTTGCAAATTTTCTAATGAGTTAATGGAAGCTTAAAGGAGTTAAGCTTGCACCATGATAAGGATATATTGGCAATGTCAATCGTAAGAAAGAATTGGACTACCATAATGTTGAAGTCTACTAATAATTAGATTCTTCACCATCTATTGTAGGATGCTCGTAACCATGTTATAGTAGACTTCAACATTATGATATTGGAAATTACTTGAATGTTAACACACAGTAGAAATATGACTATAAATGATGAAGGGTGGTTCCAAGTTCAAGTGGAACAAGATGAGATTTCATTGTTATGGAGATGAGTGAACCTGGAGATGATTCATTTAAAGACGAGTTATTCACAATAGATGGTGAAGAATATGTTATTACGAGAATAAATGAGAATAGATGTGCCAAGATTGTACATAGTGAATTTCAATGTGACAATGTTGTAAATAGGGTTAAACGTAGAGGAAAGGATTGCAATGAAGATGGCAATTATTCCAAAAATACACAAAGACAAGAAGGAATTTCACATGGTTGGTGTAGTGAATATGAGGATAGTAATGCTAAAGTTCAATCATCAGTTAGTAGTGATGATGGATGGTGTGAGGCATCTGTTTTAAAGAAGAAATACATTGTCTTTAATCCAAAAGTGGATATGAAGGATTTTAAGTTTGAAATTGTTATGAAGTTTAAGAATGAGAAGTAATTAAGGCAAGCAATAAGAAATTATCCAATTGCTAATGGATATGATGTTTCAATTGCGAGATCCGGTATGAGAATGGAGGTTATTTGTGAGCCACAATGTCCATTTTGTGTATATGCTAGCTGTATTGGAAATGAAAAAAAAAACATTTGTTGTTAAGATAGTAGAATAGAAGCATAATTGTAGGAAAGTGTAAAGAAACAAGCAAGTTAGCAGGAACTAGATAGCAAATGAATTCTTGCACAAGTTTAGGAGGAACTCAAACTGGCCAATTAATAAGATGGCTGATGATCTTCAAAGAAAATATGCATTACAGGTGACTAAATCCCAATGTTACGGCACTAAATGGGAAGTTTTTATTATGCTGCGAGGATCTTCTGCCGCAGAAGGTTATAATACCAAGTTATGGTCTTTATAGATAAAAGTTATGATGAGCTGATAAAGATCGGCAATTTATTATTCAAACTAAACTTGATGAAAAGTCACGGTCAATTTTTAAGAGGTTTTATATTGGAATTAGTACTTTGAAGTATGGTTTTCTTAATGGATGTAGGAAATTTAATTGGGTTAGATGGATGCTTCTTAAAGACATTCCTTATAAGTGCTTTATTAGCTATAATTGATCATGCAAAAAACAATAAAATGTTTCCTATACCTTAGGCCATAGTTTAGGGAGAAAATTATCAATCTTGCATTGGTTTTTGAAATTCTTGATGAAGATCTAAACTTAAATGGAAATGTATGGAATTTTGTGAGCGATCAATAAAGATAAACGTTAAATATTCATACATGTGATGTTCATTTCTTAATATGCTTTGAGTTCTTCAACTTACATTACTTTTTTTATTATAGGATTTAATTAGTGGGTGCATTAAAGAATCTTTTCCCAGAAGCTGAACATAGAAATCATGCCTAATATCTCTATACAAATTGATCTACTGTTCATAAAGGTCATACATATAGGAGTTTATTTTGGCGAGCGGTGACTTACACAATGAAAGTGAAATTTGATAGAGTAATAATGTAGTTGAAGAGTATTTTGAAGAAGGCCTATAATGATTTCAAAGTTAGGAAACCAAAAACTTTTGTGAAGCCATTTGTGAGCATAAAACTGAAGTGTGAAATAGTTTACAATAACATATCAAAGACATTTAATAGATTCATTTATGAAACTCGTAAAAAATGGGTTGATCAATATGTTATAAGATATTCGAGTTGTCTTAATGACTCAGATACTTGAAGAAAGGGATATGAATCATTAATGATATATACCTAAGAGTTAGGAAGAAATTCAAGGTTGCATAAAGGGAATTAAAGCACTATATCACCAAGACTAACGAGAATTTGAAATTTGAAGTCACACTTTTTGCAAACAAGTTTCTTGTTGATTTATAAGTACAAACTTGTTAATGTAGACTTTGGGATTTAAAAGGAATTTTATGTAAGGATGTTGTGGCTTGTATATCATATCAAAGGGAGGATATCAATGCTTATGCTTGGAGATACTATAAACGTGAATATTATTTAAATAGTTATCAATATGCCATGGAACCCATTAGTGGTCTAAAATTTTAGCCAAAGACTAAAAATTTGTAGCCAATATTACCTTCATTGATTAGGAAGATGCCTAGAAGGCCAAAATAGGCAATGAAGAAGAATGAAATTTAAACAAATTGGACAAGGTTGGAGTACCTATCAGATATCATCATTATTATGAAGTTGGTCATAATATAAGAGTATGCAAAAATAAAGATCAACCTTTGAGACAAGCTGAAATTGTTAAGCTGATTATTATTATTATTATTACTTCATTTCAAATGTGGATTAAATGTTAATTTGTTCATTAAAAGGTGTACATATATATATAATTGAACAATAAAAGAAGAGGCCACCAAAAAATCAAGTCCTTTCATCTAATATTGGTAATTGTGCAATTCAAAAACCCATACAATCAGTATCTACAAGCTAAAATACTACATCATGTATCTTAAAAAATACAAAGAGGGTGGTTAGTGGATATTAATACTTAATTTTAAGGAATTCTTCTATAAAGTATTTAACAACATAACTGCTTTTGTTTGTATAGGTAACTAGAGGATATGGAGTAATATTTAGGAAAGTTATTTGGAACACTTATTTTATGGTTAGTCACTTAAATATATCTTTACACTGCTTATATATAATTATTTATACATGCTAATATTGTGGTTTTATTTGTTATGCCTCATATATGGATGGAAGTCAATGTCAAGTTCTTGAACCTACAAAAAATAATGCAATTACATTATAACAAAAGGGGCTTTTAGCGGTAAAAATTATCGTCACAAAATTGCGATAACAAATAGTATCAGTGACGTTTTTACAAAATCATTGTAAAAAATATTTCACTCCGATCTCAAATATGTCACGAAAAATGATAGGCAAAGATTAAGTAAATCATTGCCAAAGATAATTTAGGACGCTTTGTTTTCGTGGCTAAAACTTATTACCTATGTTTTTGTGTTTATAGGTAAAAATATTTTGCTACGTTGACTATTTCGTAGCAAAATAGATTTTGTGATGGTTTACTAAATGTAGGTAAAAGTCATTTGAGACAGTTTCTAGAATGTAGTTGGTGAGTGGATGATGGGAGAGGGAAAAAGATACCGCATAAAATCTTGAGATACTTTCCTATTAAACCATGACTACAAAGGCTTTTTATGTCAACAAAAACAACCATAGATATGAGGTGGCATAAAGAGAAACGCATTGATGATAACATTATGCGCCATCTAGTAGATTCAATGATATGGAAAGACTTTGATGGAAAGTTTCCATGGTTTGCATAAGAATGTCGTAATGTTCGACTTGGTTTAGTGCCATACAATTTACCTCCATGGAAGTGTATGAAGGAGTCTTTTATGTTATTGTCTTCACTTATTCCAGGACCTACTACTCCTAGTAAAGACATCAATGTATACATGCAGCCATTAATTAATGACTTAAACAATCTATGGGAAGTTGGATTAGAAACTTTTGATGTTGTTCAAGGTGAAACATTTATAATGGATTAGAAACATTTAGAAAATTTTTGTGGACTATAAATAATTTTCTAGCTTATGGGAATTTGTTTGGATGGAGCACTGAAGGGTATATGGCTTGTCCCGTATATAACTATCAAACTTATTTAATGAGGCTACAAAGTAAAATATATTATACGAGACATCATCGTTACTTGAAACATGGGAATTGTGGCGAAGAAGCAAATTGTTTAGTGGTAAAGTAGAATTAAGTGAAGCTCCTTTGTAGTTTCCTGGTGATGATATAGTTATGCAGCTATCACATTTAGGTGAAATTACACCTAACAAACACTCAAGTAATAGAAAGCGAAAGCGAAATGTTGTTGAGCTTAACTGGAATAAAAAAGCATATTTTTCAATTTACTGTATTGGAAGGAATTGCTATTGAGGCATAATCTTGATGTGATGAATATTGAAAAAATATTTGTGAGAATATTTTAGGAATTGTGATTGGAATTGATGACAAATCGAAAGATACAATTAAGGCTAGATTAGACTTGGAAGACATGAATATAAGAAAAGATTTGCATTTGGAAAGAAGAGATAATGGGTTGTACATTATTCGACTTACTTGTTACAGTATGTCAAAAAGGGAGAAGCAAGCTTTTTGTTAACTTTTTAAATCAGTCAAGTTTCCTTATGGGTATGCATCTAATATACCCCATTGTGTGAATGTTAAAAAGGGAAAAGTATCGAGGTTGAAAAGCCATTATTGCCATGTACTTCTGCAACAATTACTTCTTATTGGAATACATGGATGTTTGCCAAAAGATGTGTCCATAACTTTGGGACGATTGAGTGAGCTTTTTAAGCAATTATGTTGCAAGACACATAAAGTTAAAAAACTTGACAAAATGAAAAAATACATTTCTCTGATGCTATGTAAGCTTGAACTAGTATTTCCTTTATCGTTTTTTGATGTTATGGTGCATTTGGAAACTTACCATATGAAGCAAAACTTTATGGACATGTTCAATTTCGATGGATGCTCCCTATTGAAAGGTAATTTATATTAACTTCTACTTTCTAAAAAAGTTATTAGTTAGTAACAATTGTTAATGCTTTATATTTTGTTTAGGTTTTTATGCTCTCTTAAGCATTATGTACGTAATAAAGCTCGACTTGAAGATCTATTGCAAAGGCTTATTGTAGCATCCGAACTTTGCGGGAGAGCCTCGCTCTACCCCTCAAGAGGCCCACGATGCTACAGTGTAGAGCCCGGCCTCTACCGCCATCACTCCAGGTATTGTCCTCTTTGGTCACTGCGTGAGCCACTGCTCGAACACAGGACCTCAAGGTTTTGTTGCTCTTAAGAGCAC
>JANIHZ010000005.1:34971618-34981965 GCA_027478365.1 Erythroxylum rufum
AATTGACAGCCAAACAGTCAACTGGCTTTTAAAAAAAGCTCTTCTCAGAAAAGCTCTACTGACAAAAGCTCTACTAACAAAAGCTCAACCAAACGGTAAATTAATAATATAATACGCATACTACTGCTAACTGAAATCATAAAATACAGTTTGCTTGTTTTATTATTTGGGCTGCTCTGGTTGGCCCAATTAATAAAATCTTTATTTATATAGAGCAAAACAAATACACTTCCCGACTGTCTGCAATTACCCTTTTTCTCCCTCCTCAATCCCATCGGAGACGGGGCACTTAGAAAATTATTCTCAAACTGACCGAACCAGTGTACGGCCCTTGAGGGTTCTGGTGAGATGCGTGCTTCGATTTTTTTTCCTGGCTTTTTCATTGCCTTTTTGTAACTTCGTGTTAGGCTTTAGGGCTGATGTTTATCTTAGGTTTGTGGAGATCTCATTTATTGCCTGTAATGTGTTTCTTTTTCTATTGCAAGTTTCATTATTTCCTTTTTCTCTGTCATTGCCTTTTTCATTTGTTAGTTTCTTTGGAATTGGGGATTGAAAAAGAGTTCATTGCTACCGTAACAATGTTTTGCTAGTTGGCTAGCTGTTGTTAGGAGTTGAATCTTGTTGGTGGTTGTATTGGTAATTCAATATTCTCTCTTACGTTTAGGGTTGGATGCAAATTTTCAGTATTTTGTGGGGAATGATATAATTGTATCTCATACTTCGGTAATTATTTTGCATTTTTTATTTTGATATAAATTGTTGATGGGATTTTTCCTCGTGTAATTAGGGAATGGAATCCTCTGATGATGAGGTTGATGCTGTGACTCAATCAGTGTCAAACTACTACTTCCTGGATGACAAGAATGAGCCAATCTCGTTTTGTTCGCTGCCTATTCAATGGACTGAAACTGAGGGGGTAGATGATAAGAAAAGGACAGATATATTCTTACATGGAGCTGTGGACAATGGGCTCCAGAAGATTTGCAAGGAAGTCATGGCATGGAAGTTTGATCTGACAAATGCAACTCCAGACATATTTGTCCTCACCAAGGATAACAGTTGCATCAAACTAGGCAAGCCAAGAAAGAGCTTTGAGGAGACAATTAGGACAGCCTTAATTACAGTGCAATGTCTCCATTTTGCAAGGAGAAATCCAGAAGCCTCTGGGAAATCTGTGTGGGATCACCTATCAAGAGCTTTTCGGTAATCCTTGTAATTTACTATTTGTTTCATGCTTGACTTTTTTTGTGCATCATTACATAAAAGCTATTGTTAAATTTGTAGCTCGCTGGACGTTCGACCTTCTCAAGATGATTTGGTTGACCACATTACTTTAATCCAGGAAGCTGTCAGAAAGGATGAGCACTTAGCAAAGTGTAAGGTTGTAACATCATTATGCCCCCTTGCTGGATATTTTTACTGAAGATATCTTTATTGTACTCACAAAAGATCATCATAGATATTGTATATACATTGGGAGCTGAAATTTCGGTTAGCTGTTGTTGAATGGCATTATATTTATATGATTTTCTAGAGTGCTGAGGTTGAGCTTATTGTTGCCTACACATGCAACAATGATGGATATTTGTTTCCTTATGGTTTCTTATTTTTGTTGAAATGACATAAAAAATTACCCATTTAGGTTTTATAGTTTCATTGTAACAAAATTGAGTTTAGGATTTATGGTCTTTAAATGATGATGAAATTTACATGAAGTGATGCTATTTTCTAGATGTTTAACTATATTTTCTGTCTGCAGTTTTTGCTCACGTTTATTGAGGGGAAGCCAAGGAAGAGGATGCTTTTGGATGAGGTCATACTATTATAACTATTGTGTTTCTTTGCCCATATTGGGATTATTTTCCTATATGGATTTATTGTAGCAAATGGGGATTCTGCTTTGCAGGATGTCCAAACTACAAAAACATCTGAATTCATTGTTGACAATGTTGTTGATGTTGATGGTGATGGTGATGAGGATTGCATCTCTGAAGATGAAGAAGTTGACTCTGGTGAAGAGGGTGACTTATTTGATTCTGTTTGTGCATTTTGTGACAATGGTGGTGATCTTCTGTGGTACAGTTCTCTACTGGTTTCTTTTTTATCTCATTGCTAATTGTGCTTTCTGCTGTTGACATGACAAAGAAAAGTTATTTTCTCATCATCCTAGTGATTAGTTTTTATACTGATTATACATGTCGTTCACTTTTAATAATAAAACCTTTGGCTTCCCTGTTAAAGAAATTGACAATGTGGGACTTCTGTGTTGGTTATTGTTAGTATTCTTTTATGCATGAAGTTGGATCACCTCTTGAAACTCATCTTTTCTGTGGTTAGTGCTCGTCTGGTTAAGTTTTACTGTCATTTTATTATTGCTTGCTTTGCAGCTTATCCGCTTTAATATTTGAAACCATACAGTTGTGAAGGGAGATGCATGAGATCATTTCATGCAACTTTAGAAGCTGGAGAGGAATCCGTTTGTGACTCTCTTGGATTAACTAACGAAGAGGTCATGGTATGCTATCGTTACTTGTTTTACATTGACTTTTTATTTTGCTGTCACATCATCAATTTTCATTTTTGTTTCCTCTTTTTTGGCAGGCAATTGAAAATTTTATCTGCAAGAATTGTAAATATGCACAACATCAATGCCTTTCCTGTGGAAAGTTGGGATCTTCTATTAAATCGGCTGGTGCCGAGGTACACTGTTGCTTAAAAAGATTTTAATCTTCTCTATCTTATCATATTTTTCTTTGTGCCATTTGCCAGTTCTAAATATTTACATCGAATAAGCCACAAAAAGTGCACGTACAATTAAAAGCATTAAAACATGTTTTGGGAAAATGGTGGAAAAAATATGTTAAACGAATTGAATATTATTTATAGATTACTTATTTAATCTTTTTCTAGAATTTGGTTTGCTCTTACAATTCAAATAATCAACCACGAAGTACTTGGATGTTTTATTGTGATTAAGACTTTTTTTTTTATCATAATGTAGTAAGATGTTTGATCTAAATCTCTATTCATATACCCATGAGGACTTTATTTATAGATACTTTATGCTTTACACTGATTCAAACAGTCTGATTCACTATCTGATCAGTTTATTAGTCTTTCCTATTCGCGAATTGATTTCTGGTTTGAATTCAAAATATTATAATTTTTAATATGGGTAGAGTATAGAGCCCATTAACAAGAATTGGGCTTGGATCAACCATTGCCAAAATGACTAGAACTAGTCATTTGGATAGTTGACCCTTACCACTTATAAACCCTTTAACATTTTCATGTTTAGTTGGGATACTCTAACACTCTCCCTCAAGTGCAACTAGGACTGGACATCCAGTTGTCACTTGAAATAAATGCAGTGGTAACCGGGCTGGTCCGCTGGGACTGGACATCTAGACGGACAACCGTGAAATTAATAATCCGGATCAAACCTGTTCTGATACCATTGACAAAATTGGGGAATAATATTATGATATATTGAATAGAAAGTATACAGCCATATATAGGCCATTACAAGTAGGAATTTAAATCTGGAAAGTTATCTAAAGCTATCTAATGTAATCTCTTAATTTAAGAGATTTCAAACTTATTTTATCTTAACTATTTATAGCCTATCTATATCTCAATATAATCTATTTACAACTGTTTAGTATCTTGACAGGAATATTATTCATAATATTCCACCAACACAAAACATTGATTTCTTTATGCTGAACACCACTCCCCTGCTTACTGTGTTGCAAGCAAACTACCTTGAAATTGAAAGAAGCTTGAAACAACCTAGAAACATATAACATATCAACTAATAGTTATCAATGCTGTATCTTTTAATTGATCTCTAAGGATTATTATTGTGTGCAGTTCTTCAACTAACTTTTTTCAGGTCTTTCGGTGTGCTAATGCAACTTGTGGTTACTTTTATCATCCACATTGTGTGGCAAGATTGCTCTACCCAAATGATGAAAATGCAGCTTTAGGATTGCAGAAGCAAATCGCTGCAGGGGAATCTTTTGCATGCCCTATTCATAAGTGTACTGTTTGCAAACAAGGAGAGAATAAGAAGAATGTGGAATTACAATTTGCTGTATGCAGGCGGTGTCCAACATCGTACCATCGAAAATGCTTGCCTAGGTTATAAAACCTCCTTATCACTTTTATGGTTCTGTTTGTCTAGCATTTTTTATAATTGTTCTCATGCTTTGATCAGGGAGATTGCTTTTGAAAATTTAGAGGAAGAAAATATCAGTATAAGGGCATGGGAAACGCTGTTACCTAATCGCATACTGATCTACTGCTTGTAAGCACTTTATCAAGCTCTCTCTGACCCTCTATGTCTAACAATCAGCGCTGCTTGATT
Organism: Erythroxylum rufum; assembly: GCA_027478365.1. Lineage (NCBI taxonomy): Eukaryota > Viridiplantae > Streptophyta > Magnoliopsida > Malpighiales > Erythroxylaceae > Erythroxylum > Erythroxylum rufum. The sequence goes on from JANIHZ010000005.1 coordinate 34,975,988, forward strand.
CTCCCTCTCATCAGTTCCTATTTTCCTGTTTTGGCAAAACTGAAAATTTTAATGTGGCTTTTTTTTTTTGGTCGGTCAAGAAAACATGAGATTGATGAAGAACTTGGGACTCCTGCAAGAGACCATATAAAATTTCCTGATGTTGAAGAGAAAGAAAAACGAGCAGTAGAGCAGCCTCGAACTGGAGTTAAACCTCTATTGAAGAAGAGAAGGTTAATTTCTGAAGATTCTTCTCCTGAAACAACTGTTGGGAAAGCCACTAAGACAAAGAAGCTTGAAATTACCAAGAAAAACAAAAACATGTCAGAAAGATTAGCTTCCTTGAAGAAAGTGGGGACAAATGTTGTATCCAGGAAGTCCTTGAAGGTAAATAAGAAGTTCATTTCAAAGGAGGTTACTAAAGCTGCGACAGCTATTGAGAACAGGACATCACTGGGTGACATGTTATTTGATGTTATGACGAAAAGTTCTGAACGAGGAAAGCATGGGAAGCAGGATATGCTTGGAAATGAACTTAACAAAAACACACCAGTTAAGATGGCAACTAAAAGTTTAAGCAGTGAACTACCTGCTTTAGATTCTGAAACAGAAAGAAGGTGACATTGTACTTTAGCTTCGTAATGGCTACAGTCTCTTGAGTCTCTTTCTACTGCAATGTCTTTGGAAGTTTTATTTTTAACATGTGATGTACTTTCCAGAGTTAAGGCCTTGATGAAAGAGGCTGAATCTTCAATATCCTTAGAAGATGTGATAAGAAAGCATGAAGTTCCATCAACACATACTTCCTCATCGAGAGCTATTGTGGACAAAACCATTACACTGGGGAAGGTTGAGGGAGCAGTTGAGGTATATTTGTCAAACTTTCTTATTTGGAAATTATAGCTGCGTGAGATTTTTATTATCTTTTAAGGATTTTTTTTTCTGATCTTCATCAACTAGGCTGCAAGAACAGCTTTGAAGAAGCTGGAACGAGGATGCAGTTTAGATGATGCCAAAGCTGTTTGTGAACCAGAGGTTCTTGGTCAAATGCATAAGTGGAAGGTGATTATTTATACACATTATGCCATTACTATCATCTACACTCTCGGTATTGCTTAATATATTGAAATTGTTACGTGCTTTCTACTATTCACTTTTCTTTCTCCAAATATTTACCTTTTTGCTAAAGTGGAATGGAGAAAATAGCAGGCTTCCATGAGTTGGGACTGAAGCTACTTGAGTATGAGTATTACTCCCTTCTTTTCTAATGCTGCCAAGATCATTCCCCTTGAGTTTTTCCCTGAGTAGGCAGATAATAGGTTATTTCTTTAATTTTCTGTATGTTTGCATGCATATACGTAGTGTTGAATGTTTACGGTGTGGTCGAATGTGTTCTCTTGATAAGGCAAGTTTCTTCATTTGGAGAAGCGGTCATTTTCAGTGCTAATGAGTGTCTACTGAAAGTCTACTGAAAATCAAGCCCTCAGTAACTTTTTTCCCCATATGATAATGCTAGGAACATCTCTTAATGTGACTTTTATAAGAAAAAGCCTTGATTTGTCTTTGTTCAACTTTGTTATCTGTGTAGACCAAACTTAAAGTATATCTCGCACCTTTTATACATGGCATGCGCTACTCATCCTATGGTCGCCATTTTACTAAAGTGGATAAGCTTCAAGAGGTAATCAAATCTTTGTTTTAGCTAATTGGTAGTCAGTTTTTCCAGCTAAATAATTTGTTCATTTGCATTTGGTTAGTTGTTGTTTGTGCTGGATAGAAATATATTTTCCTTTCAAACACATAAAGTTATTATTAGGGATGATTTTGCAGCCGATTATATGTCCTAACCCTGCACAAAGGGTTTGGTTAATATTGAATTATGGCTTGGGCTGCGTAAGAAAGCTTCTTCCATTTATTTTAACTTGTTGAAATATGAAAGAAAAGAATTGACGATACAATGAGACCTTTTTTATGTTGCTGCTCACATGTTTTTGGTGTGGGTTTGTATTTCAGATGTCAATATGCACACCTGTATTATATTCCCCAAATTTGCTAAACCTTCATGTTACTTCCAATTGTCACTTGAATTAATTCCCTATTGCCTTCTAAGGGCTGCCTCTAAATGGCACCTAATCACTTATTGCTCTCGCTTTCCCTGATGTTGTTGAAATGATTCCGGTTCTTCTTAGTCAAATGGTTTCTTCCTGTAAACACCTCAAAATTCTATAATGCGCATATGTCTGCTTACTGGAGACTGACATACTTTGTAATATCTGATACGTTTTTAGGTATATTTATTTCAGTAATTTTGGGAGCTGTTTGTTTCTATTGTGAGTTGGATTTTGTTGTGATTGTCAAAAATATAAAAATAAATGACAATCTTGTTTGGTTCAAAATGATTTTTGTTTTTGGTTTTCAAAACTAAAGAAATTCACAACTTGTACAAAAACTTATCAAAACAAAAAAAAATCACGTTTTCATGGGTTTTGTCAACAGGTTGCCGAAAATTTTCTTTTATTTTCTTTTCCTTTCTTAATTTTCACTTTCAGTCTCAGTTCTATACTTCCACCATTATTATCATCACCACCATATCCATAGTGACCACCACTGCCATACCCATCACCACCATGTTCATAGCTATCACCATCAAGTTCACCTCCATTTTCACCATGCACACTACACCATACCCACTACCATATGAACTAAATCCTCCACTACCAGCGTCATCACCGTTGCCATGTCTGTGGTAACCCAATGGCAATGAGTGTGATTTATTGAAGAAGATTGAAAAAGTGGGCAGCACAGCATCTCCTTCCCCAACCCCAAGTCAGTCCATGGGACATTCACTCTTTAACTTCTGCTTTAAAAAATTCACACTTTTTTCCTAATTGATTTGTTTTGTTTTAAGGAGTATTTGCCTTTGTAATTAATAACCCAGGCTCTTTTACAGAACTAAAGATGATTTTTTTAAAAAGGCAAATGGAATTAATTGAAAACTTTTTACGTTACAAGCAGTTCTCCGGCCTGAGGCAAGAGACTAGATAGAGACTATGCTAGCTAAAAGCAAAATGTTAGACCTCCTATTACCAAGGTTTATTCTAGATGGGTAAAGGAAAGGGTAACCGAGTAAAGTTACCACTTTCTGTTAGTCAGGGGCTGGTGGGTATTACGTGCATGTGGAAGGGGACAGAATAGTGAGTTTATTGCATGGCTGACGCAAGTAGTTGGCAAGTATAAATAATGTAATGATTGGGAAGGGGGATTTTGATCAGATTACTGAGAGAATTCTGGTGAGCCTTAGGCTAGGAGAGAGCAGACACTCTCGAAATTGTCTGTAAATCACATTGTACCTTGACAGACTTGAGTTACATAATAATAATATTCAGTGACATACTTCTCAAGTACTGAGAGTATCTATCACAAAACTACAGTTTAACATGACCAAGACTTGAAGTCTGAAGTACATATTTCATCCAAGCTCATATGAAATTCCAATCCCCAGATAGTCTTCGCAAATCTCCTTTATAGTACTTATTTACTATTCAGCTCCATTATGCATCTCCATAATCCTCGTTGAATCAGCTATTCCCCTACCGTATAACAAATGAATTTTGTTAGCTAAAAGCTGTTCCCTTATCTGGTCAATGAGTTATTGAAGTAACTGATAGCTAAGCTTCTCTTTGTCTTGGTATGTTCTCTGCTTCCTTTCCCTCGAAATAACATAAATGGTTCTATGAAATGCTATTTTTTATACTAAGAGATTGTCCTTATGCATATTTTGTTCATGACTTAGCCATTCCACCATATCAGACCATTCATCTTTGACGACCAGCTGTTTGCAAAGCTTCTGAATCACAAACCATATGCCAGAGAAAAAATTACATTGGAAGAATAGGTGGTTTAGTGTTTCAGATTGTTGTTTGATAGCTTACAATTTTGTGGAATATTGTTTCCTCTCATTCTGTCCAGAGTTGCCAATCATTGCCTTAATACTAACCATAGGATGAAGGTGATCCTACGAAGTGCTTGGCTGAACCATGCTACTTTGAACCAGGTTCTGTGTGATTGGCTTCTGAACAGCTCCTTGCAGGACCTATTATTGAGTATGTCTGAGGGATGATGACACTGGAGTAAGAGAAGAGAGTGAAAGAAAAAAAAAACTGAGATAGAAGGAAGAGAGGAGTGAAAGAATAGGAACCAAAACTTTTTTTGTTTTATGTCTTTGTTCCTGGACCTTTTTCCTCCAACAGTTTTTCATTAGCATAGCATTAACACATATTTAATGTTTATTTGTGGTAATGAAAAATATGTAAAATAAATAGGAAAAATTATGGAGTAGTCACATATAACAATTTTACATTTTCAAGGAAAATTTTGTGTTACTCTTGTAATCAATTTATAAATATTAGATAAACAGGTTTTTGTTTTTAGTTGTTACAAATTTCAACTAAATAGGTTTCTTTAGCAAAAAACACAAACTTAAAACATAAAACAAAAACTAAAAACTAAAAATCACAACAGAAAAACACAAGTGAAACCAAACAGCCCTTTAGTTTCTTTGATTATGAACACGTTGCAAATTATAAACTATCATTTTTTTTCTATGCAGATTGCTGACATGCTCCATTGGTATGTAGAAGATGGTGACACGGTAAGAATTTCTGTTTCATGTTTTCATTGTGGATTAATGTTCTTAAGGCAAAATGGAGTAGATTTGTTTCTTGGCTGTGGAAGTAAGAACTTTCAGTAGTGCCTGATTTTTCAACTTACTACTAGCATAATTAGATTTGCATATGTATGAATGAGAATCTTTTTTTTCAAAATTCTTGTTAAATATTCTTGGAAGAGGTATTTCAAGACTTGTAGGGTTCATCAGCTGATGATTTCTTTTGCCTGATTATCTGCTTTTTTAAGGAAAATTTTTGAGTGAGAAGTTGTTGTCATGTTAGTTATCTTATTGGTTGATTTGATAAATACTTGTGTATTCAGCACACTGACAGGCAATATATTGATTGCCAGCTCTTCTGATCTAATTATTACTAACGGCCAGGGAAGATTTTGCTTTCTGACGAAACCTTGATGAAATTGGGTGATGAGCATTAAACTGATGGATAAAATTTCAAGTCAGTTTAGTATTATACCACACTCGCCTATTCTGATGCATAGGTGGCAATTCACACATATTATGTGAAATAATATGATGTAATGAGATAATTAAATGGAGAGGAAAGGATGGAATGAGTTAGCTACTTATCTCTACAGAAAATATTTTTGATTTTCTTCCTTGGGATTAGAGATGGCAGGTGGCCTGAACCGAGTCAACAGGCCAGGCCAAAAAGGCCTTTGCCTCCTGACACAAAACGTTGTTTTGTTCTTATGTTTAAGAAACAGGCTGCTCAAAACGACATTGTTTTGGGAAGTTTCCCCAAAATGATGTTGTTTTGGACAATGCGAGTGGCAGGCTGAGATTGGGCCTCAGATTAGGGGGTTGGATCGAGTCAAACTGGGAATGAGACCGGTCCTGCTTGGACCGTTGCCATCCCTACTCGGGATTCTCAAGCCCTACCAGACTTCGGGCCGGGCTCGAGCGGCAGGTTAGGGGGTCGGACCGGGCCAGACATCAGCAACAGGCCTGGCCCTGCCCATACTGTTTCCATCCCTATGTGAGATGTGATTGCATTTCAGTGGGATATAACGCCTTGTAGATGTGATCTACTTGCTTAGTGACTTATATTTACTGTTGTTGCTTTTAAATGCTGACTACTTCGGTATATGTTTTCTGCGAACAGATTGTTGACTTCTGCTGTGGTGCTAACGATTTTAGTTGGATAATGAAAAATAAACTGGAAGAGACAGGGAAGAAATGCTTTTACCGAAATTATGACTTTATTCAACCAAAGGTACATCTTATTTTTTATATTCGAAAATCAACTTACAACCTATTAATTAGTTTTTGAACTTTTTAGATGACTGGAGATGATTTCTTGAATCCTCTTTCA
>JANIHZ010000005.1:34989233-35004545 GCA_027478365.1 Erythroxylum rufum
AATGAATGAATACATAAAACATATTCAAATGATAAAATGGCTAAGATGAAATTAAATTCATTTATTAAGGATAGGAAATGAAAAAAAGATTATATATTTATATATAATATGAGAAATTTATTTAATTGATGACACAAATACAATTGATTAATGAAAAATGAGATTTTTTATAAATGAATATAGAAAACATACATAAAATGATAGCACGATTACAAGAATAAGATGAAACTAAATTCATTTATGAAGGATACGAAATGGAAAAAGATTATATATGATATGAAAATTTCATTTAACTGATGATACAAATGTAATTGATTAATAAAAAAGATTTTTAATGAATGAATATATAAAACGTAAATAAAATGATAAAATCAATAAGATGAATTTGTATTCTTTACATATCAATTATTAATATGTATAAAAAAACTCTACAATAAATTTTGAGGTAAAAAAGATTTCAATTTCAATTACTAATATGTATAGTACTTTATGTACTACGATATTTTGAATTAGAAAAAGAATTTTTGTAGTTTCAAGTTCGAGTTTTTTTCTTAATTGAAAACTACCTAAATTGAGGGGAAAAATAAAATAAGTTTATATATTTCATTTAATTGAATAGAAATCTTGAAATTATGAGAAATACAGTTAATTAATGACAAATACAAAACTCATTTAATTGATAATATAATTTACAAAAAAAGATAATCCAAAATTTTTTATTGATACATTTTACCAAAATTCAATATGAAATCATGAAATAATGTTAGAGTCTAAGACTGGGAGAGTGGAGACTGGAGATTGAGAGCCGTAAGACAACAAATATTAAGTGAAGTTGAGAATCTAGAAAAAAAAAAGCACAATTAAAGGAATTACATCTTTAATTATAAAAAAACTAATGCAATAAACATTTAAAAAAAAGTAATTCTAAGAACAAAGATTAAATATAAGAAACCAAGAGTACAAGAAAAAGGATAGTAGCTAATCTTTGTAGTTAGGATCGTCAATAATTTACATCACTTCATCTATATGTAGCAACATTATATTTAGTATTGTAGTATTAAAATTAAAGGAATATTAAGAACTTGCTAATAATTAATAAACAATTAAATGTATCTTTATCATCAAATGTTCTATCAAAATATTTTTCAATTGAATGAGTATGAGAGTGACTATTCACCTACACATCAATACCTATGGTTGTACTAATATATAAATTTAAAAAATATAAGGTAAGATAATATGAAATTGATTTATCACAAAGAAAAGAGTTTACCTTTAATATCATCATTATTTAACCAACTTCAGGCACACATAAGGGCTTCCATAATAAAATGATAAAGTCGAGCATGATGAGACTAATAAGGCAATCATCAGTGCTAAAAGTGGACTCAGAGACAATAGATAAAGGAATTACTAATGAGTCTCGTGTAATTACTTGCATAATCAAAAAATCACTTCCATAATTCTTCTACAATGATAATACATAGAACTGGACACATTCAACTTCGATCACATAATCTTCCATCAAATATTTATCCAACTCTATCATATTGTACGAATTCCTAGCCCTTTTTTATTTCATAAATTTTGTAAATGAAAGTCGCAAACTACTCTTAGAAGATGAGTCTGAACCTAAACTTGAACTTAAAGTCAGAGCTAAGTAGCCTGAATTACTATGATCCCAATTTTGAATTTGTCTAATGTGAGTCAATAATCATTAAACAAATTATACCAAATTGTTTAATGACATCAGTATGCTCTTGAGCCCGATCACTATAAAACACGTTATATATAAAATTAATCCCCTATATTTTATCTCAAGTTTAACACAAATATGATTACAATAGTATGTCCAACCATATAATAATAAGAATTCAACTTCTCCATCATCTGCTCTACCATAACTCAGATCACCTCAATGGAATGAAACATCCAATCATATAAAGCTTTCTTGATCTCACATATATTGCTAAACCAACTGTGCAAAGTTGGATATTTTGTTCCCAAAAACAATTTAGTTGCAGTATAAGATAATTCTAACTTCTGGTAAAGTTCTTTAGCTAACTCTCATTGGTCTTCTGTAGGTAGACAAATACACTGACAATCTTTTTGTGTTAGTCTAATAAACACCTCAATATATTGGATTATCGACTCCAACATCTTAAAAGTTGAGTTCCATCTGGTTGGACAATCCAAAACTAGCTTCTTCATCCTTAGAAATCATATTTGTCTTGCAGTTTCCTTAAATTTCTCAACTCTTTTAGGTATTGCACTCCAATATGCTAGACTATCCTAAATTGAATCTATCGCTTCCTTTATCATCTTCAACTCATCCTTCATAATCAAATTCAAAATATGCATAAAACCACACATAGAAGCAATTAAAAGCCTTGATTTGTTGATGTCATAAGCTATGGTAGTCATTTCATTCTTCCCTCTCATAAGGATAGGGGTGAAAATGTTTGACCTCCTGATACAATCTTCTTTTTGTTACATGAACCCACACGTCACTTTAAATGAGAGGTTCCACCTTTTGAACTCCTAACCAACATCTTGTGACAATATTCATATTCAATTTTCTCTACTTCGTCTATTGATATAGTCTTATTAAAGTGATTTTAACCTCACTTTTCAATGGACCTGGACTTCTATCTTTACTTGCTAAGGGATTAGAAGTTTCTACTTATATACTCTCCAATACTGGATTAGAACTGTCCACTGAAGGAATATGTTCATCTATTTAAAACAATCAACATATACAACTATATAGGTTATTTATGGGCATTTACATGTATATATATACTTTAATAGGCATGTAATATAAAGTAAGATAACCAAAGAATAATTAATCATAATTAGATATAGGAGTATATTTATATATATGATGATGGTGATGGTGATGATAAATTTCAAATTTGAAAGGATTAGAAAGCTACGTACTTAACTTTATTGAATATTAGAAACTAACATTATAGTTTAATGAACTTTCTGATATGTATTGTTTCTATTGGTGTTAATTAAATTATAAAACTTCACATGGCTTCCTTGGCAAGAGAATGAGGGATATCACACAACTTCCTTCACAAGTAATTATCCATATAAGTACGCCTTGTAGGGGCTTATAACATAACCTAAGCATATGAGACCCTACACAGTTTTAGGGTTGCGTTGCATTGCTTCAAATGTCTAGCATATATGTCCATATATTAGTTAATCATCATCTTAGCCTATCAAACTATTACTACTAGACACCATATTAATAAATGGCTCACAATTTTAAGAACCAACATTTTGTTGGATTTGCTATGGAACATTAAGACACCAGCTCACCATTAAAAGGAAATATGACTTACTCAGTATGAAACATAAGTAATTCATTATAATCATTTCATTTAACCCATTAATTGATGCATCACTTGTTTTTACAAGACTGATCTCTTTTTCTCTCTAATTTTTTTAGACAAAACCTATTATGAGATATAGAACTAATTGATTTGTTTCTTTGATAACCTAATCATTTGCACTACTAAGCCATAAGGCTAAAAGGGTTATTGAAAAGCTTTAATCCTCAATCTTTTACTAATGAAAAGTTCTCAGTATATTGTAACTGTGGCATATGTTCCTAACCATCAAATACTAACAATGGTAATGCACCACTATCACTTTCCTAATTAAGGACAAATACATTTAGGATTTTAGACAACTCTATGGCAATCACTTAGATAGCTCTAAATTGTTAAGTAGCTGATAAATTGAAATTTCACAAAAAAACTACTTGATGGTCATCCAATTCAAAGACTCGGATTAGATTAACAAGAAAAAAGTCATCAGGATATGCCTCAAAATTATCTTATTGGACTTGTAATTAATTCATCCATTGATAACAATGTTGAGGACTTACCTTAGTGGGTTGCAAAAAAGACAGAGGAGAAAAGAGTGATTGTGATGTGTAAAAGGTGACTGGCAAGAGTTACAAGCCTGTGGGACTACAGTGTGGCGACAGAGATCAATAGCGAGTGACGAAGACTCAAACAAAGAAGATTCGGGCAAAGAAGATGAAACTAACAAAGGAGGAAGTTAGAAGCAAAGAAGGAGACGGTAGTGCTAAGGAGAGGGAGGGAAAAATTGGAAGTTAACCTAGAGTAAAAAGACATCATTTTACAAGACGACACCATTTTAGACATTTTTTATATTTTAACTCATAATAAAATGGTATCATTTTACACTTTTAGCACAAAACTACAGTGTTTTAGCCTTGTCAGATTACAAAATATATCCAAAAAAATGACATCATTTAACTTTTAACAAATGTCTAGCCTTACCCTGTAATTTTTTATAAGTTTTTAGGCCCAAGGCCCAGTCCAAGGCCTGGTCTACCCAAGCTTGATCAATTGACTTCAAGCCTAGCTGGGCATATTCCATGCTCCCATCCCTAGCTCTTATAGATCTTACCTAGCCTAATACCCTGCTACTATTTATGTGAATATTCTTGATCGCCAATATATCTGGCATTTATTGATGTCTCTACAAGATGAGTTTAAACCCATCTGTAACTCCCTTCTCTATCGAGCATCTCTATCAAACCTTAATATTGTCATCAAGGTGCTTATCAAGAGAGCTAACTTAATACACTCTGCATACAAAAGTTTGTTCCACCTATTGATGTCATTCTTGTAACTAATATTATCCCCTCAAACATTTCACTCGGGTAAGAAGTTGTACACGGGTTCTTGTGACTATTGCAAAAAGCCTAAACATCACATCTTTAAATGTTGGAAACTTATATAGACAATTGGCCATGGTAGCTCTTCCAAGTCTTCTTAGTCAGCTTCTACTGCTTCTGCTATAAAGGGTTTAATAGAAAGCACCTCTCATAAATTCTCCTTAAAAGATCTTCATGCCCTTTCCTTGTAACTTCAACTTGATTCTAGTACTGTCTCCTCATTTGCCTTATCTGTCACATCAAGTACTTCATCAACATGGTACTTTGATTCTACCTAATGTAATCATATAACCTCTTATTCTTCTATTATTACATCTCCACAAACACCATATGTTCCATAAATTGTTTATACTACTGACAATTCCACTATACATGTTCAAAGTATATGCACTGCTCAAATACCTAAATTAGCTTTGTTGATACTTTTCTTGTTTCTAAATTGTCCTTAAATCTCATTTCTATTGGCAAATTATATGGACTTGGTGTTTATTTATCTTTTTTAAGTCATGGTTGTATTGTATAGGATTCGTAGACCGATGAAATCCTTAGGACAAGACGTAAGGTTGGGTGGCTATTTGAGCTTACTTCCCTACATCTTCCATCCAAAATTATTGTTGAGGTTGTCACTTCTCGTCTTTTCCATTCTTGTTTGGTCATATTTCTCCTACTATATTAGAATCTTTAATTTCTAGTGGTTCTTTAGGCTCTGTTAAATTGAAAACTATGTGTGTATCCCATGTTAGCTTTTTAAAAGTCATGCTTTACCTTTTTCTCTTAATGATTTCATTTTTTAGCACCTTTTTATATGATTCTTTCTGATATTTGAGGTCCTACTCCTCATGAAACAATGGGGGGATTTAAGATATTATATGATTTTTGTTGATGATTTTTCTCATTGTACATAGATTTATCTGATACGCCATAAGTATGAATTATTTTTATTTACTCTCATTTTGCCAATATGATTTAAAGTTGGTTTTCTTGAAAGATTAAAATACTTCACATTGATAATTCCATATAATATAGAGATGCAAATTTCACCCAATTTCTTATTCAACAAGTTACTATTATCTAAATATTTTGTCTAAATACCTCTCAACAAAATAGTCAAACAAAACGCAAAACTAGACACATTCTTTATATTGTTTTATCCCTCCTTATATTTTCTTCTTATCCAGAAACCTTTAGGGAGAAGTAGCTCTTACTACTATTTATACTTTAAATAATATCCCTTCTCTTATCATAAATGACATCTCTCTATATGAATGCCTATTTAATTAAAGCCTTGATTATCAAACTCTTAAAATTTTTTGTTGTGCTTGATTTTTTTCCCTTAAAACTTCACGAGTACACCAAACCAAAACCTCAAGCATGACTATGGTGTTTCTTAGGATATGACATAGAAAATAAAGTACAAATATTAGGATACCTTGTCATAAAGGTTTTACATCTCTTGTCATGTAACTTTTTGGGAGCATAAGATGTTTTTGACTCTTTCAAAGCTCTAAGTTAATGAACCCCTATGTCAATTATTCTTTGATCCTACAATATATCTTTTTTTTGACATTTCTCTTGTAGATTCTTCCAGTAGCCCATGCAGTTTGACTCTACCTACACACGATCCCACTGCATTTTCTCTAACTCTAAGGCCACCAAATCCTCCAAATGACCATCTCTCATTAGAACCTCTCCTTCGACTGCTGATGCTTCGTTATACTGATCGTGTGCGTTCATCTTCTATTTGTCTTCATTATTTCCATATTTATTCCACTATTATTTCTCTATATGAATCTCGCACTTATCATGAGGCCAATTCTGACCCTTTATAGTAGCAAGCAATGGCAGACGAACTACAGACACTTACTTGCACAAATACTTGAGAATGGTTGACTTACCTCTAGAAAAATAAGTTGTTGGTTGCAAATGGGTCTATAAAATCAAGAATCGAGTGAATGTATAAGTAGAAAGATACAAAGCATGTCTTATTGTTAAAGGATTCATTAAAGAATATAGTATTAATTATAAGGAAACCTTCACTCCTACAGTCCGATTGACTCAGTTTGTAGTCTTATTATTGTTGTTGTTAGAAAATATGGCATCTATTGCAAATTGATGTCAAGAATGCCTTCTTAATAGAGATATTGTAAAAGAAGTGTATATGTAACCTCCTTCGGGGTATGTTCATCCTTCCAATAAAGTTTGTTATCTCAACAAAGCCTTGTTGGACTAAAACAAGCTTCTTGAATTTGGTTTGCAAAATTCAGTTCCTTTATTAGACATCTTAGGCTCCAGTCCAACTCTTATGATCATGCCCTGTTTCTTTGCAAAACAGATCAAGGATGCACTCTTCTTCTTTTCTATGTGGATGATATGATAATAACTGTTGATGATAGATAGAGTATCTCTACTCTTAAGTCCTTTCTCCATCAGTAGTTTGAGATGAAATACTTAGGTAGCTATTTTTTAGGTATTGAGGTATCCTTTGATGAAACTAAAATAGAAAGATAGGGTCAAAGTTGCATATTATTACCCCTTTTAATCTTAGGCAACGACTTTGTACCAACAAAGTTTCTCCTGCAACACTTCCGTATTTGCTTATCGACCTCCACAGTAGTAACTCTCTCATAATCGATTTATCACACGACATTTTCTTCGTGTCAGAACTACCCATAGTATGCTACTGACCTCATCTCTTGAGTTGGCATCATTAGGACTGAGATAAGTAACACTCCACTTAACTCCACTGATCACCTTTCTGCTATTGATGGAAATATACTTAGTAATGGTATGTTTTGTTGTCAATTAGTTGGCTTCTTATCTCTCATCTAGATATTGCCCATACTATTTACATCATGAAACAATTCATATCGGCACCTCATACCACTCCTTTACTGTTTTTGTATATTGAGTTACATTAGAGGTATTTTGTTTCATGACCTTCATTTTTGCTACTCTTTCATATTGGAGCCACAAGTGTATTTTGATGCTAATTGGGTTGGAGACTTAACAGACTGTTGATCCATTACTGGTTACTGTTTCTTTTTAGGGACAACTCTCATTTTAGTGTGCAATAAGAAACAAACAATTATCTCCTGCTCCAGTACAGAACCCAAATATATAGCTCTTACTAATACTACCTCTAAACTCCTATAGTTACGATGGTTGCTTCAACATATAAGTGTACCTTTCTCATCTACAATTCCTTTCTATTGTAATAACCACAATGCCATGAAAATTGCTCATAAGGGTGTCTTTTATAAACGAACTAAAAACATCGAAATCAATTGCCATCTTATTTGACATCATATTTCTAAGGCACCATACAACTTGTTCCTAACTCATCATGGTGTTGTATTGCCAATATCTGCACAAAGTCATATCCATCTTGGCATTTTGCAAATCTTGTTTCCAAACTTAAGCTCTCATCTTCCATGATACCTTGGTGCTAACATATATCATTAGAAGTCAACAATCTACATTGATTTAGCTTTAATTTAGCCTTAGAGCCACGTATGTAAATACCACCTTGATTTTTGTATTTTATTTACCCATATTATATATATGAATACATACACCAAAATACATAACTTTCTATCACTCTTTTTCTATTTCCTTTCTTTTTAATGAGAACAATAAGAAATTTTTTTAGTCGAAAAATAAAAAAGGAAAAGGTATCCAATTAGACAAAATTATTTAAACAAACCTTAAACATTTAAATTGAGGCAAATTAGCTCAGTTTGTAGTTATACATTTAAATGTGTTTATATTAAATGCTTTTGTATTAATTTTTAAAGTAAGTTTTGATATGGTATGATTATTTTTAAAAGTTATATATGATTTCAATTTTAATAAAGGTTTCTATATTATGATAGCAGTGAAATATATATTTTTATTATATTATCATATATTTTAAAAATTATGTTCGATAATATGATTGAAGAAATATTTTATAATTTTTAGCTTAACCAAATTTAATACCAAATTCAGATTTGATATTTGAGCTAATAAGAAATAATAAGAAATGAAAACCGCTCCTTAGGAGTGATCGAGTTGATGGAGTGGAAGAGTATGAAACCAAAAGGTCCTGTGTTTAATTCTTTCTACCTACGCTTTCGTTCGAGCCTGTCGTACAGGGTTTGTCTAGTGTAGAGTATCTGGTTGACGTAATTTGCAGACTATTGTGTCAATCTCAAGGTTTACCCAGTATGCATCTAAATGATAATAACCGTAGATTCTTCTGTTTAAAAAAAAGAAAAGAAATGGCAACCATTTAAATGATTAGTGTTATACGGTAGGAAGTGATAATTTTTATATTTATTTTATAAGCAATTACCTTCCATCTATTGGGTAACCCGATTTAATGCACAACGTAAGGAATAGTAGATATTTATATGCTTGATATATAAAATAAATTAATAATTATTGTCAAAAGCTGAAAAAGAATAGACAAAGGAATAGGAAGGTGAAATTAAAATTGGGCTTAGAGGGCATGCAGTTGAGTAGCCCTAAGCGCATTAGGATTGCCCAAAAACTAAACCGAAACCTTTTACTTCTATCGGTTCCTTCATCTGGTAAACAACACCAACAACATCAAACCCAGAAGCATTCAAGACAATAGACATATACCCGTTTCAGGATACAGAGAGAGCACTCGATCTACTCCGTCTCCGTCCTCGATCTTCTTCGTCAGCTGAGGTCTTTTAACTTCTTCCGTATCTTTTTTGGTTTGCCTTTTCCCTTTCGTTGCAAATCCTAACCTGTGATTCTGTTTCCATTTTGCTTGATATCGAGTTTTCTTATGTTACCCAATTTTGATTTTTAGCTAAGGTTTGCTGATTTATTTTTTCTTTTGGGTAGCTCAAGTTCAGGGATTTGTCTATGGTCTTTATTAGTAATGCATTTAATTTCTGGGTCAGCTTGAAAGGTTTTTAATTTGGGCTCAATGTCAAAAACCCTAATATAATTTCATTTATTGTTGCTGATAGAATCTCGTACACACCTGAATTAGTACAACTTATTAGTTATCTTTTAGAGTTTTACGGTTCTTCTGTTTCTTTCTTTTCTTCTTTCCTCTTTGGGTGGGAGCTGGGGTTGGGGTTGGTATAGGGATGTCTTTACTCTCAGTAATAGTCTCTTTCATATTAAATATTGATTTTATGTTTTTGGTTAAAGATGAAGCCCTTAGTAATTATGCTAGTTTCTGGTGGTGAAACTTGGTTCTCTTTTAGTTTCTTTTGAATTGTTTGAAGCTTTGGTCCTTTTTTGGTAATTGTGATTAAGTGTTTTGTTTTGAATCAGAATGTATTATTTCACATTGCTTGCTATTGGTTTTGAACAGGTTTAAGTTTTACCAGATATTGATGAATACATGCCAGCACAAAGCATAGTTGCGTGACAATGGCTGTACATGCACCTGGTAAACAAGTTTTTGATAATTTTGATGATGATGATGATGATGAGCCCCTAGTATTCAAAAGGAATATTAGCTCGGCCTCAAAACAAAATCAGGTGAATGCACAAGTTAAGAAACCATCTTCTTTGTCCAATAATGCAAATGGTCAAAGTGCAAACACCCAGAGGGGAAATACTAATGCTCCATCTTTGAGGGCATCCCCTGTGAAATCTCCTATGGGTAGCCCTAGAGGATCTGCATCATCTGTCAAGGCATCTCCAGCAAAGTCACTGGTAACAAACCCTAAATCTTCAAGTGCTTTAGATAACCAGTCAAAACAGTCATCTAAACAGAATGCAACTGGCATCCTTAAGGAAGAAATGAATCTTGTTAAACAAGAGAATAATGATGATGAGGATTCTGAGGATAATTTGCCTTTGAGTTCTAGAATTAAGGGAACCTCCATCGGTGGAGACAAGGGTTCTAATGCCTCTACTCAAGCTAGAGATGAAGATTCAGATTATGATGATGAGGTACCCTTGTCATCAAGGTTTCCTACAAAATCAAATGTCGGAACATCCAGCAGTAAGACTAATGATTCCATTGATAGAAAACCTCTGGGTTTGAAAATTCAGCAAAATGGATCCATAATGAAGAATAAGCAGCAAAAACCTTCTGTTGTGCCTACTAAGAGACCTATGGATAAGGCCAACTCCTCTGATCAGTCTTCTGCAAAAAGGCCGAAGTTTTCAGATGCATCTACAGTAACCAAGGGTAAACAGGCAACAGTC
Source organism: Erythroxylum rufum (assembly GCA_027478365.1). Taxonomy (NCBI): domain Eukaryota; kingdom Viridiplantae; phylum Streptophyta; class Magnoliopsida; order Malpighiales; family Erythroxylaceae; genus Erythroxylum; species Erythroxylum rufum. The sequence goes on from JANIHZ010000005.1 coordinate 35,000,140, forward strand.
AAGGTGGAAGATAAGGTAGATGAAGATGATGATCATGTTCCAATTTCACAGAGAATGAAGAAATCAGGATCCTTAGATAGGAAATCGTCTTCTGTAACGAAAGTAACAAAGGTTGTTTCATCTTCATCAAAGAAGATAAATAAAAAGAACAAGAAACAAATGAAAAATTCTAAATATTCTAAGTCGACAAAAGTCCAACCTAGCTCCAGTGATGGTCAGAAAAAATGGACTACCTTAGTTCACAACGGTGTCATTTTCCCTCCTCCATACAAGCCTCATGGGATTAAAATTCTTTACAAGGGGCAGCCTGTTGATTTGACTCCTGAGCAAGAAGAGGTGTCTCTTTTTTTTTTTCTTCCTCAAATATTGCAGAATGCGTCATTCTTGTCATAATTATGTTGTTTAGGGACTAATTTTATCTCATAATTGATGGAAACTGCTAGTTTGACTTATTATATACTCAATCAACAGGTTGCAACCATGTTTGCTGTAATGAAAGATACCGACTATATGCAGAAACGGCAATTCCTAGATAATTTTTGGAATGACTGGCGTAAAATACTTGGAAGGAACCATGTAATCCAGAAATTACAGGACTGTGATTTCACACCAGTATATGAATGGCATCAGAGAGAGAAGGAGAAGAAAAAACAAATGACTACCGAAGTAAGTTTGGTTGCATGAAGCCCACTTCTAGCTAATCTGAAAAGCATGATATGTCATGCAGCATGGTTGCAGTTGCCACCGTTCATATACCTGCCAACAGAACTTTGTAGTTGTCCCTTATAGGCAATAGTTGACGCTTTCTTAGTGTAATTGTTTTTAATTGCTGTGCACTATGGAGTATTCCAGCCATTATCTGCAGCCAAACTTTAGTGTTCTTGATTTTCAATTGCTTTACTGCAGATTCTTATCCCTGGAAATTTCATTATCCGTTCTTGATGCCATTAACTCTTTGATCAGGAGTTCCCACATATAAATCCATTTGTTTAATCCTAGAGTGTGCTGCATATGATGTTTTATCTTTGATAATCACTAATATAGAGGTACCTTCTAATGTAGGAGAAGAAGGCTATCAAAGAAGAAAAACTGAAGCAAGAGGATAAGTATATGTGGGCTGTTGTTGATGGTGTTAAGGAGAAGGTGCTTTTCTCAGATTTTAGGACATTTCATACTTCTATGATGAGGAAACTAACTGATCGCAGAAATTATGTTCATTTGCATATTTTTTAATATGTGTCTTTGCCACATATCCAGACAAGAAGATATTCTTAATGTGCATTTTATTTCTTGAAGTACCTGCATGATTATTGCTCCTGGTGTAGCAGGCCAATTCTGATATTTTCATATCTCAGGTTGGTAATTTCAGAGTTGAACCACCTGGGCTATTTCGAGGCCGTGGAGAGCATCCAAAGGTTTGGGTTGCTCTTTTCTAGTAAATTGTTAATATGTGCAATTGTTTTATCTTGATATTGATGGAAATAACTCGATCAATACTGTTATAAATACTTCTTTGTCTTGTGGATTCCTAATTGAGCATTAGTTTACCACTTCCAGATGGGAAAGCTGAAAAGACGGATCCGTCCTAGCGACATTACAATAAATATTGGAAAGGATGCTCCAATTCCAGAATGTCCCATACCTGGAGAAAGGTATTTCTTTTTCTTATCTTTTACATATGTTGGGAACAGGGGTAGGGAGGGATGGAATGGTGTTTTGATTTTTAGAAGGATTTGAATTATTAGAGTTAACTTAGCTACTAAAATATGATCATGGCAGCTGGAAAGAAATCAAGCACGATAATACTGTTACATGGTTGGCCTTTTGGAATGATCCAATCAACCCAAAAGAATTCAAATATGTATTCTTGGCGCCCAGCAGTTCCTTGAAGGGGCAGAGTGACAAGGAGAAGTATGAGAAAGCAAGAAAGCTGAAGGTTGTTATCTAAAATCTTATGGTATCTAAACTTGAAAATTTTAGTTGCCTGCTCTTCAATTGCTAAGTGTACTTGAGTGCAGGACTACATACACAACATCAGAGCAGCTTACACAAAGGATTTTACTAGTAAAGATGTTACAAAACGACAAATTGCAGTTGCAACTTATCTTATTGATAAGCTAGCTCTTAGGGCAGGGAATGAAAAGGTATGCCCTATTTTTACCACCAATTCCTTCCCTCTTTCCTTCTTTTTCTTCTTCTTTCCTCCCTGTATACAGGCGCACACAAACAAATGCTTCACACATTGACTCACGCTATTCAATCATCGCTATCAATGCCTTTTTTCCTGAAAATTGTGTTTATCCCTTTGAAAATTGTGTTTATCCTGGAAATTCTTTTTTATCTAGTATTTTTGAATGAATGAAATCCATTGTCTTTTAGAAAGAAATTCAGTTAGTATGTTCCCACGAGTGGAGAGTGGTGAAAACTGCAACTTGTTTTTTCTGGATAAGATTTCTTTGAGTGAATTAGTTGAGTTTCTAATTCCTTGTGCCACTTTTGCTTTTCTGGATGCCTGATTCCTGCTCTTTTTAAATATTTGTGGCCTTCAGTATAATTGTGTTTACTTTTTGTGTTTGATTTTTCATAATGATTTGCATCTAGGTGAAGTCATATATATGGTAATTTTTAGGTTTTATATTGTCCTCGAATGGAGCTTGGTAATTTTGAATGACATAAATTGGAAATTCTGTTTAAACCCCTGGAGCTCTACCCATACCTTCTCTGAAAGTAGTTGAAAGCCATAATTTGTTTACATACTAGCATGTGACTTGTATTGATCATGCACCATTTTGGCACTGAGTAAATTCTAATGGAGCATCTGTTTCCTTATAGTGTTATCAACCAGTAGTTGGATATGCAGCCTTACATTTCTTTTCAGTTTGGATCTTATAATGTTCTATGATTCTGTGGATGGCCTTCTACAGGATGATGATGAAGCTGATACTGCTGGTTGCTGCACATTAAAAGTAGTGAATTTAGAGTGTCTACCACAAAATAAGTTGAAGGTATTTTGCAATATGACATCCAGTTTATTTTGAGCATTGCATTGCTTTAAATACTTCACTAGTGGAAACCTTTAACAGGAAAGAGCACATTTACCGTTTATGCCTTAAACTGCTTCATTGCAGATTTTAGAGTTATTTAAAAGTGATTTTGATATAATAGCTAGTAAATATCACTCATTGGTGTAGAATAACACCTTGTTACAACCTATAATCACTTGCAATATGCTTTTGATTATGTTTTGCTATTCAGTTTGACTTCCTTGGTAAAAATTCAATTCGATATGAAAACACAGTTGATTGATTCGATTTATTATGATAATGCACGATTCCTTCTTAATGATGAAAACATATACCGAATGGAATTTGTTAGCCACTTTACCTTTATTTCTTCTGTTTACTCATATAGATTTTACCTTTAGTATTCACATGATCAACTCATGATTATTTTTGGCTGCTACTTCAGTCATCTTCTTCACCCCGTTTGTCCATCCAGATGATGGACAAAGTAATTGACAAGCCTGAGGTGTTGCAAGTTTCCATGGACCCCAAATTTGCAACATACTTGTACAATGATTATCTATCAATCTTTCCTGGGAAAAAGGAGCCCCGTCACATTATATTGTGTAGCTACTAACATCATACATCAGATATCCACTTTCAGCAATGTGAATGATTGTTGTTGATTAAGCATATTGTAACTCATAGCCACATCTCCTTTAAAGAATATGTTCTTCATTCAGATCCTTATTTCCTCAATTCTTTTATTGAAAAGAGTTATTATGATTTTCATATTTGGGCTTGGGATATCGAGAAGGGAATAATTCATGGCTTTCGATGTTTTGTTGACCAGTTATTCTATCAATTTTGTAAAAAATATCAGGCTTTTGGTTTCTATACAGTACTCAAATGCGTTACTTACAAAAGATTCTGAAATTTTATGTGACTAATATCTACTTTCAATTGATATAATCAGAAACAAGCGCAAATATGCAGGGCTAGAAGAACCTTCTGCTTTAGGCATAGCCATCGAAGGTGTTAAAATGTTCAATGGTTTGAAGTGTAAGATTGCCTGCAATTCTTGCAAGGTATTTTTCTTGGTGTTAAAATGTTCAATTGTAGACTTATTCAAGTTTTTGATTTCTTTTCATTATTTCTTGCATTGTTTAACACCTTATAAAAATAATTAAATCGTCAATCAATTCGTAGACTATCCACAAATTTTTCTTCGCGCAAGTAAATAAAAATCACAACTGCAAAATAACGAAGACACCGATATTTCGTCATGCAATTCGGCACACATTGCCTACGTCTGCGGGCCTCACCTAGATTAATTACTTCCACTGTAGTTCACAAAAATTACAAAAGATTGATCTACCCCGTACGACTCAATCTATGTAACCG
>JANIHZ010000005.1:35006286-35025880 GCA_027478365.1 Erythroxylum rufum
ATTTGTTCCTTTCAATGTTATGAGGCATTTGTTACTGCAGTACTGTATTTAAGATGGACATATAGATATTGCCTACTTTTGATCAGGACGACCGGATTATGAAATCAAGTAGTGCGCTGAGTTGGCAATTATATCCTTTTCATATTGATTGTTTCACTAGTATCACAAGTGTTTTCTGATTTGCTGGTTGATGCTATATGGTCAAACATTCTGAACTATAAATTGCTTGGAATACCAACGTAAGTTCGAGGTTTTGAAAATGTTTAGTGTTTTATCCACATATTTGGTGCATTTTTTAGATTATATTGGTTTATAAACGTGTTTCCACTGTTTTCTGAAGATATGCTTTGGTTGCTTTTTCTCTCTCTTTTCTCTCTCTCTCTCCCCCCATATCTTGGTTTGGGGACTTGATTCTTTCTTTGGGTTGTGGGTGTTGTTTTGACAGTTATATGAGGAAACTGAGGAGGGTGATGTTGCGGAAAAAGTAGTTGTTTATCAGCAAGCAAACAAACAGGTGTGTGCAACTCAGCACCGAAAAAGTATTTCTATACTGCTGGTAATGGTTTTGGGATCTAAAAGTTTTGTCGACATGAAACAGGTTGCTATTATCTGTAATCATCAACGTACCATTTCAAAATCTCATAGCGCTCAAATGTCAAGGTTAACTGAGAAAATTGAGGAGCTCAAGGTAATAAACCATTACTGTACATTCCTCATTTTCAGTTTGTGTCCAAGGCTTTAAACAGATTAGCGTTGCCGTAAACATTGTTTTCTCCTCCCTTTGCTTCTTTCATATGCATCTGATCGCATGGTTCTCAATGTGCATGTTTTCTTACTGCTTTATTTATTTGTTTGTTCAGCAATAAATATAGCTGCTCTAAGCCTCAACCTTTATGAACTGTCCGAGGCATGTGTGATTGGAGGCGTGTTTTGAGTTATCTCATCTCATTAAATTGCAGGGAACCCTGAAGGAGCTGAAAGCTGATTTGGACAGGGCCAAGAAGGGGAAGCCCCCACTAAAGGATGCCCAAGGAAAGCAAAAGCGGAATCTAAATCCTGAAGCGTAATATAGTTTTTCCCTTCTTCTAAGATTTGATATGTCTTGTATGCATTTGCTGTCTCATTGTGGTTGTTATCTGACCCAACAGCATAGAGAAGAAGATAGGATCTACTAATCAAAGGATTGAGAAGATGGAATTAGCGATGAAGACCAAGGAGGACCTGAAAACTGTGGCACTAGGAACATCCAAAATCAATTACCTTGATCCTAGGATCACGGTGGCATGGTGCAAAAGACATGAAGTTCCCATTGAGAAGGTAAACAGCTTCTGCTAGTTCTATCTGGCGTATCACCATATACGATTATGCTTATGCTTATGTTTCTGGTGGTTGGAAGGAAAATTTGGAAGTTCATGCACTTCAAGAAAACCAACTATGTATTTTATTTTATTCTATGATGAAAAATCAATGTAACCTATCTTATGTGACTCGTGCAGATATTCAACAAGTCCCTTCTGGCGAAGTTTGCGTGGGCAATGGATGCAGATCCCAATTTCAGATTCTGATCTCAATGGAAGTTTGGAATAACCCCCATATCCCTGTTCCGGTAAGCGAAACAGGAAAGAGAAAAACTTTAGAAAAGGACAAAGGCAAGAAAGAGAGAGAGAGAGCCCCTTGTTTTAGTCCCTTGAATACAGTTTATTCATTTTTCCTAATGTTTTAGCAGAAAGTATTGTTGTATTTGTACTCTAATCTAATCATGGGGCAATTTGCCCGTTCTTCATGGAGTCCAATTTGTAACTGTTCATTTATGATAAGTTACTTGGAAATACATAGTGCTAAACAAACAAACCCGCAGTAGATGAAGTTGGTATTGTTGCTCATCTCTTCAGACATGGTTTAAAATTCCTAAGCCCTATGTTGTGCCCTTCATTTTTAAATGAAATGTTTCATATTTTCTCCAGATAATAATAGGGAATAAATTTGTATATTCATTGTTTATAGCCATGTAAATGATGAACTTAAAAGTCGACGCAGTCGAAAGCATGTAGATACTGTCAACCAATATCTAAAGGCCAAATAATTTATTTAGAACCATAACATTAGAAGCTAGCTCTGTTTAGTAACAAGACCAAGCAAGCTTAACTCGCTGCGTTGATGTTTTTAGAACAATTCATCAGCTTTTGTCTAAAGTGTAAACTTCCATGGTGTTGCCGTTGCCACCATGTCCAGGATGGCAATGAGGTGGGTGGCCTTTATGACTGGGTTTGCATCGGTTTCCTCGGCCTTTATGGTGCTTGTTTGCAGGAGGATGGTGTCCCTTGCTTGGAGGATGGTGTTCTTTTCCAAGTTGACGGTGTCCCTCTCTGCTATGCTTTGGCTTCGAATGTTTCTTGGCATCTGCCAGGCTTAGTTCTGTGCTCTCCTCTGAAACAAAACTCATCAGTATGCCAATGGCTTCCATGAACAAAGTGTACGCAGCAATAAACAAGTAGAACATGTATGCCATGTGCGAAAGCGGGGTTATATGTAGAACGGAGTTATGAACTTTGAGCACTATTTTAATATCCCATTTTGATGCCACGTTACGCTATTTAGGATAGCCATCCATTATTACAAGGGAGACTAAAGAACTTTGTGTATATGCTTTTAGGCCGTGATAACTTGTAGGTGTTATGCGATTTAGGATAGATATTGATAGCTACTGTGCAACTAAGAACTTGCATATAGTTGTAGGCTGCAATTTGGGATAAAGTATAAATCTCAATAGCGACAATTTAAAAACGAGTCTGTAAACAACTGACACATTAATTAAATAAGAATATCATGTGAAAAAAGGGTTGCTCACGGGTTTGGGGTGCCCCAGCCGGTTCAATAGCTGAGACATGAGAGGAGATGTTGAGTAAAGCAGCAGCTAAGTAAAGGCCAATGAGAATGATAATCATCGAGTAGGCCATCGCTTCTTTGGCATACCCAAAGAGCAACAGGAGTCCTCCTTAAATCCAATGCTGAAATGCTGCGTCAAGTTCTTAAAGCCGAGATTGACATAAATAGTTTAAGATCTCGCTCATATGAATTTATTAATGTGACATCCTATACTTACTCACCTAAACCGTGGAAATTGCAAGTTCATGAGCACAAGAATGAGTAATGCGTGGTAGGTATTATGACCAACTTCCCAAGTCCTAAAGTTTAGACATTAGCAGTGAAGGTACAAGATGCGTGATGCGGAGGGGTTGATTAAGGCTAATTTTGTGGGCTGGTATGAGTAGTAAATTGAGATGATAATGTGACAGGAATGTGTCATAACAAATTGTAGTTTGTGGATTAGCACCTAATGTACTCCTTACTTCCTTGCTTATACGGGGGTATGTGCATATTATAAACGTTTCTAAGCGTTCATATCAAACACTAATATTTTCAAAACTTTTAGAGTAGAAGATATTAAAGAAACAAAAATCTGAAGGAGTTAAATGCTGGTAGTAAGGTCCATTCTTGTTAATTAAAAAAATTGTTTTCATTAATTTATATTAATATATAATTAGATTAATTAACATAGTAAAAGATCTAATTATTACATTCTATAATTAACATTATAAATTACGAATTAAGGATTCGTCTGAATCCTTAATTCAACTTCTTGCTTCCTCTCCCTTTCCCTCGCTAAGCACCAGTACTTCTGTGAAAATTTTTACAGCTTCACTTTTGCATGTCTCTCTCGAAACTGGTCGCCTGCTCCCTCGTGATTTACTCCCATAAGTTGCTTATCTGCCTCGAACTCACGTAGTTGGTTTATTTTGGTTTCTGTCTCATCTTGGTTGCACTGTGTGGTCTCTTACCATTCCAAATTTTCTTCTTACTCTAGTGGTATAGCAAGAATTTGTGATACTAGTTACTGATTCTTATTAATTTTTTTTTTTTGTGATTCAGGTTCTCCATGATCAGGTTTTTTATTCGAAATTGTAGCAAAATTTTAATACTAGCAGTGACTTCGAATTAGTAGCACATAGTTAGAATCTTCACTAAGGTCTTGATTTGGCTTTGTGGTTGCTTAATATAGGGCATACACCAAACAATTTCTTACTTGTACTACGTCAATTATTTAAGTATCTTATACCATATTATCATATGACAATTATATTATTGATGAGATAATGGTTTATTGAGAGAATTCTATCAAGATTCTTTACGGTGTGAGCATTTGCTCAAATTTTACTACTTTCGTCTTAATTATCATTATAATTAAGAAAAAATTCCTAAATATATATTTAGATCTTTGATGGACTTTAGCTCCTTTGCATGCCTCATGACTCCAATATTTTACAATATGCTGCTGTCTGAATAGTGCAAGGAACTACACCAAGTCCATTAAAGAATTTCTTGATCCAATTAATTATTTCCACTAAATAAAAAATATATTTTTGTCTTGATTAGCAATTTATGCTACACGTTTCCAATCTTAAAATAATATTGTTTCAAGTAAAATACACCGTAACTAGGATTTACTTCTAAAGTTAATATCCTTATAACTTTAAATTCAAATATCAACTTGTACATATAACAATGGATATCTCTAATACTTCACAAGTATCATATATCTCAAATACTAAATACCTTTAGTATATTATCTATATACTTGGACTTAGAATATGTAAAAACTTTCGCATCTATTTCTATAGATCTAATTTCTAGAATTAAGTTGTTAGTTTTTCACATCTAGTATGAATTATTCTTGGACAATTATATTTTCAAGAATTAAAAATATGAATTATTATTCTCTTTGTGAACAATATGTCTTTACATACCCATACTAAAGAGGATAATTATATTCTCAGGCTAGTTAGACATGATAAATTTACAGTTATCTCCGTAACAAATTCTTTGAGTTCATAAAAGCAAATCTTTCAATGTCTCATAGGCTTTTAACTATATATCAAATGTACCAACAAAGGCATTAGTTCAAATTAGATGTATTATTATGAGATTTGAACTTTTTAAATTTTTTCTTACTCCTACTACTTATCTTAAAAACCATTTTCCTATAAGTATTCATTGAAATAAGCATTTTATTTAATAAGGTCTATAAGATTATATCCAACATTTTGGATTTCTTATAAAATTTTATTATCTAATTTAGTTCTAAACTTTTTGGATAATCCATGCTTCAACTAAGCATCACATCCCAAAATCATTAACTTTGACTCTTTTGAAGTCTTACCATTTTAAATCTAATATGAAATCTTGCTAATTGAACTAATTGAAACTATCAAAGGTAAATTGTATTATTAGGCATAGCTATAGCAAAAATTAAATATTGCATCATACAACACATTGTATTTTTCTATTTACCTAAATTAATATTATGGAATTTAGCTATTGAGGTTTTTAACTGAGAATATAATTCCCTGTAGATAACTAAATCACATCAATCACATCAAAGTCATTCAATATTCTTAATGCTTAAATTTTTCTTAGATCTAAATACATTGAACTTTTTAAAATTTTAAATTATTATTTATTTTAATACATATGATTATATCACGTAAAGTCATTAATAAATCTAATGAAATATAAGAATCATCTTTTTATGAATTGTTATTACATACAAGATATCATATGTATAAGATTTAACACAATTTCATTATCATTCTTTCACCAAAGATTAATTTGGTTTCTTCAATCATATAAGTTTCATATAAATCATAATCAAAAAGTTACATATATCCTTATATGTAATTTTATGACTCTCATTATATTAATTTAATTAACATGGTATGAAAGGATAGTCTCAGTTATCAAACTTTGTATTCTAATCGCTTATATCAAGCATAAGTATGCCTTCCCACACATACAAATTATTTGTATAAATTTGGATAATTTACTTTACTGAAACAGAAACAGAAAGCTAGAGAAAGAAAATTTTGAAAATTAAATTTAAAAATGGTAAAAAGCGAACGGTAGCGTAGTGTATGGTCACTTTTACTCTTCGGATGGGAAACAAAAATCTCATCTTTAAACCCCTTAGGCAGCAACCACCACCAGGTTTACCGCTACACAGTTCCGACTCCTCGGAAAAGTAAGGTCTAAAGCACTGCCTCTAGCCGTCCCCGTCTCCTCCATTAAACACACCTTCTCCATACCACCGTGCCATCTCTACACCTCCTAAGCCCTTTGCCAAAAGCCCCATTGCAACTTTGCTCTTACACCCTTGTTTACCGATCTACAGCAACGCAACCCCACTTCATTGTTTCTCCACAAGGCCAATTTAAAGCTCATCTTTTTCTTGTTCACCACCGCAAAGACCTAAGCTTTCAGTTGCCCACTCGTCAAAACCAGTTAACTACGCTTTCACCAGCATAAAGTCGCTTCAAACATTTGTACGATCTGTCATAAGGTATGGGAAAAACTCAAAGCGTTTTCCGTTCAGCCCTCAATGTTGTTACCTAAGGTTGTCGCCTTTTCATTTAAGATATCGAGTTCTTTTCAAACTTGAGTTTCACATCTTCTGTTTTATCTGCAAATTTGTTTTCTTTAGCTATTAAAGTTGAGTAGAATCAAGACGATCGGAAGCTTCCTTAAGAGCATTCAGCTTTCAGTTGCGACATTGGTGTAAATTTTTAATGTTTATTTGAGAATTTCTTTTTTTAGGGTATTGGGTGGACTTGTTTGAAATGAATTAGCCGTCAAATTGATAATGGCTTGCTTGGGGAAGATATTGACTAAGATGCTCAATGGTGTGGATTGCGGACTTGCATGATCATATGGGTTGTGACTGTGTCTTAATCTTCTGTTTCACTTATCTTAGCGACAACCTTGCTGCTCATCATTTTCTATAACTAGACGCCAAACTTGTTTTCTTGTAATTCATTTTTTATGGACCGGATAAGTAGTCTATAGTGATACCCTGACAGGTTAGGAGAATGGCGACACTTCAACTTCAGCTGGTGGCATACACTCCACTTCGCCAAAAGCTAAGTTGCTCTAAAAGAAGTCGGCAAAGGAGTGTTTTGAAACAGAACCATTTGAATGCTGGAAGGGTAAGCTGCTCCTTTGTGCCCATGGAGTCTGCCAAAATAAAGGTAGTGGGCATTGGTGGTGGTGGCAACAATGCCGTTAATCGCATGATTGGAAGTGGTTTGCAGGTAAATGAATTGTTATCTTTCCCTAATGTTTTTGCGGGCTTTGATTAAAATAATATAATATTGAGCACTCTATTTTAAGAGATGACTACTTATCGTATTTTGTCATCTTTTTCTTTTTCTGGCCTATTGGCTTGGCATTTTCTTATTTTTAATCTGTTGCGGTGATGTGCAAGGAAAATAACCTCATTTTCATCTTTTATCTTTTATTTTTTCCACACATGAAATTTGCTCTTTCTTAGTGAGGAATCTGGTAAAATTCACTTGTTTTATTGCTTATTGTCACTTTCTCATCTTTCTGGTGTGCTCCAATGTTGCTAATAAAATTAGTATATCGGTTTTCTCTTTAATTTTCCATCAATGCTTGGCTTGTGGCATCTTAAAGTAGGGGTCTATGTAGTTGGCATGTTGTTGTTCCTTCTCTGTTTTCTTGAACTTGTCTGGTGAAATTGGATTTGCTTAATTGACGTTAATGGTAAGATGTTTTTGAACTTAGGAGTACACAAAAATGACCAGAAATGTTTTATCAAAAAAAAAAAGAGACCAGAAATGGGTGTATGGAATTAACGTTTTAGTTTCATACATAACTTGGATAATTAAAATCTTGCTTTTGTAAGTGTTATGGAAACTTTAATATTGATAGCTTGGTTTAATATGTCCCTAATAAAGTATTACAAGTCATAATAAAGCATGATTAGAAATATTAGCCTCAATGGCAGACTGGTTTAAATCCTTTTTGGAGTTTTCTGTATATATATGTGTTTATGTTTATGTTTTTTGGAAAATAACTGACTGTAATGTCTGCTTGATGGAAACTAGGGTGTTGATTTCTATGCCATAAATACAGATTCTCAAGCACTGTTGCAGTCCGCTGCAGAAAATCCGATTCAGATTGGAGAGCTTTTAACTCGTGGATTAGGTCTGGCAATTGAAAATTTGTTTTCAGTAGCATCCTAGTTCCATTTATCTGCTTTTTCCTTTTAACCGAAGACACTTTGGTGGGAGGCATGCTGTGTCTCTTTGATTTGGTCACTTGTAAGAGTGTTAAAAAGTGTGCAGGTACTGGGGGAAACCCACTTCTAGGAGAGCAGGCTGCTGAGGAATCAAAAGAAGCAATTGCAAATTCTCTCAAGGGCTCGGATCTTGTGTTCATCACAGCTGGCATGGGTGGAGGCACTGGATCTGGTGCTGCCCCAGTCGTTGCACAAATATCAAAGGAGGCAGGATATTTGACTGTTGGTGTTGTTACCTATCCTTTTAGCTTTGAAGGGCGTAAAAGGTCGACGCAGGCAGGTGTCATTTTTTCATTTCATCTGTTCAAATGATTTACATTTCTGAATTCCAATGATGAAAATGGTTGGCTTCTTCCAATTGCAAAGATGAAAATTTGCATGCTTTACTGGTTATTTTTATCATCTATATTGACAAATTCTTTGCTTTGTAATATGTTTCCTCAAGCATAGAGGTCTCTCTAAATAATTGTATCTTGATTGATTTTCATTTTTATATTTGCAGGCATTAGAGGCTATTGAAAAACTGCAGAAAAATGTGGATACACTAATTGTGATACCCAATGACAGATTGCTTGATATTGCTGATGAACAGACACCGCTTCAAGATGCTTTTGTTCTTGCAGATGATGTTCTCCGCCAAGGGGTGCAAGGAATATCAGATATCATCACGGTGTGTGGTTTTGTGAATGATTAATATGCATCTCCATATTTTGCCTGCAGCCATCTGCCTTTTGAAGTTAAGACCAATGAATTGGCATTTTTGGGCCTGTTCACAGGATCAACCATATTGTAATAAACATTAATTTTATTTATTTTCCTTAAAAACATAAAATCATAATCAGGACATTCAATTGATGGAATTTAACTATGGCCATATTTAAATATATTCTCCTGCTTATCATGCATTGAATCTCATTCCAATAATCCATTTGCAAGTTGTTCCTTAATTGGTTTTGGTTGAAACAAAACCATTGCTGATGTACATTGGATTATGTAATTTCTAACTTATACTTTATATTATCTAGCCATAATCTACGTTACATCTTTATCTGCAGATAATTTATGACAGCTTTCATGTTTTGCAGATACCTGGTCTAGTTAATGTGGATTTTGCAGATGTAAAGGCAGTTATGAAAGATTCCGGCACCGCAATGCTTGGAGTGGGGGTTTCATCAGGAAAAAATCGGGCTGAAGAAGCAGCTGAACAAGCAACATTGGCACCCTTGATTGGATCATCTATCCAGTCAGCAACTGGAGTGGTTTATAATATTACTGGAGGAAAAGACATCACATTGCAAGAAGTGAATAGAGTATCCCAGGTACTTAAATAGCCTATTGTCCATAAAACTCGTGAGAGTGTCAAAAGCATTGAGAATGGAGTTCAAACTAGGCAAGAGATAGTAGACAATTGCAATGGCTTAATTAATACCCTATAAGATTGGAGTTTCCCAAGTTATGCTTAAACTGGTTCATGTTTCTAGACTTTGAGTTTGCAACATGCAGGTAATGATGCCTTTTTTTGCAGTAAGATTGAAAACTTGTGATGTTAGGACATAAAAAATCCGTTAATGATTAGTTAAAGACAAATTGCAAAGGATCTATATGTGGGGCTCCAGTAGACCCTTTAGCTATCCCCCGTCTTTAATGAAATTGAAAGTTTGTTCAGAGTTGAGCATAGCCAGTAGATTATAAAGAAGGATTGACAATTTGGGTTGGGTGGACTCTCAGCTTACATCAAGTAGACATGTTATGCTTGTGATGTGTTAATGGTCTATGATATTGCATCAGGTGGTTACAAGTTTGGCCGATCCATCTGCAAACATAATATTTGGGGCTGTTGTGGACGATCGTTACAATGGAGAGATTCATGTGACTATTATTGCAACTGGCTTCTCACAGTCATTTCAGAAGACTCTTCTCACAGACCCCAAGGCTGCAAAACTGTTAGATACGATGGCTCTGGCTCAGGAGGGTAAAGCAATTCCGACCCCCATCAGGACTGCAAACCCACCTTCAACTGTTCCTTCAAGACCGTCTCCACGAAAACTTTTCTTCTAGTTATTTTCGCCTTCTTTTTTTCATTAGGATTTCGACAAGATAGGCTGCCATATTTCTTGACATTTTTTATGGCTCAACTTGCATATCGTCGTTTGAAGGATAATGAATTCGTTGTTTCTGGGCTGGCCATCTCATTTGTTAATATTCGCAACTTATTGTAACACAGCACCATTTCAGCTAATAGAACACCTTTGCTTTTATCACAATTTGCAATTGAATGACTTCGATTTTCATAACATTTATGTTGCCTACTTTGGTTTTATTTGCTCCACACTTCCTAATGACTTAAATCTGCAGTGAGAACTATAGTCAGACTAACTTGCAATGTTTGAAGCATGGCACATTACCAGTTGTGCCAGTTACACTTCAATTATCATAATTTAACAGCAAACATTACACCTCGGCTCGCTCAGTAAAGCACCACAAGAAAATTGGACAAACCAGACGCATCGTTTCGAACATCAACCCGTCAAAGGGAAAATTGCACACGCACATGTCCAAGCGAGGAATAAATAAAAACAATGCATTGTCGAGTATCGGCATTACAAAAACTTGACCAGTACGTAAATAACTACAGCCAGAATGACAATCCCAATGACGGCTATGAGTATGCACATGCAGGAGCAGCCACCCTTGGTGCGCTTGTTCAGAATCGCCAAGTTCTTCTGCACCCGCTGTTCACAAATCATCAAATTATGAAATTCCGGAATACATAAAATCAAAAAGATTGCAAATCCAATCTTCTAAAACTATGCAAGGACGAGATTGTATCACCACCCCAATGTGCCTATTTACTCGTGTGAAGGACAACTAGGCAATTAAACTTTTTTCTCCATTACGGACATGAGGTGACTGCATTCTTCTATAGAGGAATGAGGTCACAAGGTAAAACATACCGCAGCATGCAAAAAATGTTTACCAGCGGAGATCGTTTGTGAGTCCCACAATTTATGATTCAATTTCACATGCTAATTATCTCTCAAAACTACGTTTAGCTGTAATATTTTGTTATTCATTCAGACAGTTAAGAGGAGTTTATAATCAAAAGGGAAGAACTAAGGTCATAGTTATGGCTGAAGTATATCTGTTATCTAGTATGTTATCCACTGAAAGTAAACATGTAGGTATGATTATAACTTCGAATGAATAGCATTTAGTGGACCAGAGGCTTTGGATTAAGCAAGATTACTTGTAAACGGGAGTCTGTAACATCCACGTGCTGATCCAAGTCATCCTGCAAAGTGCATGAGCAAAAGTTGCATAATGATGGCAATGCCTGGCTACTTCATAAAGTGGCCAAAAAAAATGGGGGCATGGGAAAAGGATAGTAAAGGTAGAAAAGAAAAGGAGATGAAGCATACAATTAATCTGGTATGAAGATCAAGCTCCTCATTGACTGCCAATGCAATATGCTTTGTACTTACAACCGTCTCCTCCAATTTCTCAAGTCCTTCATCTTGTTCTGCTTCAATCATGTTAGATAATGTTAGGTTACTAGAAAAACAGAAGATAAATGGTTAATAGTGCAGATCTTTTATTTAGGTGGAAATCATGCAGAGGAAATTACAGGCAACTTTCAAGAGGTGTCATTCTCTCCATAGACATTCCCATTCTTGGTACATTTTTCTTGCCTCTTTATACTCCCCACTGTCAGCTAAATATTCCCTGACCTCACACCTTTCCCTAACAACCATTCCACCTCAGCCTTCTAGAATTTTTGCTAAAAACAAACAAGTAATAAAGCAGAAATAACAAATAACGGCCCCCCAATATCATTCTTAGGACTTGTTGGGCTTTTCCTCTCATTGTTTTAGCTCCTTTTCTTTCTTCTTGAGCAGAAAAGCTTAAATGGATGCTTATTAATACTCTCCGCTATGAGTGTTACCTTGTCCTCAAGGTGAAAAGCTGGAAATTATTGCTGGATGGTGTCATTGAATTCCCATGATGCCTCAAAATCTGGCAAATGTTTCCATTTGACCAATACTTCAGTAGTGCTAATAGAGTCCTACCCAGGACGAACCCCCAAAATCTCCTCGGGTTCGAATTTCCATTCCAAATCAGCTTAGAGTGTAGGAGGAATCTATAAGCTGGGGGTGTCAGCTTTAAGATGTGATACACAAAAAATTGGATGGATAGTGGCCGAGTCCAACAGTCCTAATTTGTATTCAACTGGACCAAATTTCTAAATAACTGTGTAGGGGCCGAAATAGCGAGATGATAACTTCTCATTTGCTCTGTTGGCTACAATAACTTCTCATTTGCTCTCTTGGCTACAACCTGCTACAGTAAGGGCAAAGTTTTAAGTAAACCAAATCACCAATTTGAAAGTGAACGTCCCTTAAGCTGGTTTGCTTGTTTTTTGATTTGTTCCAATGGTACACTCAATTGCTCGTTCTTTTCCTTAAGCATCAAGTCCCACTCTTTTGACTGTTCCTCTATATTGGCATTATATGCACGCTCATCTATGTACTGAAGTAAGGGCGGTGTTTCCCTTCCATATACAATTTTAAAAGGGGTAAGCTTGGTTAATGTGTGAAAAGCAGTGTTATACCAATATTCGCACCATGGTAACCACTTACTCCAGGTGTGGGGTGCTGTGTCTGTACAAAACAATGCAGATATGTTTCGAGACAACGATTAACCATTTCGGTTTGGCTGTCAGTGTGGGGTGGTAGGCGGTGCTACGTCGTAGTTGAGTTTGTTGTAGGCGAAATAGTTCCCTCCAAAAATGACTAATAAAAACCTTATCTTTGTGGGACACAATAGATCTTGGGAATCCATGAATTTTGACAATGTGTTAGACAAATAATTTAGCCACGATGGAGACAGTGTAGGGATGTTTGACAGTGACAAAATGAGCATATGACTTTGCCTACTATCAATTACACTAACCCTCCTGATTTAGGTAGTCCTTCCATAAAATTTATGGAGATATCATCCCACACTTGTTCTAGAATAGGAAGAGGCTGCAATAATCCTGCTAGAGAAAGTGAAAATGTTTTGTTTTGTTGACAAATTGCACAGCTGTCCATATGTTTCTTTATATTAGCCTTCATCCCTTCCCAATAGAGCTCTGCAATCATTCGCTTGTAGATCTTAAAATAGCCTGAATGCCCTCCCACCAAGCTGTCGCAAAATTTAGCCAAAATTTTGAGAATTAGTTTTGAGGTTTTAGAGAGCACTAATTTGTTATTGTAGCAAAGCTGGTCCCCAACCAAACTCCATTTAGGTTTGCAATGTGGATCTGTTCGCAAGGCTTGTTTTATTCTGACGAAGTCAAGGTCACAATCGACTTTTTCTTCAAGAACAGCTACATTGGCGCACTAGGCCATTATAAAATGCAAGAGTTCGAGCATGCAAGAGAGAACATTTGTTGCTTTGTTTTACCCACCTGATTTATATTCAATCTCAAAATCGTATCCCAATAACTTGGTTAACCATCGGTGATGCTCCTCAGCGACAAGTCTTCGCTCAAGTAGGTGTTTCAAGCTGCGTTAGTCAGTTCTGACCAAAATTTCCTACCTAAGAGATAATGCCGCCACTTTGGGACTGCAAATACAATAGCCATGAGTTCCCTCTTATAAATGGACTTCAAGTAGGGACGCCCTTTCAAGGCTTGGTTGAAGAAAGCTAAGGGTCAGTTCAACTGCATTACTATTGCCCCTAGCCCCGAGCCTGATGCGTTTGTCTCGATAACGACCTTTTCATCAAAATTAGGAATAGTTAGTATAGGTAGCTGCACCATGGCCTTCTTAAGATGTTGTATTGCTGCAGTTGCTTCTTTGCTCCAATTGAATGCATCATTTTTAACAAGTCCATTAATGATGCGACTATTTTACCATAGTCTTTGACAAACCATTGATAGTAGCCTGTTAATCCAAGAAAGCTTCATAATTCTTTCAAATTTTTGGGCATCAGCCATCGCTCCATTACCTTCACTTTTTCAAGATCAGCAGCCACTCCCTCTTCAACAATAACATGACCCAAATATTCAATCCTATTCAAAAATAACATTTTTTAAATTAGCAAATAACTGATGAGTTTTTGGAATGGTTAGTACTTCTCTCAATTGTTGAAAATGGGCCTCCTTAGAGTTGTTGTAAATTAATGTCATCTAAAAAATCCAAGACCCCTTCCGCAACATTGGTTTGAAAATAGTGTTCATGATAGGCTAAAATGTTGCTAGTGCGTTGGTTAAGTCGAAGGGTATGACCAAAAACTCGTATTGGCTCTCATAAGTGCAAAATGCTATTTTCGGGACATCCTCAGTTTTTACCCAAATCTAATGGGAAACAACTGAGCCCCTCGCAACTCATCAAATAACTTGTCTATTGTGGTAATGGAAAATTGGTCAGGGATTGTAGCCTTATTCAAGGCTCAATAGTCTACAAAATCTCCAGCTGCCATCCTTCTTAACTAGGAGTATTGGGCTCAAAAAAGGACTTACGTTAGGCCCATCCTTCTGATTATGAGGGCAATAAGCTCGGACATTGATGGGAGTAGTTCCGGGTTTTAAATTGATTTCCTGGCATTTTTCTCGCCATGGGCGTAGCTCCCCCGACCAAGGAAAAACTTCTTGGAATTCATCTATCAACACTCGCACCTCCTCCAAAAGTTGGTCTCTTTGATCCTCCTCCGAAATAATTAGCCTACACATCTCAATCTCATTCCTTGGCCTTCTTGGACAAAAGTCTTGACCATAGATTTTAGGTATACAACTATTTTTCTTAGGCTAGGGTCCCCACGCAACACTACCGTCTTTCCCTCAATGGGTAACATCATTGTTAGAGAGTGCCAATCAAGTCAGCGTGTTGCATTGCAAACAACCACTTGAGCCCTAAGATCAAATCAGACCCACCAAGATTGAAAGGCAGGAAATCTTCTAGCACCATGACTTCTTGTGATTGAAGTACAACCCCTTTGCAAATTCCTGTGCCTAGTACAGGTGCACCAGTTCCCATTGTCATCCCATAGCTTGTCGTCTCTGTGATTGGAATGCCCAATTTAGCCACCTGCTAGTCACTGATGAAGTTTTAGGTAGCCAAAAAATTAACGAGGACCGTTGCCTCATAGCGATCTATCATTCCTCGCAATTTCATCAAGTGTGGAGAGCTTAATCCAATGATTGAATTTAGTGTCAACTGGATTTCTCCCACCTGCAACAATGCTTTAGCGTCTGATTGCACTTCGGCTATCTCCAGCTCGCTTTCTACTTCTTCGTCAAACACAGCTAAAATTTTCAATTCCCGATTTTTACACCTATACCCCACATGATATTTTTATCACACTGAAAGCATAACCCTTTTACCTCTTAGGTTGAATTTAAGCTGCAAACATTCGTTTGAAAGGTGAATCAAGGTTGCTATGAATTTTTAGGGGGGGTTGACAATGTTGGTAGTAGGGTGGGTGGTTGGATTAGAATTACGTTGGG
The DNA here is from genome assembly GCA_027478365.1 of Erythroxylum rufum. Taxonomy (NCBI): domain Eukaryota; kingdom Viridiplantae; phylum Streptophyta; class Magnoliopsida; order Malpighiales; family Erythroxylaceae; genus Erythroxylum; species Erythroxylum rufum. The sequence goes on from JANIHZ010000005.1 coordinate 35,021,928, forward strand.
TCCATATAGGTTAGGCCCACGTGGGGTATCGGTTTGGGTTATAGACAGCAATAGAGCTCCAATTAGCTGGGGTCCTTTTTAACTTCTTGGCCACATGATTTTCTTAGACTGGGTTCAGAACTATGTTGCCCTATTCTATCCTCTCAGTTGACTCCATTAACTCTAATAACTCAGAGCAATTCATCTTCATTAATTTCCCTTTGACACCATCAAGCCCATTAAGAAATACTACCACTAATGAGTCATCATCTAGGTGTTTTAGTGGAATAGCTAACGCCTCAAACTCCTTCCGATACTACACTATAGAAGACGTTTGTCGTAGTGATAGGAGACGATGTTGATGAGTCCCTTTGCGTTTTGGCAAGTACCTTTCTCAGAAGTTGGGTCTTTAGCACATCCCATGTTAGTATAGGTTGTTGATTCTCCTCCCATTATAACCACGCCAAGGCGACGCTCCGAATGCACACCCCTGCTGCTTCTAACTTTTCTGTTTCACCCAGTATATTCAAAACAAAGTATCTTTCTACTTGAAAAACCCAACTTAAAAAACCCATGAGGTTGGGTCATCCTCACCATCATAAGTTGGAATATCCAGTTTACAATCATATCTATTGTGGCAAACTAGAACATGAATGCTAGACCCTTCTATTCCACAAGTTGCCTCGCAACTACGCTAGGGGTCCTATCTCCACTTGATTTTGCTATACTTTTTTTGGAACGAATAGTGCTCTTGTGAAGGGCATTTAGGAACTCATCCAACTTTTGGTTTAAAGAAGAAATTGAGGAGTCGAGATGAGAAAGATGACTCTCAATTACCGATAGCTTCTCTTCCATATTTTCTACTATTGCTTCCATACTTGTCGCCGGCATTCCCTAGGTTTTGGAACCAGCTTGGATACTAGATTTGTTAGGTTACTAGAAAATTAGAAGATAAATGGTTAATAGTGCGGATCCTTTATTTAGGTGGAAATCAATGGGGAGAAAATTACAAGCAACATTCAAGAGGTGTCATTCCCTCCATAGACATTCCCATTCGTAGTACATTTTTCTTGCCTCTTTCTACTCCCCTGTCCCAGCTAAATATTCCCTAACCTGACACCTTTCCCTAAAAACCATGCCACCTCAGCCTTCTAGAATCTTGTTAAAAAAAGACTTAAGTAATAAAGCAGAAAAAACAAATAACAAATAACAACCCTCCAATATTGTTCTTAGGAATTGTTGGGCTTTTCTTCTCATTGTTTTAGCTCCTTTGCTTTCTTATTGAGTAGAAAAGCTAATTGGAGGCTTGTCAAATAAGAATTCAATATTTGCAGAAGAAAGAAAAGCAATTGAACAATAAGTAGAACTACCAAAGTTCAAAAGAAGATCGCACACTTGCCTTTCATGATTTGTCTTTGAAGTCCAACAAGGCCTTGGTTGTCCAACCCTTGAGTTCTGCTCATGGAATCAGCTGGCTTTATTTCTGGGCCAAACAAACTGTCCCTGTTGGCAAAGTTAGACATATTCAATGTGGAAGCCATCTGGTTCACTTTGGTCCTCAGATTTGCAATCATGTCCTTGCGACGATTCATCTCTTTCTCCGATCTGCATCTCAAAGGGGAAGCATTGGTAAGGATATGCTCAGAGTTGCATTAGAGTCATAGGTTCCATAGAGAGAACCAGTGTGTAATGCATTACCGAAGGGCTTATTGAAACCAAAAACAGAAAGTCATAAAACACAATGAAGGTAATTATAATAAACCTTTGTTCAATAAAAGCAGTAAAATTCTAAGCTGTCCATATCAAATATCTCAATGGAAGAGCTTCATGTACAGTTTACCCTTCTCTCTCCATAATTTATATATCATTCAACTACTTTTTACCCCACAACACAATAAATAGTTACCAGGGAAAGAAATTCATTAAAAAATAAGGTCAAACCAACATTTTGAATCCCACTAACAAACGATCATCTACACATACATTCGTGTATGTATATATACGTGTTTGTGTGTGTGTGTGTGCGCAAAAGATATCCAATTTATTGCTCAACAAACATGAAGAATCACAGAACTGACTCTACATTTGCTGTCTTCCAGGAAGTTTAGACAAGAGGGACTGCAAGCTATCGAGCCTAGTCCCTAGAATCGTGATCTTTCTCCGAATAGAAGACGCGTGGCGCTGTGCCTCCGGTCCCGTCGACGGGAAAGAGCTGCGGTCAGCGATCATCCCACTGATGTCATCGGCGATTTTCACAGCCTCTTGGTACTCCTTCACCCACGGTTCCGATGCCGATGCCATGTGAAACCCTTATCAATACCTGATCGATTCAATCCAAAACCCAAAATCAAAATCAAAATAGACTCAAATTTTCAATCAATCCTGCACAAAAATCAACAAATTCCTGATCAGATCGAAGGAAAAGACACTACGAACAAGATTGTGATTGGAAGAGTAAACCAAACGACCAGTAAATTGTGAATGGAATCGGAGAGGAGAGCATAAACGTTGTCGTAAGTACAAGAACACGACAATACCACCAAACTTCGCCGTGTTTGAGGGGCTCCGTCGTCGTTTAAAATAATCTTAAACCCGTTATTATAAACAGCCAGCTCCAACAAGTAAAAAAGTTAAACATTCCATCAAACGACACCATTTGAGTTTCGTGGTTACATGTAACCTGGGCAATTGATGTGACCTTTCGTGGGAAGTTTATGTTATGCATCATAATATTATCAAAATGTATAATACAATGAAACAGTATTTTGGGGAGTTAAGGGTGAAAAAGCAAGTAGCAGAGTACGTTGTTAAGTGTTTGATTTATCAATAGATTAAAGCTGAGTATTAGGCTCTAATCGGAAAGTTAAAGTCACTACTTATTTCGGAGTAAAAATGAGAGAGAATTGCTATGTATTTCATCATGGGTTTGCCTAGAACTCTAAGGCAACATGATGTTATATAGGCGTTGATAAATTGATGAAATTAGACCATTTCTCACCTATGCGAGGGAATAATACATTGGATCAATTAACCTGGTGGTATGTTAATGAGGTAGTAAGGTTGCATGATGTTCCATTTTCTATCGTGTCTGATCGAGATTCTAGATTTACCTTTAAATTATGGGGTAATTTATAGTCAGCATTAGGTATGAAGTTAAATTTTAATACAACATTTCATTCTCAAATAGATGGACAGGGTGAGAGGACTATTAAAACTGTTGAGGATATGCTCAGGGCTTGTGTTTTGGAGTTTTAAGGAGCGTGAGATCAATATGTAATCCTTATTGAATTTGCTTACAACAATTATTACCATAGTAGCATCGGTATGGCTCCATATGAGGCGTTATATGGTAGAAAGTGTCGATTGCCATTGTATCGGGAAGAAGAGGGCCTAAAGATTGTTGAGGCCCATAATTGATCCAAGGCATTGTTGATAAGGTGAAATCTATTCGTAGTAGAATTAAAGCGACTCAAGATAGACAGAAAAGTTATTGATTAGCACTAGAGAGACATAGAGTACCAAGTGGGAGACAAAGTGTTCTTAAGAGTGTCATCTTGGCGAAGAGCACTAAGGTTCGGTAAAAAGGGTAAATTGAGCCTTAAATACATTGGTCCATATGAAATTATTGAGAGAGTTGGACTATTGACATACCAATTAGCATTACCAACATAAATGACTCAGATTCATAATGTATTCCATGTTAGCATGCTCAGGAGATATCGATAAGATCTGACCCATGTGATACCTACACAGGAAGTAGAGATTTCAAGTAATTTGAGTTTGTAGAAGAATTAGTCAAGATAATGAGATATCAAACTAAACAATTAAGAAATCGAGTAATCCCATTGGTTAAGGTTTTGTGGATAAATCTCACATGGGAAACCGAAGAAAACATGAGAAGACAGTACCCCCATCTGTTTGATCAATCAAGTGAAAATTTTGCGGACGAAATTTCTTAGAGGGAGGGCGGGGGG
>JANIHZ010000005.1:35166380-35182023 GCA_027478365.1 Erythroxylum rufum
AGAATAGTGAAGAACATAAGTTACAGATACAAATTCCTAACATAAAACATCAGACTACGTGTATATCGTGCATGTCATTCACGTGTCTTCACACTTTCAAGCCATTTGTCTCAACTAATTCACCATTTGTTATCTGCTCATTAATGCCATGTGTCACTATATAATTGGTCCATTATTTTAGTTATTTTTTAAATCTAAAAATACCCCCAAAATTTTCAAAAAAATTCCTAAAATTTTAAAAATTTTGAAATAATAATAATACTCTCCAAATAAATTTTTAACACAAATAATCCACAATTCGCATTTTTAATTGCATTTATAAATCAATTATACCCGAAAAATGTCATGAATGCATGTACAAATATTATATGTGTCCAAAATGCTTATGTACAAATAAGCAAATATTCACATATGCAAAGCATAAAATGTACTGAATTTTCTTAATATCTTAACCCCTAATATGGGGTGTTACACTGCGTTTTATATCTTCAGTTGTAATGACATGTCAGTGTATTAAAGACTTAAGCTGTAAATGACTGTGGTTTTATGTAAGCTTAAGACATGTACTAAACGACTGAGTATTGAGTTTTAACACTTCAGACATATGCATTGTCTTTTTGTCCCCACATGTTAGTGACTTAGGTATTAGCCTTCAGCTGTTTAGATGTTTCGAGAATGTATCTTTCCTCTCTCTTCGAAATACCCTCAGACACCATCACACACTCACTTTTGTTCTTCGATTTTCTTATATTTTTGTTGAATCTGAGGGATAATTGTTGGAGTATGAGTGATTTTCATCACACTTTCCCTCTTACTCCATCAATCTTTGCTTAGATTAAAAATCTTAGAGAGATCTGAAAAAACCCAAAACCCTAATCTTCACCTCTTTTGTGAGATCTGTTGAATCTGTCTTCAGAATTAAGGGGCTTCCATGATCTGTAAGTAGTCCCTGCAAAAATTAAACTTCTTCTGTGTTAGTATTTTAGTCCCGAAGTCAGACGGATTTTTCTCACCTTTTATTTTCTCCAGATTGATGGTTCCCTTGGTGATTTGGTGTTTGACGAAATGCAATCGCACATCTATGTGCTTGGATTGTTCATGGAGGACTAGATCTCGACTCAGGTACCATGCACTTTGACTGTCCGTATATAGTACTGGTGTTGTGATTTCTATATTAATTTATTAATTTCTATTAAAATTCCTGATAGCCATACTAGTTCATTTACCCCTTCTGTGATTGCATAATACTCTACCTCTGTTGTTGATAAACTAACCACTGATTGTTGTTGTGATTTCTAACTTATTGTGTTTGCTGATAGTGTAAAGATATATGTTGAAATTGACTTCCTTGAGTCTTTATCTGTTGCATAATCAGCATCCACATAGCCATATAAAGACGGGTAATTGCATTTGATTAGCTCTATTTTAGAAAAGCATAATCCATAGTTCAGTGTTCTAGATATATATCTGAGGACATTCTTGAGCCCTAGCTAGTGTTCTAAACCTGGATTGGCCATAAGCTTACTTAGGATACTTATAGCATAGGCTAGATCAGGCCTTGTGCATAGCATAAGGTACATTAGACTTCCAACTCCTACATCATAGGGATAGTTAGCCATAGCCTTCTGTTCTTCTTCAGTCTTAGGACACTTGTCAGAAACCATCTGCAAGTGTGATCCTAAGGGTACTGAAGTAGGTTTAGCTTGTTCCATATTGAATTGAGCTAGGATTTTTCTTACGTAATTCCTTTGAACAAGCCACAGTTTTCCTTCCCTCCTGTGCCTGATTATCTACATTCCTATAAGCTTTTGAGCTTCCCCTAGGTCTTTCATTTCAAAATGAGAGCACAATTCAGTTTTAACTTCTTAAATTTTATTCAAGTCCTTCCCGTGATGATGAGGTCATCTACATAGAATAACATAAACACAACTTTAGTCATTCCTAGATCTTTGTAATATAAGCAGTAATCATATGAACTTCTGATAAAGTTTATACTAGCAACAACTTCATGGAACTTCTTGTTCCATTGTCTAGCAGCTTGCTTGAGCCCATATAGGGATTTTTGCAATAGGCAAACATAGTATAGCTTATTTTTGTCTTCAAATCCGACTGGTTGCTTCATGTAAATTGTCTCCTCTAGCTTTCCATATAAGAAAGCTGCCTTGACATCCATTTGATGGATTTCCCAATCATATAGTGTTGTTAGGACTAGTATAAGCCTATTTGTCTTAAATTTGACTACAGGAGAAAATATCTCCTTGTAGTCTATTCCTTCTTTCTACCAAAATCCCTTAGCTATAAACCTAGCCTTGTAAATTCCAGGTTTTGCTTCTGTTACTCCTTCCTTTAGTTGAACAATCATTTATTCTCAATTAATTTGGCTTTATAAGGTCTAGGGACTAAAGTCCAAGTCTTATTCTTCATTAATGAAGAATATTCCTTCTCACAAGCTTATTTCCATTGTTTTGCATCTTTGCTTCTCATGGCTTCATCATATGTTTCTGGAGCCTTATTTTCTACATTTTCAGCCATGAAGCATGCAAATTCAACCAAGTCTAGTTCTATATACCTTCTATTAGGAATTATGATTCTTGGTTGCCTATCCCTTGTGAGTTGATAGTCTTGTAGGTTTTCCTGAGCATCATTTGATGTTGGGTGTGAAATTTCTACGTCACCCTCACCTTCTACCTCTTTTCTCCTTTCTTCATACTATGTAGTGCCTTCTGTAGGCTTTACATTTTCTAATTGTGTAGCACCACCTTCTTCAGGTTCTGGTGGTACATAAAATGGGGCTAAATGGTTCAGTGACCCTAGATTTTCCTGAATTTCCCTTTGGAGATCAGTATTGGAGGAATCCTTATTCAGCAGAGAGAATTCATCTTCTTTGAAGATGACATCTCTGCTTATGATTGTTTTATAGGCTCCCTTTTGAAGTAGTAAGATTTTATAACCCTTTACACCTTCTGGATATCCTAAGAAAACCCCCTTGATTGCTCTAGGCTCTAACTTTCCCTTTTTCTGATGTACATAGGCTGCACATCCGAATGTCTTAAGGTGTGTGAATTTTGGTTTCCTACCACTCCAAATTTCCTGAGGAGTCTTATAGTCATTAGCAGATGTTGGAAGCCTATTAATTAAATAGGTTGTTGTCCTAATTCTTTCCCCCCATAGGGAATGTGAGCATCCCGAAGAGAGAAGCATGCTCCTAGTCTTTTCTAGGAGAGTTCTATTTCATCTTTCAGCTACTCCATTCTGCTGTGGAGTAGCTCTTACTGTTTTATGCCTTAGGATTCCATTCTTACAGCAGTATTCTTCAAATTCTTTATTGCAAAACTCCAATCCATTATCAGTCCTTAGGCATTTCAACTTCCTCCCAGTTTGATTTTCCATAAGAGTATGCCATCTTATGAAAATCTCCAATGCTTCATCCTTTCCCTTCATGGGATAAACCCAACATTTTCTTGATTTATCATCAATTATGGACATGAAATACAAATTCCCTCCTGCTGTGGGGACTTGAGCTGGCCCCCAGAGATCACTGCGAGCATACTCCATGATCTCTGTGGCTCTCTTAGCTCCCCTTTGAAATCTTGACCTGTGGTACTTTCCTAGCACACAAGATTCACAAAATTCTAACTTCTGTAGGTTATGTTCAGGAATTAGACCTTGCCTAGAGAGATAGAATAGGCTTTTGTTTCCTGCATGACCTAACCTTGCATGCCATTGCTTGGTTGGTTAATGAATTCCATTTTCTGAAATCTGATTTATTTCAGTTGAGCCTATAACATAGTATAGACCACCCCTCTCCACTCCTCTAATGATGACTCTCCCATCCCTTAGGATTTCTCTAAGTCCATCTTTAGACCTGATTTGAAAGCCTTGCTTATCAAACAAGCTTTCAGAAATTAGGTTTCTTCTTATTCCAGGCACAAATCTGACATTTGTGAGGGTCCTTCTCCTTCCATCAAACATGTTGATGGAGACATTTCCAATGCCCTTTATCCTTTGCTGCCCAGAATCTGTCATTTTAACCTTGGCAATGACTGGTTCAAATGTGGTAAACCAGTCCCTATGAGGAGTGATATGCATAGTGTACCCAGAATCAAAAATCCACTCTCTACTAAGATCCTCATTATCTTCAATGATAGCCAAAATTTCATCTCCACTTGAATCTTCTGGCTTTTCCACATTCCCTGAAACTCCATTTTTTGTAGCCTTATCCCTCTTTTTCTTTCTACAATCCCTTACAAAGTGTCCCTCCTTATCACAATAAAAGCATGTTTTCACTTTTCCCTTTTTCATCTTTTCATCACCTTCCTTAGAGTGTTTTTCTTTCCTACTTCCCTTCTGCCACTTTCCTTTCTTGCTATTTTTCTTATGAGATTTCTTCTCATGGTTATTCTCTACAAACATCACTTCAGCCTCTTTTTTAAAAGGATTAACTTCCACTATTTCTTCCATTAGAGAATCTAAAATCCTCTTTATCGTAAGTGATTATCCACTAGCATGCTTAATTACCTTCTTGAATGCATTAAATTCATAAGGTAATGACTTTAGGATTACTACAGCTTGATGTTCCTCACTTATTTTCTCATCTGTAGCTTCTAAATCTTGAACTAGCTTAAAGAAATAGAGGTTATCATCTAAGGAGATTGAAGTGTTCATCTTGTAGGTTGCAAGATGAAGAAGAAGTGTCAACCAAAGCTTCTGTGCAGTGTTACAATTTTGCACTTTTCTTATCACTGTTGGGGATAAGTGAAGCATTAATTTGTAATATGCAAGTCTTTGCATCTTTAGCTTCTTTATTGGATCAGTCTATAGATCATACTGATCATCTACAGCACCATAACAGTCATATGATTCAAGAAAAGCTTGCATCTGGAGTTTCCAGATGGTAAAGTCTTCTTTACCAGAAAAAAAAACTTCCATTTCCTTGCCTACCATGCTTACCGTAGTGTAAAGAATCTAAAAACTTTCACTTACTGACTTTCTTGATGAATCTTGATGCTTGGAGAGTCCAAGAAATGCCCCAGGAAGTCTTGAATGCTCTGATACCACTTTTTGTTGAGATTTTACTACTATTTTATTGTTCTTTAAACACAAGACTGATAAAGATTGTTATTTGCAGATATAATATGATTGCAGAAAGTAAAGAAGACTGGATTTTTACCTGGTTTAATAGTGTAACACTATCTACATCCAAGGTTCCTGTTTTCAGTGATGAATATTTCACTATATGATGAAGAAGGAGAAGAGAAAACCAGTACAGAGATGAGTGTATCCCCTACACTTATAAAGAGCTTTTCCCAAAACTCTCCTAGTATCCACTGGTGTACTCTAGCACTCTCTGAACCTATTCTCTACTCTCTTTTGCACTCTCAAATACTGAATACTAGGTAAATTGAAAATTGAAGTTCTTTGTATGTGTTTTGTGTTGTCTGAGGCTTCTGCTTTCTTTTTATAGCTAATAGAGATGAATGCTTTCGGTTAGGTCTGCATGATCTGATGCTTGTCATGTGCCTCACGTGAGTCACTTATTTTCTTACTTCTGTCTGCGTTTAATGTTGGTTGGAGCTGCGTTTTATATCTTCAGTTGTAATGACATGTTAGTGTATTAAAGACTTACGCTTAACACGACTGTGCTTTTATGTAAGCTTAAGACATGTACTAAACGACTGACTATTGAGTTTTAACACTTCAGACAAATGCATTGTCTTTTATCCCCACGTGTTAGTGACTTAGGTATTAGGCTTCAGCTGTTTAGATGTTTCGAGAATGTATCTTTCCTCTCTCTTCGAAACTCTCTCGAACACCATCACACACTCACTTATGTTCCTCGATTTTCTTGTATTTTTGTTGAATCTGAGTGATGATTGCTAGAGTATGAGTGATTTTCATCACATTTCATATATCTAGTCTAGGACTAGGAGACTGAATGGGTTCATATTTGGGTTAGATAGTCGAGAAAATTGAGGAAATATAATATAAACAGCTTTTTTCGATTTGGTTTACCTTCATATTTTCTTATCAGCCAATTTTAATATACCGCTGTCTTCATTTTGTATCTTGTTCTCGGTGTGGACAGACATGTCATTTATAACAAATAACACATACATGCAGAGTTATTAATAATGAGAAGTGACTGCAAGATCAAATATACAATGAGTCGTTTATATATATATATATATATATATATAATGAGTTAGATTAATGTGTATCCATAAAAGTTCTAGGGCTTTGAATTTAGTTATATATACATTTTTAAATTCGTTGGCGCTGAAATTTAACTGAGAAGTTTGATTTTATTAAATTTTTTATTTGTTAAAAATATTTTAAACACTTAGATTAAAATTAAACATTCTAAAATTTAATTTTTAAGTTGTATTTTAATACAATTTTAAATTTTAAATTACATCTTTAGCAAGTCATAAACAACATATTATTTTACTTCAGATTCTGCGGCTAAAAAGCTACCAAGAGACACTCTCTTCGACACACCTAACATGATTGCTAAACTGTTGACTAGGAAGCAGTAACGGTGCTAAGGTTGGCATAGTTATTGTCTTTTTATCGAAATTAATGGACTAGCGTCCAAGAAAAGAGAACTGCTTTAACCGGCCGGACCAGCTTCATGCCATGGTCTGATCGTATTTCTCGTTTGGGTGTCCTTATCTTCTCAAGGTTCATGTCACAGTGGGTTTTCTTCCTGTTTTTGACGCTTCTATTGATTCCTACAACTGCCCGTCCTCAATCCAATGAAGATGGGTATATCTCTGTACTCTTGTCCCAGAAAGGTTTGAACTTGGGCAAGGATGTGCTAATTGACAAAGCAGTATCTTCGATGATTCCGCTTCAAGTGACAGATATTAAGAAATCGGTCAAAATACCACTTATCGGCAAGGTCCAGCTTGTTCTTTCAAACATTGAAATCTATAGTGTTAACGTCGCTTCTTCGTATGTTGAAACGGGAGAAACAGGTATAGTGCTAGCTGTTTCGGGTGCTACTGCGGATTTGAGCATGAAATGGAAGTACTCTTACCGTGCTTGGATAGTTGTGATTTCCGATCACGGAGAGGCGTCAGTTCGGGTAAACTTGACTTGAATTCTCCTTTTTGTTCTTGTTGTTTTGATGCATATAATTCGCCGATGGACACTTTCAACACTTTCAACTAAGTTAGTTTAATATATATTCCTGTTCTTCTAATGGGACGAGAGCATCCTCATCCTTCCTAGTAAGATCTAGCTTACATTTAGCGAAGGGTTTATTTCATCAAGTGTGCTTGTAGTACTGTCAAACTAAACTAACTTGGTGGAAAGAGTTCCTCTTCTTAAAGCGTTGCTACTAGTTTTCAACGCCAATATGATCTGCAATGTAATAGCAACCTTTTAATGCTTAAACCACCATTTTACTTGATCGTTGATTACAGTTTGTAAATAACGCATTTTGATCATTGATAATTTGTCCTCCCTTCAAAATGGATTTGGAAAGGTTAAAGGCATGGAGGTAGGGGTTAATGGGTCGTTGACAGAAGAAGCAGGGACTCTCAGGCTGTCTCTTTTAGACTGTTGGTGTCATGTGAAAGACATATCTATCGAGATGGATGGTGGAGCATCTTGGCTTTATCAAGCGTAAGAAGTTATCTCATGGTTAAGCTTTCTTTTGAAACTAGCGTTCTGTCTTTGCGTTAAGGGGATGATCCCACCCTACCCATAATTCATTAACTTGACTGATTGGATTTACTTTTTCTCTTTTTAAGAGAAAATAAGCTGTGAAAAATGGGGGAAAAAAATGAATTCTCATATAAGAATTGCATTTGGTAAGAAATTATATTGTATGTTATCAAATTAGAAATGGCATTTTTAAATGCATTACATTTCTCTTAGATACCATTAAGAGTTGCATTAATCCTTTTTATGGGTGGTTGGACAAGATTGACTTTCTTCTCTTGTATTTGATTCCTTCCCCCAATTGTTTGGCAGTGGGTGTTCATTTAGGATTTTCACATTTGCATGCAATTCAAACTAGGGAATTGCTTTTGGACGCTTACTCTTTCCTTGCTTGAGAAAGAAACAAGTCCATTCTTTCCATTTGGGATTCATCGATGCTCCTTTTTTCCCAGTCTTTATGCGCTTCATGTTTCTACAAAATCTTTTTCTACTTCAATTCCACTCTTTTCCTGTTACTAGTCGTATCTGTTTTTGTTTCATAATTGTTCATATCCATTCCTGTGTCTCTAGTAGATAAGGAACTTGACCAACCCTGTTTCACTTGCATCATTGGTGCTGGAAATACTTTAGCTGAATCACTATTTTGTTAACTGTGCCCTGTGTAATTTTCAATAAGTTGGAGATTTAGTATGTGTATTTGTAACAAGAATAGAAGAATTGGTGATAAAATAGATTGATTTTCTCATTGCTGCAATGTACTACATATATACACACTGTCAAACATATCTTCTCCTAAAATAATGCTACAAAACCGGACATATGCCTAATTATACTCCTATACAAATCATCTAATTATGTAAAGGATAATTACAAATAACTAACATATAATTTCCTTAATAATTTGACATCATCAAAACTGAAGTTTAAAGCAAATGAATGATGAGGATTGGTACTTGTGTTAAACTTCAATCTCACACACTATTCTGAAATTACTCAGGGATGTCCATGGATAATTAGTCTCAGTTGTTATCTACTTTGCTGGCTCTTTGCTTTAAAATTTTCTAAAATTATTACTTAAATATGCCTTTCATTATTTTATCTTCCAGGGTGGTTAATGCTTTTGAAGCGCCTATAAGGTCTGCAATAGAAAAAGCTGTTTCAAAGAAACTCAGAGAAGGAATAGGAGAGCTTGATTCCCGTTTGCAATCTCTCCCTAAACAAATCCCAGTAGATCATGTTGCTGCACTTAATGTCACTTTTGTCGACAACCCCAGATTTAGTAACTCTTCTGTTGGATTTGAAATCAACGGTCTATTCACAGCTGTGGATAAGTTTTTGCTTCAAAGCTACCAAAAAGGACTCCATACTTCTGCGTCCTGCAGCACTCCTGCTAAAATGATTGGAATACTGATGGATGAAGATGTCTTCAATACTGCTGCATTAGTTCATTTCAACGTGAGTTTCTGCACCAATAAATCTTAGACTTTAGGACAGTGATATCAGTTTTTTTTTTCTTGTTCAAGTGCTTACCTGAAAGCTAAAATGTTGGCAAAACAACCTTCTACTTGGATTTGGCTTGACCTATGCTAACTTTGGTCCACTCATGGAAAGGTTAAGCAGAAAATTTATGGTTATTTGGCTGCTATCTGTGGTCAGGCAGGTTATATGCGCTGGGAGTTTGATGAATTTCAAAATCAATCCCTTCTCAACACTTCAGCATGGAAATACCTTTATCCTGAGCTGTATTCTCAATACCCGGGTGATAACATGAACCTTAACATCACAGTTACTTCTCCACCAGTCATAAGAATTTTGGAAGGCGGCATTGAAGCTACCATTTGCTTGGATGTGACTGTAGAGGTTTTGGATGCTGGTGAAATTATACCTGTTGCAAGTGTCTCCTTGGTATGTTTGGTTTGAATAAGACATACCCTTGAATCTTTTTGTTAGCATTTACCTGTTCCTTTTCTTTATTTATCGCATGCAGTAGTTTAGCGACACACCTCTAGTTTTCTCCTGTAAAATCTCCTTGCAAGTGGTGATTACTCTTAAGAAACCTTATTCTGTATCATGACATCCCTGCCCCAAATGCTATCAACTCTTGTAACTGCAGAAGTAGGAAGAGCCAAATGACCCAGATTTGTTCACCGGTGCAGGTAATCGATACTTCTTGTTCTCCACAAATATTGAGGAATCGTTTAGCTGGTGTTCTCAAGTTGAAAACCTTTCATGTTTCTCCGAAATGGAGTAAGATCGGAGACCTGCATATGGAACTTGTCCAGGTGAGCTAATATGAAATCTATTATAGAAAATGTGTAGTCTGCAAAAATCTCCAAACTTATAGCAATTTAATTTCTTTTCAACCTCCAAATCAAACTCAGTATATTTTTTATTATTTTGTACATCATGCCCAGACATCTCAATACTGTAATAGCGAGAGCACTGCTTTTTCTACTTATCTGTTTATTCAAATATATGCCTTATTTGATACTGTCGGTTTGTTAATATCACCATTCTTGTGAAATTTTTTGCAGTCTGTAACACATGCCTTTCTTAAAACCATCTTCCTTCCATATGTGAACTTACGCCTCATGAAGGGATTCCCTTTGCCAGTTCTTCATGGTTTCATGCTTCAGAATACTGATATCCATTATGAATATTCAAAGATTGTTATATGCAGCAACCTCGACCTTGAGTAGCAGTAACAGCTGAATCTGCAAATAGGCCTGGGTGCTTGGCTGTTGATATACAGGAACTCATTGAATTCGTCTGCCATTATTACATTGTCATTTGGGAAAGAACAATACCCAAACCAAATATGATGCAATTGAATGTTCTTATATTGCTTGCTAGTGGTTGTTGTATTATAGTGTACAGTATTGGAAAATTAGAAGGTCTTTTTTCTTTTATTATCCGGAAGTCAAGTTGACTTTTAATTGTTCTATAATATGCCAATGCCAATGCCAATCCTTTGCATTTATCAGTTTTATGTCCCGAGTAACAACAATTCAATATCAGGAAACAACAAAGAAAAAGATAAATGCACATTGCTCGCATATCCGCATGAGCTTTCTTCGTCTGTTCTCGAAACTTGGCAATAGAGGAGGTACCTTCCTTGTAATCCTTTCTTTCAGCTGAAGGTAATCTGTTCTTCTGCACTTGGCTTGCGTTTCTCCTCTTCTTTCTCTTCACTCTCTCCGTATTAAATTAATGGGACGTTTAAAAACTTTCGAATTGAATTCATTAACAAATTAGATTCAGTTTATATTAATGAGATTGAATTCAATTCAATTTATATTATTTTGAACAAACTCAGTAATATTATAATTGAATTCAATTACACTGATTGGAACACAATTAAATGAATTCAATTATTTCATATAACATTTTTACCCTTGACTAAAAAATAATATTATTAGATAATAAACATTCACACTTACATAGAGTAAATTATAAATATCAATTTTATTATAAGTGATATCATCAAAAAAAGTTCATTATTAAAATAAAAAGAATGTAAACAGGATTGGAAAATGAAAGGAGAGGCTAAATCAACGATGGATCTAAAAAAGATCGATGATCATAGACCAAAAAAAAAACAAAAAAGGAAAAGATACCCATGAACAAAGAAAAGGGAAAACCTTGATATGATAGAAGGTGTTGATTCGTGAAAAAGGTGGTATTGTTCCGTTTCTTGGTGGAAGGAGCTGTTTGAAGTGGAAGGAACTGCTTGAGGTAAAGAAATATATGGTAGAATTAGATGGGTATTATTGAAAGAATATTTGCAACGTTCAAAAGAAGAATTAAAGTTTTAGTTCGTAATTCAATTTCGATGTTTTTTCAAGTTAATTCAATTTATAAAGATGATGGGGTTCAATTCATGTCTTTTTTTTTTTTTCTGTTTCCAAACACTTGAATTGAGTGGTACCATTTCAAAAGATCATGCCAAGTAGATTATACTTTAAATTAAATAATAATTCTTTTCTATTTTAAATTAACAGTGAACAGTCCCATGTTGCTTTGCATAATACTACCATTTCTCACGTAGAATGTTGTCTTATAAACCCTCCTGTCTTCCATATGATGGACACAACAAAGGATTCCTGATGGCGCTGACATGGTTGTCGAAATCGGGGAGGGAGGAGAATGGAGAGAGTAGAAAGGCGGAGGTTAGTCCGGCGAAGAGAGTGAAGCGACAACATAGAGTGGCAGAGATTGTGCTGGTGTTGTCGGAGATTGCAGGATGGGGGACTGTAAAGCCCGTAGCTAATCAACCCAAGAGTGTAGCCTTAACTAATCAACCCCGAAGTTCAGGTTTAACTAGCTAACTCAGTCCACAAAATAATTAAATAGAGTAAATAGAAGCTGACACCTGAAAAAGTATATACATCAATGAAAAATCAACTTGTTTTTTTCATTTTCCTTTCCATTTTTTCATCTTGTAAGTGTGTAAATATACCATTTTTCTCCCGTATATGAAGGTTTTCTTATGTATTCCTTATTTTGTCTATTTTGCAGCGAATTGTGAAAAAATTGTGAAGGATAACAATTCCAAAATCTCTTAAAAAGATATAGACTTTGCATAAGTAAAATTTCAGCAACAATTATATGCTTTTTTTTGTGTGAGTTTTACTCATCCTATACTAGTTTATAGTTGAAATTGTATATTGTGAATGGTTTGGACAATAAATTGAAGTTATAGGAAAGATAATGAGAAAAGAAAAGGAGGGAGGAGAAGAGGATAGGATGAAGAAGATGACAATTTAAATTTAAATTGTACTAAGGAGCAAAATATGAAATGCAAAAAGTTAAGGATAAAATTAGAATTTAACTCCAAGAAGGGTATTTTTGTATTAATAAAAATAAACGAGAGTAAAATAAAATTTTTAATAATTAAGGGTATTTTAATAATTATGGTCGTTAGGTGTAGTAAAGATTTTTTAATAATTAAGAATAAAGTAGAAATGAGGAGAATGTTAGATTATTAAGTGAAACAGAGTTGAAAAATTTTCTTAAATTAATCTAATAAAATTTTGTAATGTCTAAGTCCAAAGATCAAATTAAGGAATAAATTAGAATATCAATTAGTTGAGTCCAGAATTCAAGAAAGGATAACCTTATACTCTCATAGTCCTCGTTCTTCACACACAGAGCACGAAGCATGGCCCGGGGCCATGATCGTCGGGGGGATGACCCCCATGCTCGGGAATGTCCAATGGCATCAAGCGTAAGGAATCGACGATGACACATCCCTTTGCTGAGCTGGTTTTGAGGAGCGGACTCACTTGGGCATGCTCGAGCATGAGTTTCATCCCCTCCTCAACGTAAACACCGCGTCGTACTCAGGAGTGAGAGAAGGTTAGCTTGTTGATAACAATCAAAAAAGTGTTAGGTTATTGAAACTTTTTAATTTTTATTATTTATAAATTATTTTATAGCGAATCATATTTTGAATTAGTCATGAATTGAATTAGTGTTTCAATGCTAAGTACGTATGATGAGGATATATAAAGTTGGCAAGCAGTTGTTTGACTGACTCCCAAAATAGCTTCCAATTGAACCATTCGTTTGTTTACCCTCATATATAAGTTTCTAACGGTAGGACCGTAGGACTGAATACTTGACGATGGCATAACATGCTTCAGCAAAATTCTTTCCATAACATAGTTATTTACTCGCCATAACAAATTTCCAGACTATAGGACGCTAAGACCAGAAAGAAATAAGAAATCTATCTTGCTTGTGTCAAGATTCTTCAAATGATATAACAGTCTAGTTCGAATATTACAAACTTCCCAGCTAACACATCATCATTATCATTAAACCAAATATAAATTCATCCATTAACATGTACAAAGATTCCCACAAACCCTCGATGACTGTCAAACATTGTTAGAAACGTAATTTCTCAATCACATTTACAGATGAAGGAATCCCCAATTTATGACCTGAAAATAAGAACTCAATTCCCAGCCGATGGATTTGTTAGCAATTCAAGTGATTTTCTCAAGTAGTCTACTGCAACTGAAACATCATCAAATGCCAAGGCTCCAACTGCAAATCTCGCAGCTTTGTGAGCTTCAGAAACTTTCTCAGGGGGTGGCTGGTAATTACTGTCATGTTGGTATGTTTGGGCAGCAGAAAGGGTAGGATCTGCAACACTGTTTGAAGTGTACTGGGAAGTTGATGTATTGTTTGTCATGGAAGGAGCTGATTGGGTAGTGTAGAAAGTATCAGAGCCTTGATGATAAGAAGGATAATGTGTTGGTGCTGATGGCAAGCTGCTCTCGGTAAAACTTGGATATGATTGAAAGTTTGGGTAAGAGTAAGAAGATGTTTCATGAGATGGATAGTTGTGTGGAAGATGTTGATGAGGATTTTGTGCGTAGGGCTGATGCTGGAATGGCTGAGAATATGTAGAAGTTTCTTGTCTACTGGCTTGAGGAGGTGGATGAAAATCACGGGATGGATAACTGGCATCAGGAAAATGATTTTTAACTGTATCATGGAACTGGTCTGATGGTGGAATATGATCAGGGTACTGGTCATTAACATTCTCATGCCGTTGATGTGACTGTGAATTCTTTGTAGGACGCTGGTCATTAACTTGATCATAGAACTGAGTTGATGGATCAGGTTGTACATGAGGAACATTAGCTTCACTTGGCTCAATATCCTGCAGAGGAATTTATAGCGTGATGAGTTTCCAGAAGTTTCTAGTATAACAAGCATTAGTAGATTCACTTCCTGCTAAATTGTTGAAGTAACTTTTGAGCATATAAAGAATACTGAACTAGATCAAAGTTAAAATCGCCCAGCAGAATACACTAAATATATACATATTTGTTCTAGTACACAGGACAGACTAAACTTGCAGTTGTATAATTCATTGCATACCAGAAAAGGAAAACACTAAATCAGTGAAAGAGATTAAAAAGTAATATAGATTTGAAGACTGACATATCCATCACTACTTATATTGGAGAAATCTCCATCACCAGAAGGAGGGCCAGGGTTGGGCTTTCTTCCTTCTTTTAAAGCTTTCCTTATATCTGCTGCTTTCCAGACTGCGTACTTTTGTTTCTGCTCAAGCTGCCAATTTGGTATGTGAGTACAAATGTGAACCCGAAATAATTTTAATACTGGTAAAAATCAACCCCGTGCAGGTTGAACAGTATATGAGGTGTTAATCATAAAAGACTCACATCAGGCTGAAGTGCACCAAACTGGTTAATAATCTCAAAAAATATGCTCGCAGCATAAAATGTTTTTGCCGTATTCCTGTAGCAAGGCAAAAACCCCATTTAAGAAAGGACATTGCCATGTAACTTAAATTTGTAGCAAACTGAGTCTGATTCAACCTGATTTTCATACCCATGCCTTCTTCTAATGTTTGTGTTTTTGTTATACAAATTCAATTAAATTTGTAGCAAACTGAGTCAGATTCAACCGCTTATTTTATACCCATGCCTTCTTAATTTTTTTGTTATCGTTATACAAATTCAAAAGCCTTATGCTATCTCCAATCATCCCTGTCACATGAAGAAGATCAATTGCTTATGAACACCACTCGGCAGACAACAATACTGATCAAAATTATGATGCTAATGAGTTGATTATAATTCATTAAAGTTATGTGAAATCTTAAAAAAGGCCTGCTTTTAAGTAGACCCAGTGCTCGTTTAAACCACATGTTTTAATTGCTAAATACCAGCTTGCAAAAGTCATTTTGTTACATGTATGACTAATGTCTCTCATGCAATAGAGTAGCATGGCCTATAATTAAGTAAATAAGATCATCTGAATGCATTAGGGCCTCAAAGCAGTAGCCACCGAAGGAATATGGTCAAGCTATAATGCATGACAGGAGCCACCAGAAAGGAATTTGGAAACAAATTCAATGAATACATCACAACTACATGTATGTCCTTAAGGTAATTTAGCACATAAGTCACTGCAATTGGTAAAATTTCCC
>JANIHZ010000005.1:35300608-35316113 GCA_027478365.1 Erythroxylum rufum
CCCCCCCCCCCCCCCCCCCCAAAAAAAAAAAAAAAAACCATTAATCAGGTCCTGAATGCTTACCGGAATTTTATAGTTTATACCCCAATTAGAATTTGTATTGGATAATAGGGAAGGGGGATCGTTCTCTTTCATGGGCACTATCTGAATTGAACAAGTAAACAACCTTCGAAAACATACACAACTAAGAACGGTTCACTCTCCAGTTCCATAGTTTCTGACTACTATATAATCCTAGTAAGAACTTTAATATCACAAGGTGTAGGCAACAGATTTCTCTAATGGTTTTATCACGGCGATGCTGGAACTGGTTCACTACCAGAAATATGGGATACAGAGTCCTCTTTTGATATGGCAACATAGTTAGTGGGAGCAGCTGGCCTGTTATCCCTACTACTGCTATCCCTCCTACCATCTTTGGCAGCAGACCGGCTACCATTTTGGTGAGCATTAAGTGATAGTCGTCTACTGGGAGTTCCATTGGCGCCTCCATTCGCACGTGAACCCACCACCTTCTTTGCACCACTGCCAATTGGTCGAGCAGGACTCGGTCTTGAGCCATGTTCTTGTTCCGAGTTTTGCTGCTCATGAAACTTCTTCTGGTCCTGTACGCCCGAAGTTTTTAGCATACAACATAAAGCAACATATAAATTACCCCTTTCAATGTGAAAGTCTGTAGCCTGGAAACTGTAATGCTCCTCATATTAAAGCAATGTCAACTGACGTTAAAATTATTTTTCACTATGATGCACAATACAATAGTCACCAGTTAAAACTTACCCTCATCCTTCGTTTCTCTTCTTCTCTTTCCTGCCTGAGCATGGCATATTCATCTAACATGGCAAGGAGAGGAACACCATCATAAGCAAATTGCAAGCCACGCTCTTCTTCCCAAGCCCGAGTTTTGGCAACCAAGGTGTCAACCAAAGCTATATGGCCAAAAACAAAAATCAAAACAAGATCAGGAGTCTTTAAAGCAGGTTCTCCCTTAAAATTTTAAAAATGGAATATAATAGTAGAGCATTGTTGGCTTTCACCACCAGAATAGTTCAATTTTTTATTTAACAAAGCACCTGGAACCTTTTTTTTTTTTGAAAAATAAAGCACCTGGAATTTTGTTAACCAGTATTCGAGCTTTTTCAGCACGTTTGAGATTTAGATGTGCTCCTCTGCTAGCATTATACCTGTTTTCATCCTGTTTCAGCAATATAAAACCAATTAAGTTGAAATTCTAACTGCCATGTCAAAAGGCTGATATTCATTTTCAAGGGGAATTAATCAGATTTTTTCTCCATTGCTTAATATAAAGATAAATGCATGCCATTACGAATACATGTTATGATCTACTAGAAAATGTAAGGTACGAAGGAAAAGAAGTGGCTGCAGACAGTAAGGGATAGCTGTGTTTGCTATTGACAGAGGTAGCATAGGTACGAAGGAAAAGAAGTGGCTGCAGACAGTAAGGGATAGCTGTGTTTGCTATTGACAGAGGTAGCATAGGTCCGAACTCTAGGAAAAACATTATGAAAATCTCAGAGCTAATACAAAAACGACTCAAGCAAGCAAATAAAACATAGATAACATGTACCCGATTATAGTCTTCAAGCCAGCTCTCTTCCTCACATGCTGACATCCATTTCTCAACCTTGTCCAAAATCTCTTTCCTGCTAAAAGCTTCCTCCTTGGCTTTTGATATCTGACCATCCAAGTCAGCCAGTAACTCAGCAGGCTCAACATTTCCAGAATCAATAAGTGCCATAATCTTTTCTCGAGCTGCCTCTGAATCTATTTCTATGTGAGCACGAGCATATATCTCTTCAAGCTCTGTTTGCCTTTTGAATGCAATTTCTTTCATTCTGCTAGCCTTTAACTGATCAAGTCTTTCAACCTCAACTTCCGCCTTTCAACATGTGAAGTAGAATGAGTAAATAGGTCCTGTCTTTGCCATCGATATGAAGATTTTAAGATCCTAATTCAATTTATTGTATCAATAGACTACCTGTTCAATCAGATCTAAAGCAAGAGCACCAGGGACTGTCACTTCATCAACTGAAGCTGAAAAGTTACAGGTCACATGGTCAAACAATTTCCTGTCTTCTGTTGGAGTATCCATTAGATTCCACAAATCAATCAGCTGGCTTGATAACTCTTGAAGCTGAGGAGAAAGATACACGTATGAGGTTCAGTTTTGCAATAAGCCACAGACGCATATCTTAGGATGAAATATGACCAAATGAAGTTTATTTCAATAGTAGAAGTAAAAGAAAAATTAAGAAAATTAGCAATCATAGTTTAACTCATAACTCACAATCATTACCTTATGAAGTCTCTGCCTCTTATCTTCTTTCAGACCTAAGACTGTCTTAGCTAGCCTAGCTAATGTATCATTGCTGATGCTTTTGGATTGCACACCAGTTGAGTCATTTAAGCTTGGGTGAACTTCAGTTACGGTGCTGAAAAAGTCCATTCCAAGGACAGCACAGAGATCATGTACACTGCTTACAAATTCAAGGACCTTGTGCAACCTATCACTCTGCCATTTGATAGAAAAGGCATCAGGAAATATTCAACACAAAACATTCAGAAGGTTGGAAATCATGTACTATACATGAACTCACATATCATACAAATACAAGGGGAAAACACTTCCTTACTTTTTCCTTTTGAAGTTCCTGAAGTTGGACTTGGTATTCATCCAGCTTCTTAAGAGATAAATCAGCCTCATCAATCACAGGAGTTTCATTAGTTTTAAAGTTCCCAGCAATTTCTCCACATATTTTTTTAATTTGTGACTGTACATCAGAAAACTCTTTCACTCTCTCCTCTTTTTGTTTCAATAGCTGCTCAAGAGCAGGTGCTATATCCGCAAGTTGTTCCTTGATGGTTCCAGAGGTCTTCTCAGGCTACAGTTAAACCAAATAAATAATGAAAGATATAGTTTATCAAATACTGCGTCTTAGAAAAAATGCTGCCTTGATATGTCAAAAATATTGTTGCACCTGAAACAACATGCTAATTACTGATAATTAGATGATAAAATTCAGAATACTCACAATCCCCACAAAACTTTTCTCTCCAAGGGCTGATAGAAGGCTAGAAAGTTCAATTTTTGCATCTGACAACGCCTGGAGCAATTGTGCTCTAGACTTTGTGGCCTGCTCAACTTTCTTCTTGTACACGTCCAAGCACTCCTGCCCTATTTGAAGAAGCATCTTATCCCGCTCTTCATCACTTTCACCAACCTCATCCCAAATTTCCTATCCCAAACCAAGGCTCAGTGAGTAAATAAAATTCTCTAACGGATTTAAAAAGGCTAGAGAAAAAAAAAACAATATGATAAAATACCTGCAGCTTTTGAAGTAAAGAACCACAAGTAGTTTCCCCAAGAAGAGGGTTTTGAGCATCTGAGATCGCCATTCACTTAAAACCTAAAACTCAAGACACAATGCATAAAGCAAAGGGATTTTATATTTATGTTGATTTGATTAAGATCAATAAACACATTTATGCTTATGTGTTATACCTGAAAAAACGGAAAGCAAAACACAATACCTTATTAACCAGAAAGAAACAGATATTTATAAGATAAATAAAACATGCAACCTATCAGAAGTCACAAACACATAATCAGCAGCAGTAAAAGAAGGGGATGGCACATTCAAACAATGGGATACGCATCCAGAAAGAAAAGTAAAAAAGAGATATGAATCATGCACCATCATATTTAATCTAATTCACTCACAGTACAAGCAACGTAACCAGTTAAAGTTCAGCAATAGCCTGCTTTAAACCCAGGATGAATACGGTAAACTTATCTCTGCTTTAAAGTTTAAAAGCATTGTGAACATTGGAAAATTGTGAGATAGCATGACAATTAATTTTGATTATTTCTTGGCCAATCACTCTTAATTAAAGCAAGAATTATTACAAGTCCTTTTCCCTCGCGACTATATTGTCCTAAAGACTTAATAGCTTATTCAATGAACTGCTCAATAGGTACATACTATTATGACCCACGCATTTTCACGCTATACACACAAAACCATAAATTCTGAACCAAAATCCGCTTTGAAAAACTAGCATAAAAAGCTAAATCATTACAAACATTTAATTACTCATTAAATCCATATCAATCACCAACAAGATCGCAACTAACCGCACTCATTGAACCCCAAGATAAAATCCTCTCAATGTTTCAAGCTTTAAACAAGTAAACTAAAGTCCCCATTTCAAGCAAATTGCACCAACACTGATCCACCATCAGCAGAACAAGAACAAAAGATAAGTCCTTTAGCTACTTAGACAACGACAGACATCCCTCCCGATACTAAAACGAATCACAACCACAACCCATTTACCATAAACATCGAGAACAAGATCAAGAAAGCTACATTTTCTACCAAGCATGAACCGCAAAAGAAGAACTGCAATGTACAAGTACAGCAACAGGAAGAAACTTACCCAGATCGACTAACAGGCTAAGGCTATATGCTGGGTATCTGTTGGCTTCAGATCTAAAGCTCTTTGCTGTCTACTCTCTCTCTCACTGTTTGTGACTCTGAGCAGAGAGAGAAAATGTGTGAAGAATAGAAGCTAAGTATTATGGAGATACCAAAATAGAGAGTGGGACCCCTACATATCAAACTCCTTAGAGCCCGTGTTTTCTGTGTTATTTACGACAATGACACTGTCCGACTGTACTAAATTAATTGACTTGGACTTATCTTCTTTGTCTGTTCTTTGACTGGTGCTGGAGCATGACTGGGGGGCCATGTGGCTTTCACCAGAATTAGATCTAACCCTTTGATGTGTGGGTCCAGATGGATCAATCATGCCCGCCGTGACGGATGATGAATTGTAGTCGTCGATAATTACTCATTTCCGTGAAGTGGGTAAAACTGGTTTACTACTTGTCTTGAGCTCTCCGTGACAAATTAGTAGTTAAAATGAAGGAGAAGGATAGGGAGGAGTCAATTTTTAAGGTAAGGTAAGGCATTAGAGCATCATAGAAGATAAAGCGACGTGTAATGATGGATTATTACAAATGATACTGCCATTGGTTGGATGTGTAATTATTGATTATTACAAAAGACATTGCCATTGGTTGTCCAACATACTTTTTCATGTTTCCTTCGTTTTAAACATGACATGCCCTTGCAATGTCCCTAAGGAACAAGTTGATTGCTTGCTCTTGGATGCGTTGTATACATATACATAAGAATGGAGTATCTGTGGCAGCTAACCTTGGTTTATAGTAAAGAATGACATAATATTATATTTGCTCGGAAAGTTTTGTAAATGGGAAGAGACAGAAAATGAGCATTGAGTGGCTCAAAGCGGATGAGCTTCAAAAGGGCCAATGGCGTGGGTATCTGTTTCATGTCATCATGTGGGCTAGCCAGATATTTGTGTGCGTTGAATAATCCAAATACCCACCTCACATCATCTTTCTGCTGAAAAAAATAGAAACTTTCGTATAACATTTAATCTGATGAATAACCCAAAATGGGTTGTGGGTAAGAGATTGATTGATGTAACTTGAGCTAAATAAATTTCATACTACACAAGAGCAGAAAGAGAGGGTGGGTCCAGCAAGCACAATATGCCTTGCTTCCTTTCCTTGATAGGGTCAGGACATAACAATGTGTGGTAGAATCTTCCATGTGCCTGAAACACTCACTTGAGCTCTCACTGGAAAAACCTTGGCAAAACAAGCCTAACCTGGTCTGGTTAAAATCATTTCAAGTTATTGATCAGTTTGTTGTTTCCAACACAGATACTACTATGGTTCGCAGTGGCAGTGAAATGCTTAATCGTATCTTGCACATGAGAGTCGTGTAAGAAAAGAGTTTTTCAGAATGATTCTGCAACAATATAATGACACTACTTCTTTAGTCTAATTCCCGAAGCATGGACTGCCAAGTAAGTTTCTAGTTCCTTCACAAATCAAAGATTGTAATTACGTATTGCTTGTACATTATCTTCGCCTTTATCTATTGTTTCTTCCTCCTCATATTAGCCTTCTAGTTATCGCATAAACCCAAACACCTTGAAATGCCTTGCAAGTTGCAGTCCAAAACCTGTGCTCACTTTTCACCCACATCTATTATCAGTCCTTCGTTGTTCATCAATCCGTGATTTTAGGGCAGGTAACCTTTGTCCATTACTCATTTTGTTTGTCTGGATTCTCTAGATGTATTTTCTAGCCTACAAGGTTTTACGTTTTGTGGAACAGCAAAAACACTTGGAAGAAAGAGAAACATCCTGTTATATTGATCATTATTGCCGCCAACAGGTAGCTATTGGCTTTCCAGGTTTATTCTTCACCGTCTATTTTCAACAAAGCTACGAAGAAAATACCTGCTCTATGCTTTAAACGTTTGGGGAAAAACAAAATCTCAGATTTCAACTCTATACGTACACCAAGCTCTCTGCGTTCTCACTTCACCTGATTATGTACTGAATTTCTGCACGTTCTCTCAACCATTCAAGCACTTTTGCTCCCTCCATAATCTCTTGTACCTATTCAATTCAAAAGAACAAATTGGAATCATAGCACTGATCTTGTCATTGTAGCTACCTAGAGAATGCCAAAACAAGTGAAACTATAATCAGAAAGCATACATTCTAGCCCAAATGAATATCAGAGTGACAAAGATGTGAAGGCTCCATCAAAGCCTCAAGGGAAGAGAATAAGCATTAAGAATGGATTCACTATCGTATAGACAATGAAGAGCGCAAAGCTGAAATCCATTGTAAGTAATGAAAAAGCTTAGCACAGGCCATAGACCCGCTAACTTCCCTTACCCATGACAAATTTTATTTACACTATTAGATTTGGAAACAACCTCTTTACTAGTTAGGAGCAAGGGTGCGTACTACTAGACTTATCTAGATCCCCTCACTCTAGCGAGATTTCTAGTTGGTGTTGTTGTTATTAGATTTTAAAAAGAGGAATGTGTAGAAGAGCAATATCAATCCAAAACGAGATGAACGGAAGGAGCAAGAAGAAATTGTGGCATCTGTCAATAACATAAGAGTCTCAACCAGATGAATGAAATCAGCATCAATCTACTAGAGGCTCCTCAAAGCTTCTTTTTATATTACTAGCACTAAGATTGTTTCATTAACCTAGCTTCTCTTCTCAAAGAGCTAAAAATATATATAGGATCTCTCACAATCACTGGGGCAGAGGCAACCTATATAGTTGGACTAAGATATTTGGGACAAATGTTAAAGGGAGTGAAAGCAATAAGAGGAAACAGAAGGTTTCAGAGTTAAGTGAATCAGGCAAACCTGTTCCCTCACACGCTCCTCATCATAATTCTGTTTGTGACGTTTGAATTCAGCTACGGAGTTCTCAACCTCTTTCACAAGCTCGTCTGTTGAGACCTGACAAAATGTAGGTATGTTGTCAGTTTAGAATTACCTTTCAAATTATGACAACTAAAATGGTGGTATTATTGATGAGAAGTCAGTTAAAATCATACAATTTAGAAATTTGTCTTCTATAAAAACAGACTTGAAATAAAATAATACATAGAACAATAAAACTGGGGAATTGCTAAACCGTTGCCATACTTGCAAATTTTCACGTTTAAATATATCCCCAACTGCCAGATTTTGTTTAATCATCTTTGTTATGTTGTCCCTTTGCTTTTCTAGGTATTCTTTAACTGCCTTAGGACTGGATAAAGAAGCCAGCTGCTCTTCACTTAATTTCATATTTGCCTGCACCAATGTATTGTAATCAGAAATATCAACACGTGGGAACATAAATGATCTACACATGCATAATACTGACTGCCTGTACAGTTAGGGAGAGTATCTCCAGTATCTCAGGTCACCAGATTACTCCCCTGATTAAACTCCAGCATGCTATTCTTACCAACCTGAATTTCAAGAAGTTTAGCTCCATAAAGTTGCCTGCCTTCCTCCTCAAACAAGGATTGAGGTATATCGACCTCCACCAACTAAACATGAGACAAAACACGTTATATAGTGCAAGAATGAACATGGCAGAGTAGCTATTCAACTTATTAACGTTCATAAACAGATTAAGCCACCAGTCCATGGAGAAAATGGATTGTCTTCACAATTGACAATAAGAATAATATTTTCTGCACTATTACTTGATATTAAGGAATGCATGTGCCCGACCCTGAGAGATTCTACTTAAGAATGTAAACCAACCTTGCAAAGCTGGTCAAGAATTGCATTATCAGTCGCATGATCTTTTGCTGTTTGTTCCAATTCTAAACATTTTTGCAACAGTGATTCCTTGACCTACAGATTTTCACATGGGAAATTTTCCATCACTGATACCCAATTTTCCATCACTGATACGCTCATAAATAGATTTGAATTTACAGCCATGCATGGCGTAATAAGTTCAGAAAAACCTGCTGCAAGGTGGTGCACCCAGGAAGAAGTTTATCAGCAAGTGAATCATCCAAGTGTGGCAAATCTCCATAAAACAATTCTTTGCATTCAACCTAGAAGGTAAACAGAAAAGATTCATAATCATTGTTTTTCTTTGGAAATTAAAAAATTTGTGTATTTCCAAATATATAGACAAAAGTGCCCTACAAGGACGACATTATATCTTATAATGACAACGCTTTAACTTGAAGGGATTAGCAAGAAAGATTCATAATCATTGTTTGTTAATACATTTTTACAAAATTTACAGAACTTTTCAATAATGTTCTCCTTGTTCAATCACTTAAATGGTTGCTGATGTACACTTGGCGACTTTAGAATTCATTCAAAAGACTTGTTTTCTTAGACCGTCTGGTATTCTTGTTACCCCAATATTCCAACAGATAACTGATAGAAAATAAAGAAAATATAACATCATGTAAACTTTACTTTGTATCTATATGCTTTATTTCCTTTTACTTTATATTTCATGAATCTACATTTTAGTATGACTTATTTGGGACAGAACGGAACTCACCGTAAATTGTGCATGAACACCACGGAGATTTTCTTGCTTCCATGATTCAGGAAATACAAGAGAAAAGGACTTTGTTTCACCTTGTTGCATTCCAATTATTGAATCAAGGAAACCAGGCATTAATTTATCTCCATCTTCCGTATCAAAATGAAAACCTGCAGAAAGGTGTTCAATTACTGAGGAACTACAACCCCTGTCAGTTGAAACTAAATAGAATTACTTCTGGAAACGACACGCATTCAATTGGCAAAGGTTTTGGATTTAAAGGCAAGCTAATTATGAGATCACACTGTTGGTCAATTAGTTCCTTTATAATAAAAAATAAGATGGGACCGATAATTTAAATATTATAAGAATCAACTGAAAAATAACCCAGACTGAACAACTGTTTATTTTTTTAAGAGGTTACAAGCATAAATTATTTTTTAAATTCGAAAAGTTGTATGAGCAGAAAATTAAAGACTCTTTTGTTCAAGTATGATGAGTCTAGCTGTTTTTACATGTAGAATTGGAATAATCCATCATTTATTCATTATATGATCACCTAGACCATGGATAATCAGGCTTCTAAGCTTTGTACTCCTTTCTTTCCATTTCTGTGTCCAACTATTCAATAACCTGACAGACCTTCATCCACTGTAACTATACCTTTTGTTTTCTTATTCACAATAACCTTGCATCATATGGTAAGAGGCTAGTAATAATTTTCATCTTTCATTTGGAAAAACTGGAATCTAATGGTTAGGATAATGGAGAATTAAAATGGAATGAGAAGCAGAATTTACATGGCCCACAAGTAGTTTAGAATCTCAATGGAAGGAACTTGTAACTCCCATCAACATGCACGGCGTTATCCTTGTTGCACCAGTTTTTAACAATGTTAACCAACATATAGTATTTGCAATTTTTTCTAATGTTTATAACCTCAGTGTTGTGCTTTCCTTAAATATGCTTGACAATTGGCATTGCCTTTATTAGATATATTATGGGAATGAAAGTTTGGTGGGTGTAGTACCATCATCATATAAAATAATGACTATGAATGCAAGCTTAGTGTCATAGAGCAAACCTTTACTCTCAGCAGCTGGAATAGGAGTTGATGATTTGCCATTGTCGATTTTGGTTGCTGAAATATCAAGAACTGCAACATCACCAATCTGTGGAAGTTTTAATTAATCTGTTAGTCGGATTAGAGGAATGACGAGAAAGTTCGGCCCAAATACAGCCTTCTAATCTTTGAATCATTGTGTAAAATTAGAACTCAAAATATTAAGTCCTTGTCAATCAAGGAAGTTTCGAAACGTAAATTGCCAGAAACAAACAGTGGCAAGTTCAGATGCAATGCAACTTCTAAGCTCTAAATTGGCTGCAAAATGTCCAGTTCTGGTAAATAAGCTAGGCAGTAAGACAATCAGGACTTAAAAACACTCCATAATGAAGCATCAAAACTGAACAAGCCTTCCCTTTTCCAGTTAGACTAGGATACTTGATGAACCCTAAAGTATATGAGGAAGTATGACTGTAGTCTCTTTCAGTGTTTTACTTATCTGCTATGGTTAAGATCTCCAAAACTGATATTAATTAGCTCTTCTGTTGTATTGGTTGCTGATAGTCTAACAATTACCATATAATACCATGCAAGGAGAGGACGGAAAATTATGGTACCTGTATTATAATACTTACATTTCCCGTTGCATTTGTTTCATTTTTAGGCAGGTTCAAGAATTGCCCAGATTTTATGTACAATATAATTGCACAATGGAACTTTAAAATATTCAAAATTCATATGCAAATGAATTTTTAGAAAAATAGAACTGGTCAAATTATCATTACCTGCAAACCCCTGTCAGTTACAATTCTCAGTGTGCCTAAGGACTTGTGCCGCCGACTTAATTCTTTTTCAGAAGCTTTCTTTGCATCTATGTCGCTATCTATCTCAACCACAATCTTCAAGTTTTTATAACCATTCTCAGGGATCCATTCAATTTCAGGAGCCACATCAACAATGACATCATATCTGGTCCACAAGCCCAATCAGACAACATTAGTTAAGTGTGAACCAGATATCTACACCGTGCAACACATTCTTTTCTTTTAAACCAAAGGAAGTAAGGTCTGGAGAAAGAAGAGATCTTTCAATGACCAGCAAATAAGGAACAAGGGAAGCAAGTGAAAATGAACCAAAAATTTCAATTTGGAAAAAAAAAAACCTGAGAGAATTTAGGGATGCATAGGTCTTCTCCATTTCAGAGAATTGGGTTACAATGCGGACTGAGTCTCTCAAAGCTCTTTCAGTCACCTGAAAAATAGAAATGCAGTATGAGAATTGCCACCTGAAATGGGTTTTTATTAACAAGATGTTCATATAGATTCACAACAATGTTGATTATTTGTAATACAGCGACAGCAACCAAAAAATAGAGTTGCAGTTTGTTATTTAAACATTATTCCTTGTCTTGTGTAAATGAATATTACTACATGAAAGCTCATTATTCCTTGACAATTAAATGTCTTGAAAGAATTTAAGCTTCACTTGCAAAAGCACATAAATAAATTCCTTTTGCCTTTGAACAGTTGATACAATGTTACTTTTAAAGGCAACGCCAGCTGCATAAGAGATCCTATATTCTGCTATTATATACTGAAACTTGAATCTATTGCAGATAAGTTAAACAAAACACGCAACACGAAATATTTAGAAAAATAATTGGAAGAGGTTCCAGAGCATAAGTTAGTAAATTAGTACAAGACAGTTCCAATGAAAAAGGGAAAAACTGAGAAATAGATAGTATAATCAGAAAAATGGTGCAGTGCTATAACTTGTACATACCTCAGACAACGCATGTGGAAGGGTCCTCTTCAAAATGGATTCAACGGTAGCTTTTTGCACATTTTGCTTCCCAACATAGCTAATAAGAATACTCTCTGGAACAAGCTTCCCAGGACGAAATCCAGGGACCTGAATTTGTTAGACCATTTACAACGAATTATCTCACCATGAATAAGCTGACTAGAAAATGCTGTCTTCAGTCAAGTTCTTATATGAAGTCCTCTATGAGCAAACCATGTAAGGTATGTGACAAATGACCTTCTCACAAAGATATTACTTAAAAAGATCTCTCATATCTTCACTCAGTTGAAATATAGATTCGGATGTGCATAAACTGTTGCATGCAGTTTGGACAATTATGTAGAACCGTAGAGTATTCAATGAAAAGCACCAAAACTGAAAATCAACTTTACAAGGCAGAGAATTTATGCACCTTAGCTTGCTTCATGAACTCACGGATCACCCTATTGTAACAGTCATCGCATACTACTGGGGGAACTTCAACACTCAACTTTAACTGCATCAAGAGAGTAAGATTTTACGAATATCTAGGTCACACGACTTCCATATCCAAAAAATAAGAGAAATTGGTCTGAAAAGAACGATAGTGATTGGTTTCTCAAAATGTAAAGAAAGTAGGAAAATGAAGTTGAACTAATAACCTACTAATCACGAATAAAAATCAAGAATAAGTAAACATCAGAAATTAGTTGGACAACAAATGAAAAGAGATGAAGGACAACTCACTCTTGAATTGGCCTCTTGGGTCTCCGTGACTTTAATATCAGCTGGAAGCTTGTCCTTTTCGGGTCCAACAGCTACCGAAGAAGAAGAAGAAGAAGCCCCGAACTTGCTAGAAAATCGAGGAAACGCTGAACGTTTAACTTGAACGGAAGAAGACAACAGGAGTTTGTGGCAAATGGCGGGCAAAAATTGGGTTCTGAAGGAGTTATTGCAAAAGAATTGATTGGATTGTGACTGGTTTAGATTCGAGTGAAGAAATGCAGTGAACTTGACACTCAACTCCATGGCTGGTTGGGCAATTTCAACTTCCCTGGTAAACGCTTCTAGTTCTAGCTCTAAAAGCAGGTGCGTTGTAGTCGTAGATAGATAAACCCGTTATCTAAATATCTTTATCCATTGGGGACAACATGGGCAATGGTATGTCATAGGATTCGTGTCGGAATTATTAAGTCCATTGCTTACCAAAACTACCGCCTCCTGACGCAAGTAGACGAGTTTAACCAGATTCACTTTTGGTTGGTAGAACTTTTTTGTTTGTAATTGTAGGTTGCGAAGATGGAAGAACGATTCACGTCTAATTACAAATGGAAACTTAGGGTATGTTTGGGAGTTTAAGATGGAATGGAATGGAATGACAATTAATGGAACGGAATGAAATGGAGTGGAATGGAATGAAATGAAATGGGCTACTTCATTGTTTGGAAGTTTAAATAAAATAAGAGAGGGACTCCTTTGACCATTGTTTGGAAGTTATACTAAAAATAAATGAAATGAAATGACTTAGTAATATTTTTTCCAAAATTACCCTTGTAATAAAATATGCATAGTTGCCATGAAATTATTTTAATAACCCCAAATATTTCAAATTGTAGGATGCTCAGAATATGATTTTGTCATTTTCCTATATAAGCAATCAACTTTCTTGTTCTTTTTCATTAACCCTCATCGCACTGTACTCTTCAATAGGCATTTATTCATACAGAGAATTTTGCATAGATTTGTGAACAGATAAGTTTGAAGCCCAAATTAAAGATGGTCTCATGCATGAAAAATGTAGAGGAAAACGTTTGTCAATGGAAGAAGCCAATTGAAGGAGAAACACAATGGACGTAGTAACATGTAGCCGCGTTGGTATTTACTAGACTGGGGTTGTAATTTCATTAATTTTGTGAGGGTATTTTTGTCATTAAATTAGGGTTTGGAAGGCAAGCCATGTCATTCCATCCTTGACTCCCCAATTTAGGAGGTTCCAAAATATTGGATTTTGGATGGCAAAGGATGACTTTCAAAGCCATTAATTGTCATTCCATCCTGTTTCAAAATAAACTCCCAAACAATGGCCCGAATCATTTGGGTCATTCCATTTCATTCCCTTCCATTCCTTCACCAACATCCAAACATACCCTTAAATATGTACATGACTACTGTTTGCTCCGAAAATCATGGAATTAATAAGAATTTTTGTTGTGCAGGAATGAAACCCAAGTCGTTTGAATTTGGGTTTGTCCTAATTCTGTTGGTTATTGGAAAAAAGCAAGCTCAGGCCTAAGCTCGACTTGATTATTTCATTTTATTTAAAATCTAAGGATCTTGGGCTCAAGGAGAAGGAGGCAATGAAGCTTAGGAACTACTACAATGAATTGGAGATTTATAACTGATAACTGAGACAAAAATCTTAGATCTTGTGGCTAAAGAAAGAATAAAGCCAAAATATTAGCACTAAAGGACTTCAATGGGATTATAGTCAGAGATCAGGAGAAACTCAAGGAAATTGCTCAAAACTATTTTGACAATCTACTAGGGAGAGGCAATAGAATTAAGGAACCTCATAAGGAAACGCACAACTCCCTAATAGACTCCATTTCCTCACAATAACTAGTTACACTTACCAAGAAGATCATATTGGAAGAAACCAGGTATACTCTATTCTCTTTCAACCCTCATAAGGCACTTGGTCATTATGCATTCAATGCCAAATTCTTTCAAGCTAATTGGAATCAGAATGGTCCTATGCTTGTAAAAAAATGTTCTAATTCTTTAAGAAAAGTTTTCTCTTGCTTGAATTGAATAAAACTTATATTTGTTTAGTGCCTGATGTTCCTAACCCTGAGGGACTAAAAGACTATAGACTTATTTCATGTTGTAATATGGTCTATAAGGTGATTTCCGAAATTATAACTGATAGACTAAAAGATACACTTTGCAACTCCATCAATCCATATCAAGGAGCCTATGCAAGCCCTGAAATCTTCTGTTTATGTAAATGACTTGGATCTAATGGAATATGGTAGGTATAAAAAAACAGGAACAGAGGATCACATCCCCCTATGCGAGGGGCAAGAACAATGAGAAAAATATATTCCTTGCAGAAGCACCCTTCAAGGGTTACTCCTCCAATAAACCAATAAAAAGTTGTTATTTGAAAACTAATTTTACTAAAGCATTTGATATGGTTAATTGGCCATTTATCCTGAATTCCTTGTCTACTTATGGATTTCCCGATAAGTTTATAGGATGGATCAAAGCTTATATCTCCTTAATATCTTTTGCAATCATTGTTAATGGAGAACCTTCAAACGTATTAAAGGCAACTAGAGGACTTAGGCAAAGGAACCTTTTGTTCCCTTTTCCTATTTACAATTGCAATGAGATCATGAGTAGAATTACATCTCTAAACATTGCAATCCCCCTAATTTCAAGAATCACCATAGATAAATAGGGGTGCCAGCCAAAAAAATTTCGGCAGGGTCAGATCGTGGCTCGGCCTAGGCCGCCCGCCCGGGACACAGGTAGTCCATCAGGCCTCAGTCGGCCCAGTCGTTTAATATTTTTTTAAAAAATTTATATTTTTTTTAAAGATAATTTGAAAAAGTTGTAGTTGTATTTTTAAAAATTAGTAAATTATAAATTATAGCATAACCATTATAGTAAAGTGTAAGATGAAATTACCTACAAATTATACAAAAATATTT
>JANIHZ010000005.1:35356774-35368590 GCA_027478365.1 Erythroxylum rufum
AATGATACTAAATGGTCACAATTACTATTGTATTAGTGACAAAAAAATAAATCATCACAGTTAAGCCAAACAATAGTAACCATCCATTGTTTTGTCACAAAAAACCTCGTATCTGTGATGAAATAATAGTTAGTCACAAAAAAATTGTCACTAAATGTCTTAACTCTTGTAGTGAAAACTATAGGTCAATAATTCCAATTTATGCGAACCATTCATTTTTGTTAAACATTATTGAGAAAAGTTTCCAATGGACCAATTTTGGAGAGCTATTAAACCTCTAATGCTTTTTCGTGGAGATATTTGTGGCTTAATATAAATCCCTTCATTAAAATGAAGTAAGTATTTCCTAATCTTTGAAGATGATTTTTCAAGAATGATATGGGTATTTTGTTTAAAGAAAGGTTGAGGCTTTTGAATCTTTCAAACAATTCAAGGTTGCATAAAAAAGTAATATGGAAATCCATCCATAACTTTACATGATGAACAAAGGGGTGAATCTACACCCTAAGAATTTAAATTATTTTGCAATTACTTTGATATTCAAAGAAAACTGATAATAAGCTACACATCACTGCAAAACAATGTAGCAGAGAAGAAGAAAAAAATACTAATTGAGGCAGCAAGAGTATATTAAGTGACAAGCAGCTACCATCTTATTTTGGGCTTAAGTGGTGTTTATGACTATTTAAGTTCTCAACTAGTCAATAACATGAGCTCTTGAGGAAAAAAACTCTTTATAATGCTTGGTTTGATAAGAAGCCAAATATGAGTCATTTGAGGATTTTTTAGTCCATTTGTGATGAAATTTCATAAGTGGAATAATCCTACATTGGTAAAAGATATAAGGATAAAGTGAGTTATATACAAAGATAGGATTTATAACTCATTGCCTTAAAGTTTTGAGTTGAGATATGGTGTCTTGATTGTATGTAAGCTCATTTGGATCCGGTATAATTTCTCCTTAAGCCCCCTCAAAACCCATTATTGGTATCAGAGCTAGGTTAACTAAGTTCGATGAATATAGATTCATGGATTTGGGTCAAATAAATGGGTAATTCATAGAGTGACTCAAATGGCTTCACATAAGCTATAGGTTAAGGAAAAGTTAGTCTGATATGGATGCATCCACTTACGAGGGAGACATGTTGGAAATTCACAAGTGGGGTAATGTTACATTGAAAATAGACATAAAGATGAAGTGTGTTATATACAAATATAAGGCTCATAACTCATTGTCTTAAGGTTTTGGGTTGAGATATGATGTCTTATTTATGTATGGGCTCACTCAAATTCGATTCAATGTCTCCCCAGTCACCCTCAAAACTCATCAATTTCCTATGGCCATATTCCATTAATGTAAGGAGGAAACCTGATGAGAAAAGGGTTAAGTGTATTTGTTGGCTATAATAAGAAGACAAAAGCTTTATAATCATATCATCAAAATATTAATTATTAGTCATGATGTTATCTTCAGTGAAAAGCTTGGGAATGGGGAGGATTTATACATGTTAAATAATTTATAGATTTTGATGAAGAGTTTACTAGTTCAGATCCATGTAGTTTTAGTTCTCATTCACTCCTTTTATAGTTGACTTTATCACAGATTCTTCTTCAAATAGAGTAAGCAATTTATCATATACTTATTCATCCTATGATTTTGCTTGATACCGTAGAACCTACTTTATTTTGAGGATGCAATTAGTAAAGAAGAATGAGTTAGAGCAGTGGAGAAGGAAGTGGTAGCCATTGAAAAAAAAAACTAGACCTAGACTTTAGAAATTTTCCTGTTAGAAAAGAAGCAATAGGTCTTAAATAGATTTTTAAGTAAAAATTTAATCTAAATGATTCCTTGAAGAAGAATAAGGCTACAGTTGTTATAGAAGGTTACGCCTAAGGTACTAAATTTTCATAAAACTTTGCTCTGGTAGCATAGTTAGATACTGTTAGGTAAATCGTAGTAGTGGCTACACTTAGTGATTAGCCTATTTTTCAATTAGATGTGAAATATGTGTTTCTTAATGGTGACTTAGATGAAGATTTATACAATCAACAACCAAAATGCTTTGAAGTAAAAGGTGCTAAACAAAAAGTGTATAAACTACAGAAAGCACTCTACAAGCTTAAACAAGCACCCCCACGCTTAATTAAGTAAAATTGATTCCGAAAATAATTTTTTTGACAAGTACTAGTAAAATCACTTTGTATGTTGAAAGTTATGAAAGTGATTTTCTAGTGGTAGTTTTTACGAGGATGATATAATATATATAAAAAAAACTATTAGGTTGATAAAAGCATTTAAAGAGTCTGTGATAAAAGCTTTTGATACGATTGATTTGAGATTAATGCAATTTTTTATTAGAAGTTGTGTAAGATACAGGTAAAATCTGTCTTCATCAAAGAAAATATATAACAGATCTCTTGAAGATGTTTAGTATGTTTAACTGTAACGTTGTTAAGACTCTTGTAAGTGTAAATAATTATTTGTCTTTTCAAGATGGAGCTAAGAAGATAAATGAGAAGTATTTTAGAGGTCTGGCGCGAGGCTTAATGCATCTCACACACACTCGGACAAATCTAATGTTTGTGGCAAGTGCTACTTCTTGCTTTATACATAATCCAAGTAAACACCCCCTGGGAGCTTCTAAAATAATTTTGACATATGTTCAAGGCAATTTAAATTATGGGATCAGGTATACAAAAGATGAAGGAAGTGAACTTGCGGGTTTCACTGATAGCAATCGGGTTGGGTTTGTAGATGACAGAAAAAGTACGATAGGATGCACTTTTTTTTTTTGGTTAGCTCAGGAGGTATTTTAGTAGGGTTAACTGTAAGAAAGTGTTTTTAAGTCATCCACTTTTAGACTAATTTTTGCTCGCACCGAGTCAACCCGTAATAAATAAAGTACTGATCAAATAGATTTCTCCATTCTTAGGACTCGAATTAACAGGTAAAAATCTTATCCTTTTGATTGAGCAGTTTTCTGGATTTGGATCTTAGTCCTCTCACCCTTTCTGATAAGTTATGCAATCCATAGGGACAAGTGAAAATATTGCGAATACACAAGTGCATAGAACTTTAAGAGGGATCATGAAAGGATCGTATCCTCCAAGGAAGTAATCAGAACCCATCCATGCATAGCTCGATTCTTCTTCAAATAATAGAATTTCTTTACTCTGATTGTTGCTGGTCGGGCGCTCTTTCTTTTAGAATCAAAATATGCTTTTTTAGTTGATTCTCCACGAGGCTACTATATTAGGACAGAGTAGATTTTATTTATCAATAAAATACGTGTCTCCTATTTAAAAAGTCCACGATTCTACTTGTACACTTGTGTTTTAGTGTGAAAGATTGGTGGGGTG
Organism: Erythroxylum rufum; assembly: GCA_027478365.1. Lineage (NCBI taxonomy): Eukaryota > Viridiplantae > Streptophyta > Magnoliopsida > Malpighiales > Erythroxylaceae > Erythroxylum > Erythroxylum rufum. The sequence goes on from JANIHZ010000005.1 coordinate 35,360,135, forward strand.
TTTTCTCCAGAGGGAGATCCTCTGTTCCCAAGTGATCTTAACCATTTAATTTTTGTAGGTCTTATTTATTGTGTGGATGAATTTTTATGAAATAAAGTAGGAACAGAGTAATAAGAAGTGATGATCTGTTCCAGTGTTTCCAACAGCTTGCTTCATTCCACCGAACAGCATGTTTAAGTTAGGGATATTAAATGATGATCTACTCTTAATTCCTTGAGCCATGCACCTTACCCTGCGTTCTCTTTTCTGACCGGACGATAAAAGCAGTTGATCAACTCATCAACAGTTAAGATTTAGGTAACGCAAACACATAATGTACCCTACGTCGGTCCAACTTCATGTCTTAAATCGCTCTGCAGGTTGTTTTCATGGAAGGCTAAGAATAGGCTTGCATAACTTCCTACTTCTTCTTCGATTTCCATGCTTCAATCTTTCCTCTTCTGCTCGTAATGGTCCATGCCATCTTGCCAACCACCTACCATTTATGACTATCCGAAATTATTTTAGGTTGAGTCCCACATAAATCAAGAAAAGAAGGGGCATAGCTAAATTACTCTTTATATCCACCATCAACATGTATTTCTTATCAGGAGACCTGCAACACTAAGAAGTAACAACGGTTGATGAGCAATTAAGATTTCCAACAACTTCAAGGATTTCTACCTCTTAAAAATATTCAATCCCTCGACTTCACCAGGATTGATAAATCATAACGGTCTCACCATCCACCTCCAACCAACTAATACTGTCTATATATGATAATTCTTGGGACAATTCAATTATGGCAACTCATTCTCTGATTTGGCTCCTATGGGGGAAATTTCTGCTGCAACTTATGAGCAAGGTGAATGCAAAAGTTCCAGCCATCATAGTTTTTGGAGACTCTACAGTGGATTCAGGTAACAACAACCAGATTTCCACAATCCTGAGGAGTGATTTTGCACCATATGGACGTGATTTTGAGGGTGGAAAGCCAACAGGAAGGTTTTCCAATGGTCGAATTGCACCGGATTTCATTTCAGAAGCCTTTGGTATCAAACCAGCGATACCCGCATACTTAGATCCAGGATATAGCATCAAAGATTTTGCAACTGGAGTCTGCTTTGCTTCTGCAGGAACTGGCTTTGATAATGCTACTTCTGATGTGTTAGTAAGTGGTGGTAACTCTGTGATACCTGCAGGAATCAATATAACTTCCAAACCATGTTCTCGAATAGGCAGTCTTTTCTTCAACAATATCATATTTTCTTTTAGACGTTTCCTAATGTGATTTTTAACAGGGAAGCTTGAAAACTTAAGCCTGAAGGAGAATTTTCTGTGGTTTTAATTCGGGCTTATGTACACATCCTTCATTTCCATTTCACTTTTGCAGTCTGTAATACCTCTTTGGATGGAAGTTGAATACTACAAGGACTACCAGAAGAAGCTTAGACGCTATTTAGGGGTCGAGAAAGCCAATAAGCTTTTAAGTGAGGCCCTGTATCTGATAAGCATAGGAACAAATGACTTTTTGGAGAATTACTATGCAATGCCAGGAGGCAGATCAACGAAGTTCTCTGTTCAGGAGTACCAGAATTTCATCCTAGGAATTGCTAAGGACTTCATCACAGAACTTTATCACCTTGGAGCTCGTAAGATAGCTGTAAGCGGGCTTCCCCCCATGGGATGTCTACCTCTGGAAAGAACCATAAATATACTGGATGGTTGTAATTGCATTGAAGAATACAATCACGTGGCCAAAGAGTTCAATGGGAAGTTGAATGGAATAATTGTGGAGGTGAACGAGAAGCTTCCTGGGATCAATTTGGTGCTTTTAAGCCCTTACGATCTTGTCTTAGAAATAATTCATAAACCAAATTCGTTTGGTAATTACTCTCTCTCTCTCTCTCTCTCACTCACACACACACAATTTTCCGTACAAAATTTTATAAAAGCAACACCTAATAATATTATTGGCATACATTTTCTGCGGATTACAGTCATTCAACAATAGTGATTTGAATTTCTAAAAAAAAAAAAAACAATAGTGATTTGATTTAAATGCTAACAAGCAAAGTGTCTGCTTGAAAATCTAATTAACTGGTATCAAACAAAACTTCAATGGCATGAACATAGAGCCTTTAGTTAATTAATTACACACACACACACATATCAAATGAATTGGAAAGTGATTTATTCCTCTTGCAGGGTTTGAAAATGCAGCAATAGCATGCTGTGGGACAGGCTTATTTGAGATGAGCTATTTGTGCAATAGGAAAAACCCTTTCACATGCCCAGATGCAAACAAGTATGTGTTTTGGGATGCCTTCCACCCGACAGAGAGAACAAACGCAATTGTAGCTGATTATGCGATGAAAAACGGCTTAGCTCAGTTTTTAGCATGATGTTTTTCCAGTGTCATTGTGAGCCATTAAGGGATCTAATATTTCTAGTGAATTGCAGTCTTTAATGTCTACTGATCCTTTAGAGAATTAAACTTAACAGGGAAGATCCCTTTTCAGGAACAATCATTGTAGTCCATAGAGCTCAGAAGGTCAGAATTTGACCAAAGCAGAAACTCATAACCATAAGACGTCTACCAAAAAAGGAGTAGTTTTGCACGGGTTAAATTTGATAAAAAAGAATGTCCTAATGTAGGCAATAAAGACAATTTCAAGCAATTACGAAGAAAGAAAAAGCTGACACATATTTCCAACCATGTGTGTCTCTTTATGGCATGAAAGGTCTCAACATAAAAATTTATTGACATCTAGGATTTTAAGTCCATAGTATTCGAGCAACTTTTAACGGTACTCAACAATCTTTTTAATGCACAAAGATTAAAGCTTGAGGAGATAATAAAGCAGGTCGAAGTGACAATAAAAGCTTCAATTAGCAACTGCAATCCTCTGTTCAAATACTGACCAACTCAAATTTGCAGAAGAGATCAACTATTTTAGAAGTCGAAGAAGCTATATAATTTTGGTGATGCATCATGAAGGAAATACCACTTTGGAGGGGCAGGAGAGCTCGATCTTCATTATTTCATCTTACCTTGGGTCTTTGGGAAAATGCAATTTGATCAGTGCAGGAAGCTCAACCAGGTCAACTTGAGACTTGCCCAATAGGATACTTTTCAACTTTTGGTCGCATCGAACCATATTCTTGTTATTTGGATCCTACATAACGTTGAAGCACAAATTAATTGGTAATTAGTAAATGAAACAAATAAGCCATGTGATCTGCATGTCTAGAAGGATGCAGAGTGAATTTTCTAAATGGGGCTGCATTTACTTCTCAAGATCTGGTACTTCCCACAATTTGGGTCCATCAAATTGAGATATTTAGATACTACATAAACAGTTTTTGGCAACAATTAACTACTGAAAAGCATCAACTTCGACTGAATCATGACCATAGTGGTGTTTCATATACCAGAAATCTCAATGACAAGCCTAAAAATGTAAACTTTCATGAAGTTCTAATAGTGTTATGTCACAAGACATGACATGGAATATATCGTAATTCCCCGTAATTAATAGGAAGAATTTCAGATACAACATATATTTGCAAGTAAGGTTGACGTGTAGATTCACACATAGAGTTGAATAGACTAAGAACCTGGAGATTGTGGGTCTTGATGTAGGACCAAACCCTCATAAAACAACCCAAACGAGAAATCTGGGATTGACCCACAAATTCTCTTAGTGTTGAAGGAAGATTAACAAGATCAATTAAATTAGCAAGCTTCTTGGGATTATCAGACATGACCTGCTTCATCTTCTGTGGCAGCATTTTCTTCAACCTCTTTCAAGTTTAGTCTCTGCAGTTCAAAACCCATTTAAGTACTTCACCTAACTGTTTAAAATCACAGCTCAAGATAATCTATCTTCTCGAAAGTCGAAAAACCTAATATAGAACCAACAAGTATGCTGCGGGTATAAAGGCTAAAAGCAACAGAAAATGCTGAAGTCAAGAAAGCTCAGTTCTTTAACTCGATTAAAGGAAAGCATTTACGAACATTTTCTTTTCCTGAAAGTTGCTTTCAAAGAAGCAAAGAGTCAAACAAGTGGCGGGCGTGTTTCCTTTCTCGTCTAGATCTTCTGCAACTCACAATAAGACGGGACTTTCTTAAAAAAGCTGGGAGCTTGCAAGCAATCCTAATTGCACGCAAGATACATGATTGTAGAGAGGTGGCTTCGGGCTGAATTTAATCCTCAGTAATCGAATTAAGATCTTTTGTACTAAATGGTGAAGTAGCATCTCCCCTCTGGGCCATGTGGATGGAGCCCTAATCCACGGGCTGGGGCCTATTTTTGTGATTAACCTAATAACCTTCTCCTGTTTAAACTTAAAAGTGAATAAATAAAAATCTTACCAATTATTTACGTATTAAATAATTAAGTCAAGAATCTAAAAGATTTTGTCAAAATTTTCATTACCGTAAAATATTGCTTACTATGGTTACAAATTACAATTTTTTGCTCAAATTGTTCAAAAATCATAACATGAAGCAAAAAATTGGGTACATTAAAATTGATAAATTTATTTTAATTAATTATGAAATGATTTTTTAAAAAATTACAAGTTTGCTTTGCCTCTGTATATGAAATAATATCAATTGTTTAACAGTAAGTTATATATTTCTTTTCCTCTCTAGAAATGTTCTTTCAAATTTCTTTCTTTATTTTTTTTTCTAAATTAGAATCAATGTGATGTAATGTTTAAAATACTTTATATTATTGGATATCTTCGTAATTGTGGGTCAATAAATGTTTATTTATCTTATAATTCTTTTCGTTGTGTTGGTCATGCATGGAAATCGTAGTCTTCATCAATAATTCAAAACGTTGATCATATATATATAATCTTTGTTTTGCAGAAAATTGGGAGAAAATTGTGGAGGTTAACAAGCTCAAAATCTCTTAAAACATAGATAAAATTTTAGCTACTATTTTATGTCTTTTCGCGATTTTTGATCATCCTACATTAGTTTATAGTTGGATTGCATGTTGTAGTTGTTTGGGACAATAACTGAAGTCATGGAAAGGGAAAAAAAAATGGAGAAAACGTGGTTGAAAGATGAGAAAGAAGAGGAGATAGGAGAAGAGGAGAAGGTGAAGAAGATAACATTTTTGCAAAATTTAAGTTGCATGAAGGTTCGGTAGTTTCAGGACCATAGGTGGAGCTACAGTAATATCTTATTGCATCATCTGAAAGAATTACATCATTTGTGGTGGCACTAGCACCTCTCCTCCTACTCAATCCGTTCGGGCATCCCCTTGATTTGGTACATCTGGAGTACAAATCAAACTTCCCAATTTTCCAGTCGACTCTAGGCCAGTATTATCATCTCCTGAAACCATCCTAGACAAGATAATAACACGTTATTAGTTTTTTTTTCACTCAATACATCCCTAGAAACATAAATCTTCTCTAATATCACCTATTGTGATGCTCCCAAAAATATTTTAAACCACAATTATCCAAATCATTCCTGATGCATAATATTAATTACTAAAATCATCATTAGCTCTAAAAGAGAAATGTTGTCAAATACAAAAGTATTCTATATATCACAACTACCCAAGCTGTCATATTAAAAAAGTACATTCATACATCTTAACTCAAGTAATTTGTTAGCCTCACCTAATCTCCACTCTGTTAGTTACATACATTGGGGTTATCGACAATCATTCAATCTCCTAAAAAAAAGCGGCAAGGGATGAGTTACCTACTCAGTAAGGGTAACCGATTATACCCTTGAAATCAAATAAATCAATATATGATTAAAACATTCATATAATATGAAGACACACAAATATTTATTTATATCTGCCATTTATGCTTTATCCCATAATTAACTGAATTACCTAGGCCTTACTTAACTTAATAGGCTTACATCCAATGGTCTGTTGGCTCATCTCTACTCATCATAAACTCTCATTAAATGGAAATGTAATTAGATGTATAAATATTAACACAGGATACCTCAATTTCGCAATCTCACTTGGTATCCTGGTACTACTCTAGTACCTAGCCATCGGCATAGGATATGCTTAAGACTAAAGATACTCTGATATAACTCCAGTATCTAGCCATCGGCATAGGACATCCTTGAGACTCAGAATGCCCCGATACCTACTCCACCGACATATACCTAGTCATCACTCACTCATATCGACATAACCTATCAATTTAAGACAATCGAATTTAGTATATCCTAGGCAAGCCACAAATTCTCCATTTTCACCATTTATTCACAACCTATTATCAGTCAGTCTCTATTTAATAACACATTTTCACCGAATTAACAATCTATACACCTTAATATACATAACAAAATATAAACATAAAACTCCTTATACTTTGTTAATTATTAGTGAAATAAAATAAGCATAATTCATGTATGTAAATATTAATCATTAGTTTATTTAATGACCTTGTAGGTCATTTGGAAACAACCTCTCTACTAGTTAAGGGTAAGGTTGCGTACTACTATATCTCTCTAAACCCCGTGCCTTAGCAAGATTTATATTGGGTGTTATTGTTGTTGTTGTTGTCTAAGGTTATCCTTATCTGGATTTCAGACTCAACTAATCGATAGCCTAATTTACTCCTTAATTAAACCTTCAGACCTAGACATTATGAAAATTCTATTAGACTAATTTATGAAAAATTTCAACTCAAATACACTTAATAATATAACGTTATTTCCTTTTCCACTTTATTCTTAACTATAAAAATAATATCTTTACTAACCTAATCACCATGATTACTAAAGTACCCGTAACTAATTAAAAGTCCTATTTTACCCTCACTCATTTCAATTAATATAAAAAATGCCCTTCTTGGAAGTAAATTCCAGATTTGCCCTTCACTATTTGCATTTCTTATTTTTCCCCTTCATACAACTTAAATTTTTTAAAAATATCATCTTCTTCACCCTCTCCTCTTCTCTTATCTCCTTTTCTTTCTCATTTTTCAGCCACATTTTCTCCATTTTTTTCCCTTTCCATGACTTCAATTATTGCCCTAGACAACCACAACATGTAATCCAACTACAAACTAGTGTAGGATGATCAAAAATCACAAAAGACATAAAATGGTAGCTGAAATTTTACCTATGGTTTAAGAGATTTTGGGTTGTTAACCTCCACATCTTCCTCCCAATTTTATGCAAAACAAACATAAAGAGGGAGCTTATAAGAGAAGTGTCACATGTAGGAGAAAGAGGGGTGCTCTAGACACTTACTAACTAGAAAAGTTGAGAGAAAAATGAAGAAGAAGAAAGCAGTTTTGTTGGTGCTCACTAAATTTCCCAATTGTTGGGTTTTATGTGTTTAATAGTTTATGGGCTGGGCTGCTGTTTGTTTTATTTCATTGTGGTCTTTATAGTTCTCCCCCCTTAAAAAAATTCATCCTCGAAATAAATTATGCACCTGAGGATTGAAATAAATGAGGATATTGAAATTGAACTTTATCCTTTACCTCCCAAGTCGCCTCTCTTGGAGAACGATGATGACTCCACAAAAATCGCACCATCTGAATCTCTCATCTCCTTAATTTCCTAATTTGCCTATCCAATATCTCCATTGGCTTGTCCTTATAAGTTATGTTATTTGTAACTTCGATCTCAAGCCTCGATATGATATGAATAGGATCTAATCAATATCGTCTCAACATCGACACATGGAACACATCATTTGTCACGACCCGGTACCACCTCGGGCCCATGACAACTGCCACATACTCGGGCTAAGGATACTCACAGTATCTTTAATCCGACTATGCAAGGCTAATTATCTCTCTCCTTTTTTTTGAAAAATTTGGGCAGCACAACGACTGTATTTTAAAAATCCCAAAACCTATAAACAATTTCAAACACATTTCTATATTCACATCCAACCATAACTTCAGGACGTTAAAGTCCACTCAAGGCAATTTCAACAACAGTATCAAAAGTTTAGACATAAATTCATTTATAAAACACAAGGCAATCAAAAGTTAACTTACAAAATCATAAAGCGTATCTACATAAACACAGTTTATGAGCTACTAGTAATAAAAGTACAAAATAGGAAACTAGCCACGTGCGGTAATACGTTGAAATGTCAAAAGATCGCACGATCCACTCAGAGCCTCAAACTCACCAAATTAACCTGCATGGTTGGAAAGCGGAGGGGGTGAGTACACTAGGTACTCAGTAAGCAGGAAAGACATATATCACAAATAGAATTCGATTCATACCAAGACGGTGTAGATAACTTATTAAGTGAATATATATCACATAGAAAACATATAGGCCCAGCTTATGACTCAACGTATACTGATTAGGAACCATATAGGCCTAGTCTATTAACTCACTCATCTGGTGAACATACGTCCCAGTTCCAGTATACAAAAGCATAAAAACATCATATGTATCAATCAAATCTCGATAGGAAAACCAATATCAGGATAAGCCAAAACAATCA
>JANIHZ010000005.1:35447289-35463849 GCA_027478365.1 Erythroxylum rufum
TATATAGAAACTCTACATGACAAAAGGAGAAACATAAAAAATAAAAAGTCATAAATTGCTACAAATATGTACATGAACTCATGTTATTATAGATCTCACACCCTGTATATTGTGGAAATAAAAATTTAATTAAAAATGATCAACTCTCTAAAATAAAAAAAAAATCGAAAACCTAAAATTTGTTAACTCTTCTAGTCCCCATTAGAGCTAGCATAAGTGTCACCGAGATTTTTGAAAAAGCATTGAACAAAGATGGGGTTGGACTTACATGTATATCAATAGGTCATAACTCTATCTTCTTAAGGAAAGATAAAGAAAAACTAAAAGAAAGAAACTAAAAATGTCTTGACTAAAAATGAGTTCGGGATTGAATAGTAAAACTGGAAAACTGTAAGGCACCCTGGTTTATCTGTCTAAACAATTACTCAAGTCTATAAAATATTTATGTTATTTTAGAAATTTTTGAAAAAAAATGAGTGTAAAGTGATTAAAAGCAAGCTAAATAAAGAAAATAAAACATGTTAAATGCCTAGGAGCTTATAGTTTACTTAGAGCTTAAAATAAAATTGTTGAATTAATATTCAAAACTTGAAATGAGATTTAAAATATATGAATGAAGACCTGAGAATTTATGGTTGACTTAGGCATTAAAAAATAAATTACTTGAGTATGCTATGATTGTTTCATAAGGCTTAGAGATAAAGAAAAAGTGTAAAAGAAGAAAATTTAATATTTGAGAATAAAATGAAATTGAGATTTTCATGATTTGATTAAAAAATGGAATTTTAATAAAAAAGGCTCCAAACTAAAAAGGATTTAATCATATTTTAAAAGAAAGCTAGAATTTAATGATTTTGAAATAGATAGTATCTTGAATGAAAATAGGTATTGGCTAAAAATTGAAGTTTGGACCTTAAACATGAATTATATTAAAGAAAACCCATATAATTTAGATAGGTTAATCTAAACTAAGTAAGCTTAAATGGATTTGAAGAAAAAAAATGATTTAAAGATAAAGCACTTAAACTAACTAAGCTTAAAAAGAAAGGTCTGAAATTAAAATTAAAAATGAAATTAAAATGTAAGCTTTCAAAAGAAAAGGGGGGACTATACCTTTAAGAAAAGAAATTAAAAGCCAAATAATTGTTGTTGGTTTTAAAACTATAAAGATATTACCAAACTAACTTACCCAGAAGTCCAAACTCAAATAAAGTAAACAAAATAGAAAATTAATCTTAATAGGTTTATAAGCCCAATTAACTTTGAGTTCTTAATTATTATTTTTAACTAAAATTAGAATTTAATAGGGGAAATGCTCGTTTTCAAAACCATATCACTAAAGCTTTCACCTAGTTCTCTCTCCCCCACTCATAAAGAAGAAAAAGGTTAAATTCATAACAATCCCCTATGGTTTAAGCCTCTTTTAATTTAGACCTTGAATTTTAAAAACTATCAATCACCTTCTATAGCTTTATTATTGTAACACATAACTCCTTATTATCCATCTCCGTTAGAAAACCTAATGGTTATTAAATAAATAATGTCATTTCTTATTACATAACATAACATGTGTCACAACCAACATCGTGTGGATTGAAACACCCACATGAATTTATGATTTTTATGACATCATTTTTCAACTAATGATGTTGCATAAAGCTTTTCGTCTATGAGAAAATCATCTTCATTTGATGCTTGGGTTCGACTAGAGACAACCACAAATTTGGTTTGACTGAAGAGAAGAGATGACGTTCAACTAAAAATTTTTAGTTAGTAAATGACAACCATTTTGGAGGTAATATTTGGGTTTTAGTTTGTTAAGATTATGGTTTCATCAGGATTTTAGTTTACGTAATCGTTGTGTTTGGATTCATTTGTGGCAACTAATGATGTCGAATCATTAGGGATAACATAACTTTGGTTAAATGACTCGAGCTTATGTGGTTGTTGCCTTAATTAAAATGTTTTGCTGACTCGTAATGCAACTATCCTATTAAATCTAGGGAGCTTGTTATAGGTTGTTCGATGGTTAGATTTAGTTAAAGAGCTTGTTTTAACTAAACAAAACCTAAGAGAAAACTGCGGTTAATAAACCTTGTTGTTAACCTACGATTAATAATTGCTAGGAGAGGTATGAAAATAACAAGACATTAAAGTATGCTTATTCTTGTGTAGACCGAGACTGAATTAAGATTTGGATTCCAAAATCCATTCATCAATTTTTATCATTTTTGACTTCTTGTTTTAATTTGTTTTCATTAGTTTAGTTTCACTTTATTTTGTTTACCAATTTCAAACCAATCCCCTATCCTAAACACTAATTATTTTCACTACAAAAGCTTTACACTCACTCTTTGTGGAATGACCTAGACTTATCACTAGTTATAGTTTTAAGTTTAGTTATTTTGTGTAGTGTTACAACGCCCTAGTAATTTTGACGTCGTTACTGGAAAGTGTGGTGCTTTTTTTATTCTTAATTTTAATTGGTGTTTTGTATATATTTGTTTTTAATTGGTGTTTTGTATATATTTGTTTTTAATTACTTTTTACATTTATTTCTTGAGCTTTTCACATTTGTTTGCTTTTGCATATGAAAAGGATACAGTGAAGGGAGTATGCCTCTGGCGAATATAATAAATTCTATTACTGGAAAATTTCCCCATAACTTATATTCCCAACCCTATAACTAAACTTGGAGTGATCATACGAATTTTAGTTATAGAGGGGATAACTAGTAAAACTACTTCTTGGATGGGCTAAAGGATCTACAGCGATTCCTAAATAGAACAAAAGCTTCCTATTCTAACTCAGTTACATGTCTAGAAGAATTAGTTATGTCTTTTGCTAATAATACTATGTCGTTTCAGTAGCAGGTGATAAAATTTCAACAAGATACAACATCTAGAATCTAGAACTTGGTAAGCCAGATGGGTCAACTAATGGTAGCTATCAACTGCCTTGAATCATAAAGCAGAGAGACGTAACCATCTCAACCTGAGGTGAATCTAAGGAATGTTAACGCAGAAACCTTGCAAAGCGAAATGGAGCTTGAGAATCTTGAGAGGAATACTCAAGGGATTGCATGTGAAGAAGAACATGAGTACTGAGTCCTTAATTGTTATCAAGACTAACCCTTCACTCTTACTTAGAAGGTTAAAGAAATTGATCAAGGAAGAAATCTTCCAAGAGTGCAGGGACTCCGTAGAGATTAAGAGTATGAAGATAGGGAAGACGCTGAATGTGAGTGGTCATTAACTTAAGGCCTATCCTGAAGAACCTTAAGTGGAGAAAGCGCAAGTTTTGAAACCTAAAGATCATAACTTTGTCAAGTGATGAGGAAAACAAGGAGTCAAGCCAATGATAACAAATAAAGGCGCTTCTTAGCAGGAAACCTAAAGGCAGTTTATTTCTTTTCCTTTACATTTTCGCATTTGTTAGGATATGCATGTGTGTTTTTAAGTTACTTGTTTCTTTACATGTTTTGAAGTTTTCAAACAAAAAGAGAGAGAATCAATACAAACAAACAAACAATTTTCCTTTTTCTATTGCTTCTAAGACTATATAGTCATGATTAGAGAGGGAATTGAGTAGAAAAAATTCATAGCAACTTGAGCATGTACTTTTACTCTTGTGATTAGTGAATACACATTATCTTTAGAAGAGTAGTGACTAGTGGTAGACACAAGCTAGTGAGATTTTAAGCCTTTATAGACTGACACATCCATATTAGTCTCATTGTCTTTTATTTATATGTGACCTTTATGACATCTATATCCTAACTCCACTTTGATCGTGAATTAACAACAAGCTCTATTAATCTCGATTTTTCCTTAGGTCATAGCTAATCAAGAAGAGCTCGTTAATTAAGCCTAACTATCAGATAACTTAGAATAAGCTCTCTAAGTTTAATCGGACAACTGCCTTATGAGTGAGAAAAAGAAACCAATCTAAGCAATAATCATATAAACTCTGATTATTTAATCTTGGTAACATTATCCCTAATGATATAATACCATTAGTTGCCACAAACAAATTCAAACACGACTATTACTTATCGTATTCAAAGTTCTAGTAATGGGTTCTTATGAAAAACAATCTAATGAAGCATAAAAATCATTCACACATAATACCCTATCAATAAACATAAGATAACGTAAACAATTCAAAAATAGGGAAACAAAATGACACATAATGGTGATATGCCTCGTTGACTTCAACTCTGAACTGGTATTGGTAAAGTTAACCCTCTATCTTCTTATCAATCTCCAAGAAAGACCCATGAATAGCCTCTGAGATGCACAAAAACTGAAGAGAGAACAAAGGAAATAATGTATGTTTTCATGAAATGTGTTCGTCGTCACAACTTAATGCTTTTATAATAAAAAATTAGGTTAAAAATGGGACAAGTGGAAAGTCATGGGCATGACTTGGTGTATCACGCCCATGACAACTTTGTCATGGTCGTAAGACACATCTAATGGCCATGATTTTTGTCATTTTTCATTCTTTTTACATTTTCTTATTTCTTCTTCATTCTAATCCTTCTCCTTCTAGCTCTATAAAGACAATAAAGTATGAATCTCTAGAAGATGACTCAATAAGTATGCTTTCGGCTCACTTTAGCCATTATACTTCCGAATTGTGCCTAAAATCAAATATGAACTATAGTGAGTATTGTAAGCATTTTCATATCATTAATCACTAAGTATTATGGAATAAATCTATAATCAATTAAACATATATCAATTTCCCCTAAACTTAGCTTTTAACCGTCCTTAGGCAAAACATCAAAATCAAAGTGATAGACTAAAAAACGATTTAATCATTTTTCATATTTCCTAAGAATACATAATTATAAGTAAAGAGAAACAACTTTCAAAACCATAGCAAGACCTCAACATTCGATGCTCCAACTCATGATCAATTAACATTCATCACTCTTAGAAATTGAACAATCTAAAGGTATACTTAGACAAAATGTGTTTAAATAAGATAGATCTAAAGGTATGCTCAAACACCATTCATGATCATAACATTCCACTACTTTGCATATCATTTCATTTCTCCAACACTAAAAGTCACATGCGTAATCATGAATCAAAGGACTTTTCTAAGGTTGTAATGAGGGTAAAGGTAAGGTGAGATGTATTTGGATAATGTAGCATAAAATTCATCAAGCTAGTGAAGCAAAAGTAATACTCAATGAAACATCAAGCGTACAGGCTAATATTCATTCAAAACTGGGTACCATCAGCTATGATGAATGCACTAATTATATTTCATAGCTTAAATTCATGCTCTCACATCATAAACCACATGAAGCATAACCAATTAGAAGGAATCATTTATAAAAATCATTGATGACAATACATTGAAACTATAAGGAGTGATCCTTCCAAAACAACATCTACCTTATCATCCATTCAATACAACTTTTGAAGGAGAAAAAAATAAAAAACTTTTCAAAAAATGTATTTCCTCCTTGATACTTTTATTCAAATATTTTTCTTTCTTTTCCTTTTTTCTCTTATTCTTTTTCCCTTTCTCTTCTTTTTTTTTAATATAAAAGTTGAAAGAAGCTACATTGACATGGGAATTTCATTAATAAAATGTAAATTGTCATCTGAACAATAATAATCATCCCATAAATATGCACACCCCCACACTTATCTTTTTGTACATCCATAATTGTAAACAATTAACAAATGCTCCACTAGCTTTAAGGCTTTAGTAGGACATTTGGTTCAGTTTAAAACATGTAATGTGGTTAGTACAAAAAGAAAGGCTAATAAACCTTAAAGGGGCTTGATAAAGAAAAATTCATATCATTGGGTAGGCTATTTAGCTAATGCAGATTGTAAAAACAAAGAATGCTAATCATTTTCATAGTCATGCATGTGATTAAAATGTCATCTCAAATATAAATTCAAGGCAAAGTCAGGATATACATGTCATGAAGGTCAAACAAAAAAAATAATGAGGTTGATATGGATGTGTTAGTCTAATAAGGCTCAAAATCTCACTAGCTTTTGTCTACCACTAGTTAATACACTTTTAAAGATAATGCACATTGACCAATCATAGCAACAAAAGTACATGTTAAAGTTGCTATAGATATTTCTATTCAATTCTTGCTCTAATTATGAATATATAGTCTTAAAAGAAATAGAAAAAGAGAAAATATTTTTTTATTCATTCGATTTTGAAAATGCCTAAGAAGTCATATAAGCAAAAATTAAGCTAAAAAACGTGTATAGAAACTAAGATCCCCACCCCCCACATTTAAAACTTACATTGTCCCCAATGTAACATCAAATACAAGAAATGGAGCACATAACAAAAACAATATATGCGAAAATGTGAATAAAAATAAATCAACTTCTCTTGGGTTGCCTCCTAAGCAGTGCCTTTGTTTATCATGGTTGGCTGGACTCCATGTTGCTCAATCTTCATAAGTATGGTTTTCTAACCCTATCACTTCCACATCCTCCACTTGGAATCCTTCATAGAAGGGTTTTAGTTGATGACTATTGATCTTGAATTTCTTGTTCGTCTGTAAGCTTTCATTTTCAACTACATCATACGGAAATACATTAGTAACAACAAAAGGTCCAATCCAATGGGAACATAATTTACTTGGGAAAAGCTTAAGTCATAAATGGTAGAGAAGAACTTTGTGTCCGACAACAAAATTCTTCCTAACAATCATCTTATCATGAAATTGCTTCGCCTTTTCCTTTTAAATTTCTACATTCTCGTAAGAGTCAAGCCTAAGCTCTTCCAATTCTTGCAATTGTAGCTTTCTATGTTTACCCGCCACATCCATCTTCATATTGCATTGCTTAATTGACCAAAAAGCTTTGTGCTCAATCTCCACTGGAAGATGACACGACTTTTCGTAAATCAGTCGGTATGGAGACATGCCAATCGGTGTCTTATATGCAGTCCTATATGTCCAAAGAGCATTATCAAGTCGTTGACTCCAATCTTTATGATTTAAGCTCACTATCTTCTCAATGATTAACTTGATTTCTCTATTGGACATTTTTGCTTACTCGTTTGTCTGTGGATGGTAGGTCATGGACACCTTGTGAGGGACATGATACTTCTTTAAAAGATTTCGCACCACTCAATTGCAAAAATGAGTACCCTTATCGATAATCAATGCTTGTGGGGTTCTAAACCTAACAAAAATGTTAGACTTGACAAATTCTGCAATAACTTTAGAATCATCAATCCTATTGGCTTTAGCTTCCACCCATTTAGAACCATAATACACAACCAACAAAATGTAAAGAAATCCAAAAGAGGAAGGAAATGGGTGCTGGACCCCATTTCTGGAGCCCAACTATCGCTTGCTGATACCGAAGAGTATTAGGCCCGAGTCCTGACCCCCAAGACTGAACTCGGGGCGACCCGTCGGGATCGTCGGATGAGACAAAAGCGGAAAGGATTGCAATTAAAACAATTTCCAGCGTGGCAGCAAAAGGGGTCGCTGCGGTGTAAGCCATTTCTCGCCGTGACGAAGTCGTGAAAAAGGGCGTTCGTCTCGATGACACATTGGTACGTTGCGGCGAACCAAAGGAAGCTCGCTGCGACGACATATCGGTACGTCGCGACGAACCAAAGGAAGCTCGCCGCGACAACCGCTACTCGCGAGTGTCCCAAAAAAAATCATAAATCCGATATCCATATTCAAACAATCACATACATTCATACCTAATAACAAGCTAAACATGCTCATATAAAAAAGAAACTTCAATTCTTCATATTACTACAAAGCCTATGAATTTGAACAAACTTTCCTTACACAACACCATACATGCCAAAGCTTAAAACAAAATACATGAGGATGCTCATGTTGATATGCTTAGTAAGCTATCCAAATAGTCACTAACTTAGTACAAAAGATCTCTAACTATTGCGGAGTGTTCGATGCCTTGCAAGGATCAACTGTCATCTTGTTTTTCACCTGATGAGGGAAAAGTAATGGGTTGAGCTACACAGCTCAGTGGCTAATATATTTATAGCCATCGGTAACTAGCCCAAATTCTAGCATATGCACGCAAATATATCCAGCAATTCTAGCACTCACACTATATTCAAGCAATTTGCACATTCATCACATTTATTTCAACTTAAAAAACATCTCATAACATATAACACTTAATATGCTTCATAATGAACAATTCAAGTATGCAATGCACATCAAACGGCTCGAGGGTTCCATGAAACAAAATGAGGAAACCGAAGTTTACCCTATGAACAGAATGAGTCCATTTCGGAGCTCATATGCCACAAGCGGGTAACCGGGAGAAGGCTCTTGTCAACATGCACGTGACGAACAGAATGGTTCCACTCTCGCCCAAACAAAAGCTTATAATCATGCTCAGAATCATTTTATCAAATAATATGCTTTCATGCTTTTCATTTATACAAAATGCCATGACAGATATTAAGGCATATTGAAATTAGAATCATTACAAATATTCAATCACTCATTGTTAAATTATTAATCACATATTCAATCAAAAGGTCATACATCTTTCAATGCATAACCTAGAACACATACTCACATATAGGTAAGAATTTGCCTAATCACACAATAACTATAAATACATCACCCACCGAAAAATCGCTTGATAATTCAAGTTCAACGTTGCCTTTCCTCTTGCTCTTGGATCGGGTCCGCTTGGTTTCCTATAACAAACCAAGCTCACATTCAAACAATATTCAAAGGAAATTCATAAGGCTTCAATAATCAAAAGTGCTAAGATTGAGTTGTAACCCCTTTCAAACCTAGACTTTCGGTTCGACTTTTCCATGGTCATTAGGATCGGATAAATGAAGAAATTTGGTAACACTTCCTTCTATAAAAATTTGCTTCATATTCGCAAGTTTCTAACGACACTAAACTCATTCAATTTGGTTCAAAAATGTGGAAGTTATACCCCAAACTTGTTGGAACGATCCTTATGTTGAAACAATAATATATACTCAACTTCCATCCAACATTTGAGATATTTAAAGACTGATTCAAAACTTCACTTCTTCATAAAACTTGTATCTCTATGTATCTAGTTTATAACGAATTAAAAATTACTCAATTTGGACATCTACAGAAAAAGTTATGCCCAAACTACCAAAACATGTCGGTGCAGGAAAAAGGAGCTCGCCGCGACATGCGAGACCAAAAACCTTCCGAAACTTGATTTTTGACATTCTTCAACTATATTCTTCCCATATTTCAAATATAACTTATCTTAACCCTAAACCATCATTCCTACTTCATTTCTAAGCTCATTCCAACCCAAAATCATTCACAAACACAATATAATCGTTAACCCTAGAAGATTACAACATGTTTCATACACCATTCCACAATAACTTCCTACAAACATTCAACCCCATTTTTCACTCCTAACTATCACTAAACATGGTTAATCCAACCAATGAAGAAAGAAAGAATGCTTGTACTTACTTGTTTGGCTTCAAACTCCTCAAGTTCTTCAAGATCTCTAAAAACCCTAAGTTTTCTCCCTTCTTCTTTCTATTTCCATGATGCTTCTTCTCTTCCTAACAAGCCAACCATTTCTTCTTTTAATTTACACTCTTAATGATTGTAAAATGACCCTTATGCCCTTCCATTTGTGCCTTATAACTTAAAGGTTTAAGTGATCTACCAAGATTACCTCTCATGCATTCTTACTACATTTATACTTTAATTCCATCAATTCAAACATTAAATCCTCTTAACATTGACATGCTAATTACTTCAAAATAATTAATCTAATAAAACCTCAAAATAATTTAAAACATGCTTAATAAAATAAAAAAAATTTGGGGTCCAACACATGGTCTGTTGGATTCGTCAACCCATCATATGCTTCCAGCACTAGAATCTTTTTTTTTTAATTTTTGCGGTAGCTTGCATAAGATGGAAGTGACGAAGAGGCTATCAAAAATTAGGTATGCTCGATCCTCTTAGGTTATATTTGAGAGGGATTAGTGGTGTCTCATCCTTTCACCTGGTGGATTCTGCAGCTTGGTAATCTACTAGCTATTCTCCCAATAGTTAGGCATTTTTTCCTAGTATTAATTTTTTCAAAGACTTGTACAGGCAGATTTGCAAGCATCTTTATAGTGGGCTACGAAGGACCAAAATGTGCCTTTCCTATAGCAGTCGATCCTCTGGCGTTAGGGTCTTTGTGCATCCACATCTTTTCAGACTCAATTAGGTAGTTGAGTAGCTTTTTACTCAATTGTCCACATATGGAACCAAAGGATGTCTTCTACTTCAATCTATAAGGCTGCAACAGGCTCTTCAATATGCTACTATCACTTTAATTTTCAAGATTGAATGGATGTAATTGCAATGAAACATCAAAGGATGTCTAGTATTCACATTTTGATACTAAATTTATATTTAAGATGGGAGAAACTATGGTGATATGAAAAATGACATATCTTAAAGTTGAAGAGAGAGAAACAAGAATTGAGAGATAAAAGCAAGAGGGTGAATGAGAGGATTAATTGTGAGAAAAAAAAAGGAGAGTAAAAATTTAATAAAAATAAGATTTAATAGTGAGAAAAACAAAGAAACAAGTGCCTACTATATAAAAAGGAGTGATATTAGGAATGTTTTTATATTAACCAAACTATAAGTTTACTTTTATTCAAGGAGGCATATCTCAACCTCGAAGAGCTTAATATATCTTTTCCTAGTGTTACTATTTCCTTATTGTAAGAGTATGAAGATGTTTTGGTTGATGATTTCCCTAATGGATTACCATACATTAAAGGGATCGAACATAAAATTGACTTTGCACCAAAGCCTAACATTCCTAATAGACCCAGTCATAGGAGTAATCCAAAGGAAACAAATGAGCTACAAAGAAAGGGGAAGTGCTTATAGCTAAAGGGTACATAAGGATGAGAGAAGGTGATGAGTGAAAATAATATCTAAGACTAAAGATGGGTTATAAGGGTGGTTAGTTATGCCATTTATTCTTACTGATGCGTCTGATACTTCATGAGGATAATGAATCATATGTTGCATATATATATATATATAGGTAGGTAGGTATATGGTCGATTACTTTGATGGCATTCTAATATATGACAAACACTTAGAATAACATATTTATTGCTTAAGATGTGTACTTTACGTGCTAAGAAAAGAATAGTCGTATGATAACTTTAAATGTGTAATTTTTGTATAGAAAAGAATGTGTTTCTTAATTATGTTGTTAGTGAAAAAAGTATCGAGGTATGTAAGCAATAAATATGTAATGGAGATAAGGAGTTTTCATGGTTTGGTTAGTTTCTGTAAAGATTTGTTAAAGATTTGAGTACAACTATTGCACCACTTAATAAAATTATTTTAAAATTTTGTTGTGTTTCCTTAGGATAGTGAACAATAACTAGATTTAAATATTATTAAAGATATGTTTTGTTTAGCACCTTTGTTAGCATGACTTGACTTTGTAAATACTTTTGAGATGGAATGTGATGCCTCAGGATTAGGTATAAGAGCTGTATTGATTTAAGATAAGAAGCCAGTAGCCTATTTCAATAAGAAGTTCAATGAGGAAGCCTTGACTTACCTAACTTATGACAAAGAACTCTATGCATTGGTTAGAGCATTAGAATTGTGGCATTGTTACCTCAGGTCTAAGGAATTTGTTATACATACTGACCAGAGTCATTGAAATACCTCAAGGGGTAACATAAGTTGAACAAATTTCATGTTAGCTTGCCAAAATCAATGAAACATTTCAATGTGTCATTAAATATAAACATGGTAAGGTGAATAGGGTAGTTGATGATGCCTTATCTTGGAGGTATATTCTTCTCCCTTCTTTGAATGCAAGGTTATTAGGATTTGAATATATGAAGGACTTATATGCTAATATAATAGTGACTTTCATAATACTTATTTGGCATGTGAAGGGGGGTTCTAAGAAGTTTTTTTAGGTATGATAGTTATCTATTTCGTGAAAATAAATTATGTATGAGGCATATGGTGGCAATTTATGGGTCACTTTGGTATTAAAAAGACCTTAGATATATTAAGTGAGCATTTATATTAACCTAAAATGAGATGTAATGTATAGAGGATGTTTGGTAGGTGTATCAAATATAGGAAGGCTAAATTTGGTGTTTAACCATATAGGTTTTATATGCCTTTGCTTGTACAAGATGAACTATGGTGGATATTTTTTTACATTTTTTGATAGATTTACTTAAGTCGAAGAAGGTTACGGGTTTTATATTTATGATAGTTGAAGTTCTCTAAGATAACATATTTTATTCCTTGTGATAAAAATCAATGATGTGACAATTGTTGTTGATTTGTTCTTTAAGAAAGTAGTACAACTACATGATGTTTTTATGAGGATAAAGAGTCGTCAAGATTCTAAGTATCTTGATTACTTTTAAAAAGTTTTATGGCGTAAATTAGGAAGAAAGTTATTGTTTCCTACTACTAGTCATTCTCAAAATGATGGCCAAACTAAAGTAGTAAATAGAGTAGTTACTTTGTGATATCATTCAAAAGAACTTAAAGAATTAGGAGGATTACTTATTGTTTTTTGAGTTTACATATAAATAGAGTATGCATTCATCTATTGATTACTCAAATTTTAAAGTTGTTTATGGTTCTAATAAGCTAACTCCTTTAAATTTATTACTTGTTAATGAAAGAGCTATTTTGGATGGAACAAAGAAGGCTGAGAGGGTGAGACAACTTTATGAACGTTTAAAGTGATAGAATGAACAGGAGGACGAACATTATGCAACCAAAGCTAACTAGGGTAGAAGATGAGTTATCTTTAAACCTAATGATTGTGAATGGGTGCATATAAGGAATGATTTCTAGCACAAAGGTGATCAAAGTTGCAACTAAGAGGTAATGGTTCATTCCAAGTTATTGAGAAGATCGATGATAGTACAAACAAATTAGAGATTCCAGGTGAATACAATGTCAGTGCTACTTTTAATGCTGCCAATCTTTCTCCTTTTGATATAGATGATAATTTGAGGTTGAATTCTTTTCAAAAGAGAAAGAATGATACGAGTACAGCTAGCCATACTTTAAGGAGATTAATTGCTTATTCTTAGTAGACCATTTATAAAAAGTAAGAGAAGGAGGGTTAAAGAGGTTTCAAAACATACATGTTTATCATGGTTCAAAGGGCATATTGAGAACTAATTTGGGAGGCATATTAGACCTATAGGGAGATAAACTATTAGTTAATTTGATTTAAGTTAGTGTGAGAGAAGACTTGAATGTAAATTTGACTTTCAATATGGTTTTAAAAGAATTGTGGTAAGATACAGCCTCTAAAATAGTGTGTTCAAACTTGTGTCTATTTTCTCAAAATTACATAAATATCTATGACACGTTCATGCCATACTTTACAAGGTTACAGAAAGATCTACAATCTCAGACACAGACTTGTCCTTAACTATATATACTATTACTAAATTATAAAAAAAGGTGGCATTATATTACTTAATAATTTAATTCTTATTTCTTTATAGTCAATTCCAAGGTTTTAAAAATCAGACCGGATTGGTCGGTCTAATCGAAAAAATTATGAATCAATCAGTTATCTAGTTCAGTTTTACCTAATAATTTGTTAGTATTAAAACTGGCCAGTTTATAGGAGAACCAACCAGTTTTAATAGAACTAGTTAGATCGATTTAATAATACAAATATACCAAAGCCTTTTAGATTTCACCCTCCGTCTCGCATTTGTTCTCTGTCTCTCGCGACTCGCGAGTTCACCATTTCAAATTTCATTCTATCTGTAACAGCCTAGATCTCCCGCTTACATATATTATCTGCTTTAGGCCTTGACTCAGTCAAGCCCTCACGGTTTTGCTTTTCCCGAGGCCTTCCTAGAAGGTCACCTATCCCAGAACTACTCTCACCCAAGCACGTTTAACCTCAGAGTTCCGATGGGATCTGGTGCATTAGGCCATGAAAAACGCGTCTATAAGGGAAAGGTATCCGTACCCTTATAAGGTGTACTTCGTTCCCCTCTCCAACCAATGTGGAATCTCACACTATCTCTCGCGAGTCACCCCTTCACCATCTTCTTAATCAATTGAATGTATACCTTTCAGATTTCACTCTCCGTCTCACCTCTGTTCTTTGTCTTTTTCAAGTCGTGAGTCGTCCCTTCACCATTTCAGATTTCGACAGATATACCTAAACCTAACCCTTCAGATTTAGTTCAAAAATTGACATGTCTTTCACCACCTTCTCTTCTTCATCTTCTCTTTGTTAGAAATATATGTGGACTAATATAATCATAACTTTAATTCCATATGCCTAACCACAATCGAATTGCCTAATGTATATTTAATAACCATAATGGGATGGTTAATTCATTAATTGCATTTGATGCACATGGTAGTACCCTAATAACTATATGTTGGCCCATTAAACTATATTTCACATCATCCCCCTATTAGCCTATTCTACCCCTTAGGGTAGAACATGTCATAATATATGACATAAGGTGAGATTGTTGAACATATAGTGTGTGTGGGTGTGTAAAGCACAAGGTTAGGTCTTCTACCATTACTCTCTCTTGCACAAGGCTTGTTTTTCTTTGATAGGTTTTGGTTGAAAAATGGAGAGGGTTCAAAACCATATGTCAAGTGTTGGAGGTATGATTTCATTATCTTGATATACTCTAAATAGAATGTGATCTTGGTTGTTGAATGTGGTTAATTACTGCATTTATTATAGCACGCTTCACCATATCTCACCGTCTCCATAGATGCACGTAACCTATAGATGCATAAATCGAAGACTCTCTTTGGGCGACAACTGTGACTTTTCTTAGGTGGCTACTATGGGTAACCCATCTGCTTGTTTGAGTTTAAATATTTCATTCTTTCTTGAAATTACTGCTGCTCTTATTGATCTCTCTTAGAGTTGTCAGAGATCTGTGTTTGTTTGTTTAATTAGAGTGGTAATGTCTCCAAAAGAAAGCATCATTTAATCATATAACTAGACAACTATTGGAGCAAGCAATTGGACCATAATGCTTTTGATCTGCAGACTCACCTTTTACAAAGATTAGTTCACTGTAATGGTTTTGGATTGAAATGTTGACTCTTATTGTCAAGTTCATATAGAGTTTATATTCTGTGTTATTCAAGGTTAACAGATAAGTAGTATTGATCAATTAGTTTTATGTAATAATTAGAAATACTCTATTAACAATTGGTTTAAGTTTTCTGTAATATTTAGAACTCTATTTTATATTAATTTTTGTAATAGTTTTATGTAATATTTAGAACTTTATTTCATATCTATTTTTGATTTTGATAGTTAGGTTATATATACTCTTTCGACTATTCAATTTGTTGATCTTAAACACCAAAATTGAAAACTAGCAATATTTCAGTTAGGCTATTTGAAGTGGAGAAATTGCTGGAGCAAAGTTTAATAAGTGAGTAATAGTTGTTGGTCTTCTTATGTGAATCCATTCTGCTACTGTTGGTCTTCTTTATATAACTGTAAATGTATGTTCCATTTGTGTGTTTTGATAATTTTTTACTTTAATCTTATTGGAAAACACAACCATAAAATTGAATCTTTAACTTCAGTCACAAATCCTGAAAGGTAATTGGTGATAGCTTAGGTTTGTGTTTCATTAAAATTTTATATGTTTTAATGGATTTTGTTCACTCCTATAGCTGAACAACCTTAACTCTCTAAAATAGTAGTAGTCTCTTTTGTCTCTCATTGGACGAATGTGTGATAAAAAGGCAAGAAGTGGAGTTGTAGGACAAGCTCATCACCACCT
This sequence comes from Erythroxylum rufum, assembly GCA_027478365.1. Classification (NCBI taxonomy): domain Eukaryota; kingdom Viridiplantae; phylum Streptophyta; class Magnoliopsida; order Malpighiales; family Erythroxylaceae; genus Erythroxylum; species Erythroxylum rufum. Next base: position 35,463,121 of record JANIHZ010000005.1, read on the forward strand.
CTTATAAGGCTTCTGATACTCTTTCTCCTAGATGATATAGGATATCTCTCAACATATTTCACTCTTATTTTGATGATCCATCACATGGTTCTTTTAAGGGAGGCAATACGTAAAAGAATTTATGATTCATGTTTGTATTTTTCTTTTCCTATATTAGAATTTATGCATGCCTTCTATGTTTGATAAAAAAGGTCTTTTAATATATTTGTTAAGAATTAAATTAAGTTGCATACCTATAAGACTCGATGTGGTTCTACTCTATTTAGTAAATTTTTTAGGGTGAAGATAGTATTAGAGCTATTAATAGGACTGGTGACGTAAAATTGATGACTTGCAAAATTATTAGATTTTCATTACTCTGTATAACGAAAAGTTTAATTATTATTTAATTTAGTGGATAATTCTTTTACAAGAAATTTCTGTTAATGGATGTTCCACTCACAACTTTAGAAAATTGCGTGACGAAATTGATGCAAAAGAATTTAAAGTCTATAGAAGAAATAAAAAAAGGAAAAATTAGTTAACCACAGCCTTTAATTTGGTGGATGAGAATTGTGAATTGAACAAAGATAATGGCTTAAATTTAGATTACGTTCAAATTCCTTATTAAATAAGAAGTGACAGTGGATAAAATATGTTATTCTATTTTAGATATATTATCTTAGTTGTTTAAAACTTAAACTTATTGTTATTTTAAGTTTTATATTATACTCGTATTTATTTATTATT
>JANIHZ010000005.1:35553624-35570835 GCA_027478365.1 Erythroxylum rufum
TATGCTTATTAGTCGACTACTATAAATAGATATTTCCTCATTAGTTTTAGCATCAAGAAGTATTAGAGTATATTTTACATACATTTCTACATGTTTTCTAATTGCTTGGGTATTGTTGTCTCATATTTGTGTGAGCGAGCTTCTTTGGAGTTAACAAGTGATAAAGTAAGGTAGTTTCAGTTGTAATATTTGGTTTGGGCATTATGTTACTATACTTAAGAGTGATCTAAGTGAGATTAAGGTTTCTCTTCACTTTAGAAAAAAAATTGTAAAGGGTTCCTTTTTGTTGAGAAAGATTGTACAAAGGTTATTCTTTGCTTTGAAAAAAGAATTGTGGTAGAATTTCAAAACGAGTCCTAAGAGTTAGTAGGCAAGAGTTTTTTTGCTGAACTACTATAAATTGGTTTGCATTCTCTCTTGCTTATCCTCTTTAAATTATTATTCAATTTTTCAATTGGTTTATGTTAAGTAACCCATTTATTAATATATATTGATTATTTTTAAATTGAGCTTATTAGTTAGAAAAATTCATAAATTTTATAAACACCTAATTGCCACCCTTTTTGGGTGCCATTAGAGACTAACAAGTAGTACCATAGTAGGTTTATAAGGCTAACATTTCTAACGAAATCACATAGCAAAGATCTTAATAGCATATTTAAGAGCATCATCATCATCATTTAACCAAGAAGGACAAAGTATTAGTAGAGCACCTTTGTTTAATGAAAATGGTTACCTCTATTATAAAACTAGGATTAGATTTTTCTTAATAGTTAAATGTGTTGACTTATGAGAAATAATTTCAAATGATGTTTTTATTCCAAAAAAAAAGTAGATAAGAAAAAGTTCCTAAAACTAAAGAAAGAATGTGCCTTAAGATAAAAGATTAATTTCCTTAAATAATAGGATCATGCATTTCTTATTTTGTGCATTACAAAGAAATGAATTCAATATGGTCTCTATATATGAAATAACCTATGACATTTAACATATGTTATAAATTACACATGAGGGCACAAATCAAGTTAAGGAGAGCAAAGTAAGCATGCTAACATATCACATGACAACTTACTTAAGTATTTTCCAATTGTATGGAAAGAGATTACTAACCAAAATCTTCACTCAAATGAAGAATAGTTATCCTCTGTCATTCTTTAATGGTTTTTTCTTGCACAACTTTCATTTATGAGCAGTTGATTATTTTGGAGATTTCAGATAAGTGTTCAAACTAATCTATCTATAATTCCTTTATGTATGCTTTCAATATATCTTATCAGAGAAGTTTTATATGAAACCAAATTAAGGATTTAGCAACCACCATTAACATCCCTCAGATCATCACAAGGGATTTTAAGTCAATCTTGAAGTTCGAAGAAGCTGAGGGTCCTAAATCTAAGGGAATTCCTTGTCCTCATTTCAGGAAATGTGTTGAAAAAGCTCAGATTGTTAATAGTCCAATTGGTGGTAATTATTTCACATGTAGTAATAAGTAAAAGGGGGTGAATTTCATCTGGAAAAAGTTTGAACAAGCTTAGAAAACATTTAGTGCAAGTTGAAGTTTCTTAATTGTTGTTCCACGTATCTCAATAGTAGCCTTTCGGATCATTCACCTATTATCAATGTTGTGAATATTGTACTAGCCTTAGTACCAGATTGGGTTCTAGTACGGTATTGTATCGGTACCAGTTAATATCGGATATCATTTTAGGCAATTTTTAAATTTATAAAATAATCTATAAATTTTTAAAAATTAAAAAATAGTCCATTAATATATTGTACTGTATACTTTATAATTTTACATCAACCATGTCTTCAAAAATCATAATAATAGAAATTTAAAATAATAAAATTTAATTTATTTTTATTAACGTTAATTTCCACATATTTTACATATAAATACTAACAGATAACATCAATCTTGTGAGGCTGATTATGAATGGTAGATAAAAAGTAAAGCTAGTAGAAAATGCTTAACATGCATGTTTATGCTTCTCTCTATGCAACCCACCTTCTAATTTTTTTATTTGTTTACTCTAAAGTATCTCATGTATCTTCTTTTATTCATTTATTTTTTTTTTGGACCTGCTAAATCATAAGTGCATTAGGGAGTCTCGTAATCTTGTATTAATGGCCAAATTCTTATTAATCAAATATCACAAAATAAAGGAAAGCTCCTTATAAACAATCTTCTGAGTTATTTCATGAAACTCTCAAGCTCTAAACGGATCACAATAAAAGCATGACTTAACTATATAGATGTTACAAGAAAAGGATTGCTAGTCAAGCACACTAAAGTATAAGAAAAGTTTTGTCTTTTCTTTCCAAACTATTCAAATTCTTCCTCTTTTCGGGTACTCCACTCTTTATCCAATACACTACTTGGAAGGTCTTACATGTTTCAATCATTTCCTATTTTTTGTAATCTTCTTAAATTTTCAAGTTTTTCTTATTTGTATGGATCAAATTGATCCACATGGTAACTTCAACGTCAGATATTTTACAACTTTAAGCTATATTGGTGATTTACTTGGCAAAGGAATTTTCCCTTTAAATTCTTTTAGTACTATAAACAAAAGGAAACAAAAACGGTGGAGAACGGTTGGGGCGTTGGGCAGTGGGTGACTAGTGGTGCACACAAGATTGAGGAAGAGACGATGCTTATTGTGCATGTGTGAGTTGTGACCATGAGGAAGAGTTGATGGTGTCAACTGCATGGTGGAGAGTCACTGGAAGGGAGAGTTACCAAAGGGAAGAGATCAAGAGACAGAGAGTGAGAGAGAAAATGAGACAGTGAGAGAGAGAATTACAAAGAGACGAGGGAAGGGGGAGGGGGATTTTTTTTTGCAATATGGTCCTTCAATTTTTTGAAGTTTATGATACCGACCGAATACATGAAATCACTGCTAGTGAACAATACTAATGATTGGTACCAATAGGGCAAGTTTTGCACTATTTTTGCGTGTTATTACATAAACATATGACGTTTATCCAAAAAGGTCGTTTTGATTCAGTAACTTTCTGTACGAGCTAGCAGATTATGAAGATGCATTATGGAGAGCTTTGAGGATAAGGTTTAATGGAACTAACCAATACATTCTCCTAAAAAAATTGAAGTTTATTAAGTTGGAAATGAAGACATTGTTTAAGAATAACATTGGAAATACACATCATTTGTTAAATACTGCAAAAAGCAATCTCGATAACATCCAACTACAAATTTATAACAATCCTGGTGCTACTTATTTGCTAGATATGTAGAAAGTAGCTATCCACAACTATATCAAAGCATTGTGGTTTGATTACTCTCTTATAAAGTAAAGATAAGACTCTAGTGGATAAAAAATGGAGATAGAAACACCTCTGTATTCCACAAATCAATTAGTATAAGGAATGTTATTAACAGAATTGTGTCACTTTCTCTGACTTTATGAACAAACCCTTTAAAGCTTACTCTTTAGTATCTCGTCTCTAGCAGATTTAATATGGTAGACTATCCTTTCAAGAGGTTGATCTTCTCATCCAAACTGTTACTATCAAGGAGATTAAAGACTCATTGAATTCCCTACACCCCAATAAAGCCCCTGGTCCTGTAAATTCAATATAAATTTCTTTGTGAAGACTTGGTCATTGACAAGGAATATGGTGATTGAAGCAATCCAGGAATTCTTTAATAACTGTTCCCTGCTGACTACTTTTAATAAAACCTTTATAATGTTTATTCCTAAGAGTGGAATGTAGACACTTCTCTAATTATCGACCTATATCATGCTACAACTCTATCTATAAGTTGATCTCTAAGATATTAGCTCACAGGATTAGGAAAGTAATTCCTGATCACATTGGTGATTCATAGGGTGCTTATATTTTTGGTTGATCAATTGAGGATAATGTACTAATACTACAAGAATTGATCATATCTTACTGCAAGAGAAAAGGGAAAGCTAATTGTTGCATCAAAATAGATCTAAAAAAGGCATATGATAGTGTGGATTGAGAGTTCATTAGAAACATCCTAACTGCATTGAATTTCCTAAGCTTATTCATACAATGGGTCTCCTAGTGCATTTCTTCACCTAGCTTTAATATTCTCGTCAATGGCCAGCCTAGAAACACTTTCACAAGGTCCAAGGGGATTAGATAAGGTTATCCCATTCCACTTTATTTATTTGGACTAGTAATGGAGACAGTTGATTGCTTCAGAGGGTGGTGTAAGGTACCAAGGGCTTTAAATTTCATTCCAAATGTAGAAGATTGGGAATAACTCACTTGTGTTTTACTAATGATCTTATATTTCTTTCTAAAGTTATTCATACTTCCATAACTATGCTTATGAAAGGTCTTAAAATGTTTAATAGGATGTTTGGAATTACTATTAATTGCTCAAAGAGTGGTTTATTCTTATCCAATAAAGGTTATAGATTAGAAGCCACTCTATCCACCATTATTTGCATTTCTAAAGAATAGCTACCTTTTATGTATCTTGGTATCCCCATGACAGATGTTAGGACGGGTTTAAGAGATTATGCTTATGTATTTGATAAAATCAATTACAGAATTGCATCTTGGAGTTCTAAATATCTCTCTTGGCTAGTAAAGCTCAACTTCTCATACCCATCTTAAATTCCATTAGTACGTATTGGGCAGCTCATATTGCTTTTCTTGCTAAAGTGATAAAAGCTATTAATAGGATCCTTAATAGGTTCTTGTGACCTGGTGGCAAGGTGAAGATGAAGTGGAGAGATGTTTGTCTTCGTAGAAAGCAAGGTGGTTTTGGTATTGTTTCACTTCAATCACTTAATAATGTTCTACATATCAAGAGACTACAAAGACTAATCACAGATAGGCAGACTTTATAGTATAGATGGATTCACACCTACATATCAAGAGACTACAAAGACTAATCACAAATAGGCAGACTTTATAGTATAGATGGATTCTCACTTACTTTATAAAAAATAGGAGTTTGTGGGACTTCAATGCAGAATTCATTACATCCATGACACACACTTCATCCACTTAATTGGAACTTGGAAAAGCAATTTCTTTTGGTTTGACAATTGGCATTTAGTTAACCCTCTGATTAATATAAAGGAAGTTGATTCTCACCATTAATTGACTCACAAAGTTCTATAGCTCAAGCTCATATATCTAGGAACCAGATCATCTCCACTACAATAACTATAGGTTTGAAGACTGAAATCAACCAGACTTAGCTTACCTTAGATGTGGATCATGTTATATGGAAAAACGATGCTAATGGAAGGTTTACCAACTAGACCTATAGAAAGGTAATTTTAGGTAACTTACCAACACTACCTTGGACAGAAGTGTTTTGGTTTTATCATCTTCATCCTCAAGCTTCCATAATTTTATGGGTAGCCATGTTGAATAAACTACTAACTTTTAATAGAGTTGCAAAATTTACACTCCATACGAATTGATGCATTCTCTGTAAAAAGGGATGAGGAAAAGTTTGATCATTTATTCTTCAAGTGCAATTATTTGTTCTACGCTTGGAAAGCTTTGCTGCAAAGATGCTTGATTAAGGAAGTCCCACAAAACCTATGTCAAATTAAGGATTTGTGCATTGGTATGAGATTTCATAATGGTACTACAAGATGGTGTTCTTGCATTTCCTTATCTTTTTTTGTTATTGCTTTGTGGGATGACAGAAATACTCAGATTTTCCATGATTAGCATTTTAATAACTAACAGTTTGGTATCCTTCTAATGCAGAGGATAAGAACACATATTGGCATTCACATACACAAAGGATTAGATCTTCAGTTTCTCAATTCTCACTAAAGAGTGTAACTTATATCTGTAACTCTTTTATCTTTATTTGGATTGTATTTTCAGTTTGTAGTCAATTTTCCTTTGTAATCTTTAAGTAGTCTTATACTGGAACTCATATCTTGTTTGCCTTTTCTGGCTTAATTTAATTATTCATATCTTTTTTATACAAAAAATAAAGACCTATACTAATGTTGAAATGGTAAGAAAATTTCTTAGATCACTTTTAAAGATGTAGGAAGCTAAAGCGACGACTATATAAGAAGCTAAAGACCTAACAACACTATTATTGGAGAAACTTATTATATCTCTCCTCACATATGAAATGAGGCTCCAAAAGACATAAGAAGAAACAATGTTCCCATTGAAAAAGAATTTAGCATTCAAAGCCTCAAAAGAAGAATCGAGTGAAGATGAAAATTCATAAACTAGTGAAAGTAATTAGAAGACATTGACTTAATAACTAAAATTCAAGAAATTCTTATAGAAGGAATTCTCCAAAAGAAAGTATCTCAAAGAATGCTAAAGTGATTTTAAAAAAAAATCCTCGAACATTATTTTCTTTGATGAAAACCCAGTTACATGAAAAATGCTCTTTACTCAAGGATAAAAACAAGTACAAAAAAAGCAATAATAAAGAGAAGGACAAATACAAGAAGAAAGCACTTGAAGACTTAACTTGAGATGACATAGTTGAATTTTAAATTGAGTAATTAGCAGGAAAGATAGCTCACATGTGCTTCATCGCCATGAAGATGATAAGGTACCATCTAATATTAATTCGTTAAATAGTGATAGCGTTTTGACATATGACAAATTAGTTAAAAGTTTAGAAATAATGGGTAGCAAAAGAAAAAAAATATTTTATAAACTCAATGAAGTTTTAAAACAGTTAGATGCATGCATAAATGAGAATGAAAAAATAAAAAGTGAATTGCATAGCATTAAAGCATCTAAAAATGTGATCATTTATGCATTAATGACTTAGATGCATTAAGCCATGAGAATGAAAGATTGAAAAAGGAGGTTGATTTCTTTAAAGTTTCATTATCCAAATTCACAAAAGGAAGTGAAATACTAGATAACATGTTAGTAGTTAAAAAGAATTCCAATAATAGTCATAGAATCAGATACATCCATTGAAGTGAAGCCAATTCTAAAACTACATTTATTAAGGGAAAATATTTGCATAGCGAAAAACCATTACCTAATGTGACAAATGAGTATAGAGCATCCACATCTAAGCATATATATGGATATGCTCCATCCAATATGACTACTTTTAAAAGCTAGCATCATGCTTTCATATATGGCTTATAATTTAGGCATGGAGTTAAACACTTTTAAGAGAAGAAAGGACATAACTTCTATAATAGCATGCAAATCCACTCACATCCCTTTAGACCTCAAAGAAACACACATCAATCCTTCGTTAAAAGTAGCTATCATACATATAATCATGATAGCTCATTTCACTACCCTCAGAAACCATTCAACACCTCTAATGTCTAAAGGAAGATTCCTTATTATGCTTGGACACATAGAATACCAAATAATGCATTTATGCATCATCATTACCCATACAATATGGTATGTCATCTTTGTGGTAAGTGTAGACATGTTGGTATATATTTTTTCTTGAATAAAGAATATCAATCAAACCTTTGAAAGTGTGGGTAAGAATCAAGAAAGCAAGCTTATTTGGGTATTTAAAATACATGGATTAGCTTGCTTTGTAGGTTTCTTAAAGAGCAAATAGTATACAGTAGAGATGGTAGCTATTGAATTTAGTGTTATTTTTTAAAGAGTTTATTTTTTAATTTGAATCTAACACTCTTGTGTCTAAGAACATCTTAAAAATATTTATATAGACTACGGAAAAAAAATTAGCTCCTCAAGAAAGCAATAATGATCAAAGAATTTTTAAAATAAAAAATTATTGAATCTAGTAAGGATAACAAGAAGGATGAGATGCCTTTAATGGATTGTAAACTTATAAAGAATTTTCATTTAAATCATTCATAAGTAGTACTTACACAAGAGGTAAATACTAGTTTATACTTTAGAAATTTGTTGCATATGCTCTTATTTATAAATTTGAGTATAAATCCTTGGCGTTGATTGTTTATGTTTGAATTATTAATAAGGTACTTTAACAATTTTTCATAGTATGAACCCTAGTACCTAGACTTAGAGATTATGTGCAAAAGAAAGTTACTGATTTAGAATTCATATCAGTCGATAATTTCTTTCAACCATTAAATAAGGATAATTTTTATAATTAGAAGATAATTAATTGTGTTTGATGGAAATTCTATTTGTTAAATGACTCTTTTTAATGTTTTTATTTTCCTTAATTGATTTTATTCATAGTTTACTTTATGGTTTTGCTTTAATTTGAGTCTTACAACTATGTTTGATTGATTTGATCCATTTTTAAACGTTAATTGATGGAAATTTTAAGATATTAAAACATATTGATTGATGGAAATTCTTAGATATCATGACATATTGGTTGAACAATACCTCAGTATGGTCGACCAATGTCCTCCAAAACATCAACACCCCTACTTTCCAATGAGTTTGTTAATTGTTTGGTCATTTTTTAGTCACCTATAAATACATATTGGCTAACCAATGCCCTCCTTTGGTCTACTGATATCCCTATATCTAACATTCCTTTCTTTCTAGTAAGTTTTTAAGGAGTTTGTTTCTTCCTCTAATCGACCACCTATGCGTATTATTCAACTAATGTCTTCAACTGGTCGACTAATAGCTCCTTATCTATGAAACTTTTCTTTCCAATGAGTTTGAAATTTGTTGGGTGGATATAGTATTCGATCACAAAAGTCATTGGTCAACCAATATAGATATATGGTTGACCAATATAGCAAGGTCAAAATAAAATTTTTAGCCTATCTTCTTATCTGATGAAAACTGGTTAAGAAAAAACTCTTGTTGACCAGTATAAGCTCCATACCAGTTTCATAAAAAAATCTTTGAGTTTGCATCATATTGAAAATTTGTCATTTTTTTAGTTTCAAATTTGAGGATTTCCAAATTTTTTCTTAATTAATATTTATCTTTTCAAATTTATGTTTCAATAGTTAAATTGTAAAAGAAGTCAAGGTTATTTACGGATAAATGTTAAATAGACTATATTTCTGATATCATATTTATCATATTTTATTTGTTTATTTGAGAGTTTCTTATTTTTTTAGTACTTATCTTATTTTTATTGTGTTTTTAGGTCTGGATAAAAATGAGAAAAATTAGGGTGAAATTGGGACAAAAAATGAAAGAATTTGAGCTATTTTAAATGGATCCTTATTGATGAAAGACACATTTGTGTAAGTATTCACGACTATCTGGGTGACCATATCGCTTTTCAGGATTGCAGTTCTTGACAATTTTTAAAGAATTAAGCAAGATTAAGGGACACAATAATGCAAACAACTATATGGGCGATAATGTCCACTCTAGAAACCCTAATTTTGAGCTATAAATGGGCAAAATAAAGAGAAAATAAGGGGTTCGTAGTTATTTATAGGAAGTTTGTGAAAGGCTCAAAGGAGGCTAAAAAAACACATATTGATGACCTATAATAGAGAGATTGAAGAACAAGTAAGGAAGCATATTTGGAGTGGATTTTCATCAATCTAAAGCGAATATCATAAAGATTAAAAGGGATCTCATTATGGTTCTTTTAGTTTTCTATTTTTCCTAAAAGGAACTCATAATGGTTCTTTTAGTTTTTTTTTCAAATTTTCCTTTAGCCTTGAGGTTATGATTATAAACTAAACTTTTATTGGTACTTGAACTAGATGAACATTAGGATAGACCTTGTAGTGATTTTATTTAACTTAATTTATTATTTAGTTTTTATTGAGATTCAATTATGTGTTCTTATTTATCCTTGAATTAATATTGTTAGCATATTATTTCATATATGATATCATGCAATTGAGACTGAAAAATCTTTTTGTATGAAATTAAACCTAATGGTGAAATTCACGACTCGTTTAATGCAATCTTAGGGATTTTAACTAGAAAAAGATTTTAGCTAATCAACTGAGGGTTAGATGTTAATAGTCTTGAGAAAGATATTAGCATAAAATAGGAGCTTTTATAATCCAATGAACTAAAGATTAAATTAAATAGTGAAATCATGATTGCAAGAGAAGTATTAGGGGGATTTGAAATCCAAGTACCATTGACCTTCATTCTAGTCAGTTAATCCTGTCGAGTTTATTTTGGCTTATTGTTATAATTTTTTGTTTGATTTATCTTAAACACCACAATTTGTTATGTTAGATAATAGAAAGATAGTGAGTATTAGTAATTTCTACTCTTAGTAGGATCGACCCATACTTATCAGTACTAGTTATAGCTACACCATCTGCTTGTGGTTTAAAATATAAAATTTCATATCAAGTATTTGACTCGTGTTAGCTACAGTTATACCATGTAGTTGTGATTTAAAACATAACATTATATATAAAGTTTTGAACACCATTAATAGGGAATGCAATATTAGGAAAACCTTACTTTTATTAATCTAGTCATTTTTTTTCTTTTAGGTAGTTTTTATTTATTCTATTTATATGTTTATTTGTTTGTCCTTAAAGCTCTCTCTCTCTCGGTCTTATATTTGTGACTTATTTTTAGGATTTGGGTAGTCATTATTATGGCCATTAAACATGATGGAAGGATGGAAAGGACACTATTCTCACAGGGATTATGTTACACCACCAGTTAAGATAGCTTTGGACACTTAGAAAGAGAATAATGGTAATATGATATGTTGTTGTGGGGGTGATCACTCTATTAATGAATGTTTTGAACCATATATGTGGGATCTTCCACCTTGTAAGCAAAAGTGGCATTGTGAAATTTGTGGGAGTTATCATCCTAATCATGAATGTTAAGCATTAGACTATATGTGGGAGCACCTAATTTGTGTGTAGAACTGGCCTCAAGATACTTATTATGAGACTACTTATAATTAAGAGTGCAACAATTATTATGAATTTATATAGAATGATTACGCTTCATCTAGATTTTTAAAACAGTAGCAGCAAGAGGGGTATCAACTCCATGTGCATATAATAAATTTAAAAGAGTGGAGAGGAGTTAGAAGTTGAAGAAAATGAGGAAGCTATTGTTTAAGAAGAAGAGGAAGAAGAAAAGGAAGAGGATGTAAAGGAAGATAAAGAGAAGGAGAAAAATAAGGAGACTATCGAGGAACTATCGATAGTCATCTTAAGTACGGAAGGCTCCTACTTCTCATAAGATGAACTATTGGAGTGAAAATTTATTACTAAAAAGGGCTTTGAGGAGTTAATTACTTTTATTAATTTGACACCTTATATCCTATTATCTTATAACTTGTCACCTATTTGTAGGATACTTAAATTTTATATAGCAAAACTGGTGGAAGCAAGTCGTTAAATTATAGATCCAGATTGAAAAAGATTTATTGAGAAGTTCAATTACAAGAATCATAAAGACGCGATGGTTTGGAGGTAACCCAATAATTATGTGTTTTTGTTTTTTATTGATTCATTTATAGGATTTTCATTAGTAGTTAGTTATTATCATAGTTTTAGTTTGATGGCCCTAACTTTATTACTTGAGATTTGATGGAGATCCATATGTTATGAAGGTGACATTATCCTTTGCTTTGGAGTAGACAAGATTTCACCAGTAGTGGATAGATGCTGATAACATTGGACAATACTAGAAATTTTTTGAGCATTTTTATTAGCCCACATATAAGAAAAGAAGAGAAAAAATAGTAGTATGTGAATAAATGAGCATAAATGATTTCACTCTAGCTTTGTACCATAAAAAGGTCAAAGTTAGAGTGGTGTTAGTAGTCATTTGCGATAGTGACTTAGTTAAGCAAATGAGAGTATTCATGATAAGGTGTTTACTCTCACGTTATAAGGCTATGTGACTTTTCAAACAAGCTTCCAAATGCTATTAAAATTTTTAAATTTAGTGTTTTTTTAATAAGGGGTATAAAGGTGTTTAAAGTTTTAAACATTTTTCTTATATATGTTAACTTTATGCATTAAGTGGAATGGTGTAAATTAAGTTGAAATTTGATTATCAGTGAATTGAGCTAGATTGGTTTATAATTTGATGCAATTAACTAAATGCTTCACATTTCAATGAACTTTGCAATTCAATGAATAATTGAGAATCTTGATGGATATACTTTTTGTTTAATGCTTTTCTAGAGTTCTTTCTTATTAAGTTGAGAGTAATGAAATTGATTTACTTGAGGATAAGCAAATACTTAAGTGTGGGGGAGTTTAATAAATGCTCAATATACTATATTTCTAATCCCATTTTAATACATTTTGCTTGTTTATTTGATTGTTTCGTATTGGTTTTGGTACTTATCTTGTTTAAATTAGTTTCTAGGTTTTATTTTCCCTTATGGATAAAAGGAGAAGAATTAGGTCAAAATCGGGACAGAAAATAAAAGAATTAGAGTTATTTTGGAGGGACCTTATTGATGAAGGACATACCATATAAACCTACCACACACCATATAAGTTTACACAACTGTGTGGGTGACTATATACCTCTCCGAGTCCATGTTTCTTTGTGATTTTCGAAGAATTAAACAATATTAAGGGACATGATAATGCATATGACTATGTGGGTGACTAAGTCCACTCTAGAAACCTTAAAGCTATAAAAAGGAAAAACAAAGAGAAAATAAAGGGTTTGTAGATAATTCATAGGAGGTTCATGGAAGGCTTGAAGGAGGCTTAAGAAGACACATATTGATGGCCTATAACAATATAGAGAATGAAGAACAACCAATAAAACATATTTGGAGCAGATTTTCATCAATCTAAAATAGATTTCGTGAAGATTAAAAGGGATTTCATCATGGTTTTTTTTTTCTATTTTTCCTTTAGCCTTGATATTATGATTATAACTAAGCTTTTATTAGTACTTAGATTAAATGAACCTTAGGATAGACCTTGTTGAGATTTTATTTAACTTAATTTGTTTTATTAAGATTTAATTATATGTTCTTAATTATCCTTGAGCTAATATTGGTAGCATTTTATTTCATATATGATTTCATGCTGTTGAGATTAACAAATCCTTTTGTATAAATAGACCTACCATAACTGAAAGGACTTACAAGAAAACCTAGATATAGGTCAGCTAAATCCTTTTGATTAAGGTCAAATCTAATACTGAAATTCACGAATCAATTAATGCAATCTTAAGGGTTTTAACAAGAAAGAGGTTTCAGTTAAACAATTGAGGGTTAGATGTTAATACTCTTGAGAAAGATATTAGCATAAAATAGGAATTTCAACATTCTATTGAACTAAATATTAAATTGATTATTGAAATCATGATCGCTCGAACAGTCCTAGGGGATTTGAAATCTAGGTACCACTATTTTCTATTATTGTTTCTTAAATTAATATTTGTTCTAGTAGTTAATCATATTGATTTATTTTAGTTTATTGTTTTAATTTGACATTTTTTTGGTAATTCAGTAACTTTATAAAGAATAAGGAGTTATGTACAAACAAGAGATACCTTTGGGAATCTTTGAACACTCAAAATACATAACGGCATACAACCTATTGCCCCACCATCGATCTCCCCTCCTAAGTCCTGCATGACACTAGTAACCAGTAGCCTTCCAGAATATGTGCACAAGCAGATATTTGTTAGGCTAAAACATCATAATTTGTTAGGCTAGATAATACAAAGACGGTAAGCACTAGTAATTATAGTCTTTGTAGGATCGACACTTACTCACTAGTGCTAGTTATAGCTATATTGTGTTTTTGGGGTTTAAAACGAAAATTTTCATATCAAGTTTTTGGTCAGTGCTAACTATAGCTACACTTTACGCTTGTGGTTTAAAACATAAAATTTCATATTAAAATTTTAGCCAGTGCTAACTATAGCTACACCGTGCACTTACAGTTTAAACATAAAATTACATATCATTTACCTTTCAATTATATAAATACATCTTTAATTTTTATTAAATTTTGGTTTTTATGGAACTTTTTATATTTTATATTTTGGGATTTTCAAAATTATACTCTTTTTTGGAAATTGAAATTATGCTTATATTTGTTAACAATTCTAACCCTTAATATTGTCAAAACTTGCTTTTGTTGCTTTAATTGATTTTTTAAATTGGGCATCATATTGAAATTGGATATTTTTCAAAATTAAACATAATTACAGATGTTTCTTTCAAAAATAGCTTTTTAAATAATTACTTTGACTCTTTAAATATCCAATAGATATCTTTCTTTAACAAACTTACCAATCTTAATCAAATTCATTTTAGTTTTTTAAACAAGTTAGCTTGACACCTAAAACTTTATATTATACATTTTTTAATAATTAATTTCTTTTTAATGATTCCAAAAAAATGGGAGAGAGATTAGCAATATTAGATTTAGGGTAAGTGATAACATTTGGGTAACTTTATATGTGGTATTTTTATGTAATTTTATACTTAAGTAAATTTATGTTCAAGAAAATGTGTGAATTTTTCTTTTACACTTGACATTAAATATTTCTTTTGTTCTTCGTTTTGAATTTAGACTTCGGCAAGAATTAAGAGGGAACTAATCTTTATCTTGATTATATGCTTAATTTTCATATTCGTCTATAATATCATAACTATTTTGTCATCATTAAAAAGGGGGAGATTGTTAAACCAAAGGAGTTTCCGATCAATGTTTTAATGATAACAAAACATAATTACCACTAATGAGTTTATTATTTTGATGAAAAGCAATATAAGAACAAAATGAAGTCATAAACTAGAAAAAGATAGCTTATGAAGTTGATAAAGGGAAGTTCAAGTTTGCAATAGTTGAAATGAATATTAGAAAAGAAAAGAAGATCAAGAATCATCAAGGTCATTTTATATCTTGTATTATTTATTGTAATCTCACTTTGTTAATTTGATGCTTTATGAGGCTCATCATATATAAACATTTAATTTCACTTTATTGCAAGAATCTTTACATTCATCAAAAGGCATTAAACCTTTTAGTTTTAATAGAAAAATCTGTTAACCTTTCAAACACTCTTGAGGGAATATTTTGGGAAGTATTAAAATCATAATTGCATTAGGCAAATTGGTTCTAGCATTTGAAGTTGTTAAAACTATATTTTAGGGCGATTGGTTAACCTATATAAGTTAATGGTCGACCAATATAAGTTAACGTTGTTAAATTTGTTGCATTGAGAGTTTGTTGTAATATTGGTTAACCAATGTGTCATATTGGTTGACCAATAGGCAGTCTCTCAACAATTAGTGAATTAGTGCATTCAGTGCACACTGATCAACCAATATACTATACTAGAATAACAATGCTATGCAAATAGCTATTATAATAGCAAGTTCTTGGCTACATTAACTAGTAAGTGTCTCAAGACCCTATAAATAGTTTTTTTAATTAGTTTTAGCATCAATAAGCATTTGAATGTATTGTTATACATATTTCTAAGTGTTTTTAAATAATTTGAGCATTATTGTCTCATATTTGTGTGAAAGAGCATCTTTGGAGTTATCAAGTAATAAAGTGAGGTATTTTGAGTAATAATATTTGGTTGAGGCATTATATTACTTTACTTGAAAGTGATCCAAGTGAGATTAAGGTTTCATTTTGCTTTGTGAGAATAATTTAAAAGGTTCCTCTTTATTGAGAAAGATTGCACAAATATTATTCTTCATCTTGAAAGAAGAATTATAGTGGAATTTCAAGAAAAGTCTTGAGAGTGGACGTAGGTAAGAGTTTTTTACTAAACCACTATAAATCAATTTGCATTCTCTTTTCCCTTTCCTCTTTAAATTATTATTCAATTGCTTGGTTGGTTTATGTTAAGCAACCCACACACACACGCACACAAACACAAACACACACACACACACACACAAAATAATCNNNTAAATTGAGTTTATTGGTTAGAAAATTATTAAATTTTATAAACTCACAATGTACCTCTACTCTTAGGTGTAATTAGGGACTAATAAGTGGTATTATAACAGGTCTATAAGACTAGCATTTCTAACAAAATTATATAACAATGATCTCAATAGTGTATTTAAGAGCATCATCTTCCTAATTCAACCAAGAGAGACAAAGTATTAGTAAAGCAAATTATTTTGGTGGGAATGACTTCCTCTATTGGAAATTTAGGATGAAGTTTTTCTTAAAGGGCAAAAGTGTTAACCTATGCGAAATAGTTTCAATTAGTCCCTTTATTCTAACAAAAATTGTAGATAAGAAAAAAGTCCCTAAACGAAAAGAAGAATGTGAACCTCAAGATAAGAGATTAATTTATTTAAATACTAGGGCTATACACATCTTATTTTATGCATTAAGAAGAAATAAATTTAATAGGTCTTTATATATGAAATGGCCTATGACATTTAGCATACAATAGAAATTAGATCTGAGGGCACAAATCAAATTAAGGAGAACAAAGTAATCATACTAACACATCAATATGAATTGTTTCAAATGAAGCATGATGAAGGCATATTTAGCATATATACTACATTTATCAGTATTATCAATTCTCTAAATGTCTTGGAAAGAATTATATTAAATTTGAAATGGTAAGAAAGTTGTTTGGGTCACTTTCAAAGAAATGGGAAGCTAAAGTGATAGTAATACAAGAAGCTAAAGACCTAACAACACTACCATAAGAGGAATTTATTGTAACTCTCCTCACATAAGAAATGACGCTTCAAGAGAAATAAGAAGAAGATGATCTTAAAGAAAAACAATTTAGCAGTCAAAGCCTCAAAGGAAGAATCGAATGAAAAGAAAGAGGCATCAGTTAGAGAAAGCGATGAAGATTACATTGCTTTAATCATTAGAAACTTTAAGAAATTCTTGAAGAAGAAATCCTCTAAAGGAAAGGACCTCAAGGAAGGAAAATGTGATTTAAAACAAAAATTCTTTTAATATTATTTGCTTTGAATGTATAAAACCCAATCACATGAAGTTGTAATGCCTTTTACTCAAAGATGATGACAAAGGAAGATCCCTAAACTTAAGTGTCATACATATAATCATGATAGCTCATTTCACTACCGTAGAAGACCATTCAATACCTTTAATGGCCAAAGGAAGATCCCTCATTATGCGTACATACATAGAATACTAAGTAATGCATTTATGCTTCATCATTACATATATAACAAGGTATGTTATCTTTATGGTAATTTTGGATATATTGATAGATTTTTGTTTATCAAACAAAGAATAGAACGCAAACCTTTAAAAGTGTGGGTTTACTTTCTTTTACTTTTGACTTCATTAATTAGTAATTTAAATTAAAAATTCAAACTAAATAAAATAACATATACAAAAATAATAAACCAAAATC
>JANIHZ010000005.1:35570884-35582102 GCA_027478365.1 Erythroxylum rufum
ATATTTTAATCTCAACTTAAATATAATGAATAGTAAGTTTTTTAAAGAATTTAATTGTTTTATCCGGAGATATAGTAAGTATATTCCATTCAATTTATGTCAACTTATATAATCATAATTATCAATTAAACTCGTTAATTTTATTAAAAACTTATATATTTCTTATATAAACTAATTAAGAGTCGAGCTTTTTTTTTTAATTGAAAGAAATTTATCAATTTAGCTTAAAGCTTATAAATTACCTTGGTTTAGAGACAATAAAATATAAAGAATCCTATTAAGGGTAGCTATCACATTTAATATGAAAGTATATTAAGCAAATGGTTAGGAGGTTATAAAGATAGAGAAAATAATGTTTAACCTTTTAAGTTCCAATTGAGCTTCATTTACTAGCTCCTACATAATCTTTGTTTGTTAGAATGATTTCCTTAATCCAAAAGATAGTCTTAGTTACTAATCCATACTTGTCCCTTGTATAGCCCTTGCGTAGTCTATTGTTGCTTTCACACCATATTTTATAAATGGCAGCACTAGATAAATATCTATTTTGCTTATAGGTATACAAAGGTATTTAAAAGGAGCAAAATGAACACTTAACCTAAAAATAGAGTTAAGGATATCCATATTCATGTTGTCAGCAAAAATGTAAAGCTTACATTTTTCTCTATTGACTTTCAGTCCTGAAAGCATAAATAAATGGTTGAGAGCATTGACCATTATTTGAAGGGAAGAATATTCAACACCATGAAATAGCATAATATCATATGATGAAATATAAAATGACCACTGGATCCAATCTTGGAATTAATTAATCTTGTAAGGATTTCAATGGACAAGGTAAACAAATATATGGATAAAAGATCCCTTTATCTGATTCACTTAACTCAACTGAAAGTTTGTAAGGTAGTACCATTTATCAGGACACTATATGTAGTTGATGAAATGAAATATTTAATCCATTCTACATAGGTTTTAGGAAAATCAAATACCAGGAGATAGTGGATTATAAAGCTAAATTCCAAATAATCAAAAGCTTTGGAAATATTTATTTTCATTGAATAACTCTTTATAAAGGCCTTGGTATCATATTATTTAAACAACTCCTAAACTAATAAAATATTGTCTCCAATCGATCTCCAAATTATAAAAGCCCCCAGATAAGGATTGATAAGCATTTTAAGAGCCTTCTTTAATATAATGTCTAGGAGCTTAGAAATACCTTGTAGATTGTGTTATAGTACAAAATAAGTCGATAATCATATATAAAGGTTGGATTCTTCTTCTTGGGATCATATATAAATGTGTTTTATTAAAATCTATAAGCATTCTGCTACTCTTAAAGACTTCTTGGACAATTTGAATCACTAATTCTTCAATTAAACTTAATGTTCTCTAGAAAAAGAAAGCATTTAATCCATCTAGCATGAGAGAATTATTTGGATTTAAGCTTAATAGAGCCTCCTTAATCTCTTGGGGACTAAAAGGCCTCATGAGACTAGCTTTAATCTCTTAACTTATAGAACATTCTATAAATGATTTAAATCCTTCTGGATAATCTAATTAATGAAATAACTGGATTATTAGCTAATGAATATTTTATTATTAATTAATGAATAATAAATGATAAGTTGGTTATTCAATCACAAAATTTTTCTGTTTTCTACTATTCCTATCTAATCAATTGTAAAGATTCGATTAGAAATTAATAAAAGAAGAAGTGAGTGGACCTAACCCTTTAAATCTTGATTATATATGCTATTCTAATATTCAAGTAGAGCTACAAGTAGAATTCTGTCCAAGCAACTTCTTATATAAGTTGAAAGCAATTTGACCAATCTTATCTTTTTCCTCGTATAGTTGCCCCTCCTTTTCAACCAATAAGGAAAATTTGTTCATGTTTCTTTGAGCTAAAATGGCGTTGAAGAAGTATTTAATATTATTATCCCCCTCATTAAGCCAATGCAGCCTCAAGAGTGAATTATGGAATTAAAGAGCTTGATTATAATTATTGAGGGCTTTGGATTCAAAGACTCTGAAATCCTGATTGAGGAGTTCTTTGTATTAATCATCCTATATTTTCCTAAGAGTTTCATTTGCTACAAATATTAGTTCCAACGTTCAAACGTACCCTATATTGAAGAGCTTTCATAACCTTTTTGACAACTTTAAACTTCCTTATTAACTAAAGGGCCTTGTAGCCAACCATTATCACATTCATACCTACCTTAACAACTTACTTAAACCCTTCATATTTAGACAAAAGTCATATAATCTAAATTGGGCTTCAGGAGATAAAATGGATTAGAGATTTAATAACTAAATATTGAAGTGATCTGAAATGAGTGGAGGGCCAAAATTGGCAAACAACTTAGGAATCGCCTCAATCAGGAGTCATTAATTAAATCCTTATCAATTTTTTTCCTAATAAACTAATCCTCTTGCTTATCATTGCTCTAAGTAAAGAATTGCCCCAGATAACTAAGATCCAACTCTTCAATCTGGTTTATCACTTGACGTAGCTCATTCATTATGCTTTTATAATTAACTTTAACTTCTTTTTCTTTGTTTAAGTGTAAGAAAAAATTCAAATCACAAATGATCATGCATGAACTTTAAACTCTTCCTTGAATTTGTATGAGTAGATCCCATAGATTCAAACTTTGAAAAGTATAAGCAAATCCTATAGTTTCAACCTTTGAAAAGTAAATGTTGCAACATAAATGACTGAGACATCAAAAGGAATATTGGACCATTCAAAACAGCAAGTGAAGTGAATCAATTGATCAGTAAAAAACAAGTTAATAATTTGAATCAGAGATGAATCAAAAGCCAACACTATCCTACCATTGAAGTGGTGTGAATGGTTTTGAGATGATAGACCATTGGGTACCTAAAAATCTCAAACTTTCTTACAACTTATCAACCTTTATTTTAGAGGGATGTTTGTTCCCTTAGTTTCTGCTAGTTCCTGATACATACCTGTAACAAATAATCTACCTATAGATCTCCAACATTTATTCTTAATAGAAGGTTTCTAAAATAATAAAAAAGAACTTGAATTTTTGTTAATTTACTAACCTTGTTCAAATTCATAATCGATAAGTTTATGGTAAATCATCATTCCTCTTAACTTTAATATAAATCCTAGTATAACCTTGCCTATCTAGGTTAGTTGTTTGAGAGTGCAAGCATAAAGGCTTACCCAAATAATTGTCCAAATAACTTAGCCCCTCCATCGTCCAGTATTCTAATGGTACATAGTAGAAATTGATTTGTAAAGGAATTAGTTCCTCTTACCTCTTTCCAATTCCATTCTCAGGTGCCACTTCTACAGAAACATAGGGTGGCCACGATTATGCCATAACCCTTGCTCCATAATCTAAATTAAGTTAGTATCCATAGAAAATTTGAAGATGAATGCATCATCCTGTATTGTTTTCTCCAACCCTTGTTTACTTCACTTAGAAGACACCTAATACTGCACTTAAGGAAAAGAAGGTCTCTTTCTTCGAAAAAAAAGGTTATCAAATAGGAGGACCAAATGGCATCACTTATTTGTAAAAACTCTACCAGGGGGTAAGTGGATGAGTTTGTCCTTAAAAGTGTTCAAAGATACCAACTTGCTCCAAGTTTTAATTGTGTCAATAGGAATTTTCTCAACTTCTTACCCTAATAAAGAGCTCTTCTCTTTGAACTAATTATGAGATTAATGGTACCTTCTTTAGGCATAGATGGTTCCTTCATTATCGAACTAGAAAGTGTAGAAAATATTCTTCGTTTATCCATAAAAAATTAAAACGGCCCTTAGAGGAGCCTCTTGACATTGAAGCATTGGCTCTAACTGAGTTTAGTTAGGTTAGTAATTTCTCCATAAGGCAAAGCCTCCAAGCGGGAGTTCACATACCTAAAGAATCTTACCAGAAATAGAAAATCAAAAGAAAATAATTAGGGGTAGTAATGTAATTATGCTAGAAAGAAGCCAAAGAACATTAATTAATAGTCGAGTGTTGTTACACAAAAATATATTATTTTAAAGTAAAACATATTTTATGCCTGTATTTCATTGAACAATTTTAATAATTCAACTTTCATTATCTCACATAATATTTTTAAAATAATCAAGGTGACTAATCTTTGAAATAAATCAAATGTTAATTTATTAGATAGACATATCAGACATCATGCTTCAAAAATG
Organism: Erythroxylum rufum; assembly: GCA_027478365.1. NCBI lineage: Eukaryota > Viridiplantae > Streptophyta > Magnoliopsida > Malpighiales > Erythroxylaceae > Erythroxylum > Erythroxylum rufum. The sequence continues at coordinate 35,575,080 of JANIHZ010000005.1, forward strand.
AAAATAAAAAATTTTAACTTACCGCATATACAATTTATAGTTAGAAAATTAACTAGGCATAAAATTAAAATTAAATATCATTATTAGAAACTAAACTATTATCAATTATTTAATAAATATTTTAAGAGAGTACATAATAGTCAATTAAAATTATCAAAAAGTAGATAAAAACATCAATATAACTATAACCAATAAGACCTTAGTTAAAATTTGACAAGTGATATTACACACTTTTAATAGACTCATACAATGATTTTTTTTGGGTGAAACTATAAGAAAAAATAGAAAGATAATCGTTGAAAAGTTTTAATTAAAGAAATTGCTTTTCTAACTTTAAAATATCCTTTTTTCTTATTTATATGTTTCTCTACTTATATCTCTTTTGAACATACTTTAGTCAAATTTTATATTAGTGAAGATGTATAATTATGAGATAAATTATTTAAAAAAAACCTGAACTACCAATAAAATAAAATATCTTCAAATATTTAATTTATTATACCTATGTCATGATATATTATAATGTATAATCATCAATCTATTGTTAACACTATTGTTAAAAAAGTTGTTTTTGTTAAGTTATAATAACATGTTTCATTTTCTTTATAATTATATGGATTTTTATCAATGATGAAAATTTTCTTAATTATTTATAGATTTCAATTTTCTATTAATCAAAAAGTAAGCTTCTTTCAAATACCCTAGTTCCTATAATGTAATGTTTGTAAAATTCCTATGTTTTACATGTGGTTGCCATAATAAATCTCTAGAAATTTAGATGATTTAAAATTTTCTTGAACCTTACTTGTAGATATGTGGTAGGCTTATACCCAAGTTTCCTTTGTGCTAAACTAATATTAGTATTTGTTATTCATCTTAACCTTTAACTTCAAAAGTTTTTCTAACATGCTCACAAGATCAATAAATGGCATTAGAGACACATACTTCAAATTGAACTCTTGATTATACTCTTTTCCCCTCCATTCCCAATACTCTTTTATACATTATCTAATTTAGTCAAGGATCTCCTAATAATATCATCAGTATAGGTTAAATCCCTAGCAATAGTATTATAATTTGTTACATAATTTTTTTTAAATATTTTTCCTCGTAAAACATCTTTATTAAAAAAAACAAATATGCCATATATAGCCTCCACTAAGGCCCATTCACAATGAAAATTGTAACTGATAAGCGAAAGGCTGTACATATAATTGTAAATATGTGTAATTAGCTCTCCAATTTTTAATAGCATAATATAAATTAGCAGGCTATCAATTTTATTAAAAGGTCAACCATATTTTTGATCATTTAAATTTAAAAATTATCATATTTAAGTCTTTAAATATAAAAGGTTCTTATTATAGTCATTCATCTTAATATTTTAAGTCAATCAAGTACTTTTGTCAATCTCTGTCAATATAAAATTGGTGCTACACGCCTAAAATAAATCATGTTCAAATATGTCAATTTTTATTAGGTCCATCTAGACATGTTAAAAAAATCAAAAAGTGCAACATATAAATAATACATTTTGAAATTTAAGACACTTATCTAACAATGCTTTTAACATCTGACCACTTTTACAAATAAGTTAGTTTGAAAACATGTGTACTTCCTCTTGAAGTTCTTGAATTTCTTTGATTACCAACCTTAATAATTACTTCTAAAAGTTTCACAATTAATTCTCGGTTTCACAACTCTTTGCTTATTGATTCAAGTAATTGTAAATATTCCTTAAAGTGCTGAATCTCTTTATTATAATTTGCTATGATAAGCATGATGTCAATTTAAGTAAAAGTTGATGGAATAGTTTTTAGAAGATGGTAGATAAAGGACTCATCCTTGGTTATTTTGTTATGGTTACCATGGAATTCCATGATTTCTTATTATTCCTTTTTGGTTGGAGCAATTTTAGTTAGCTTTTCAAGAGTATTTATATCTAGAAATCTTTCATCATTCAATGCATCGATAAGTTCTTTTTGAGAGATCATTCAATGCTTCAATTGCTATATTTTGATATCTTCTATCATCAAAGAGAATAATTTACTTGGGTGGAGCTAAGATGGAATTCTTTGGATTGTCTATATTTTAATCTCTTTAGGGGGGTGATTTTCAGTTGGTGGAAATATATCCATAAAATCTTTGATAAGATCATTATTGACCTTAAGAATAATTTTTTTAAAGCTATTAGATTTTAGGAAAATCATAAAATATGAAAGCGAGTTCATCTAATTATAACAATGATTTGTTACAATTACTTGAAAGATCCACTTTTAATTTTGCTCCGCTCTATAAACTGATTAGTACTTTTATGCACCTTACACTAATGCAATGGCTTAAGATTTACCTGACCATTTCGAACTGCTTGTCGGCCGTCATTTGTCAGCCTTTAACAACATGGAGTTGGATTTAAGGGTATAGAAAACTTACTCACTTTGGGTGGTGGAGGTGGTGATTTCCAACTGTTATTTATTGGCACAAGAGGGGGAGGTGGTGGTGGTCCATAAAAACGTAAGATTTTTATTTCAAATTTCAAAACATATTATTTAGGTTTTTTATTTTATTTACACATCTAGATAGGGCCAATAAAAACCAAAATGTGTATAAATGATTTATTTTTGGTATGTGATAGTTCTATATTTTATATGTTTGTAGAAGCTAATTTAGTTATGATTTAGCATTTTATATGACATGTTTTATATGGAACTACATGATATTCTCTTTTTTTGTTCATTATTTTGTAGTTGATGATTTTAAGAAGATATCACACATTTGAGCATGAATTTATCTATAATTGTCTTATTGAGATGACTATAGAGGAATTGGAAAGCTAACTCTAAGGGTTACAACTTTATAGAAGACCCACAACAAAATTAGCATCACATATAAAGTATAATGACAAACTTTTGATAAACTACATTTAAAAACTTCTAAAATAAGACTGATATCGGTCTTTGAGTGTAACATGCACTAATTCTTGTAGCAAATACTTCAAAAATATGTGGAATTACAAGTTAAATCATTTAATAACTTTTATGTAAGCCAAGCTTATAAATACTTTCATTTATGGTCTTTATAAGGGATTTTGGAGGCTTGTGGCAACCTCCTTTGTCAATAAGATCATTATTGAACTTAAGCATAATTTTTTTAAAGCTATTAGATTTTAGGAAAATCCATAAAATATGAAAGCGAGTTCATCTAATTATAACAATGATTTGCTACAATTACTTGAAAGATCCAATTTTAATTTTGCTCCACTCTATAAACTTATTAGTACTTTTATGCACCTTACACTAATGCAATGGCTTAAGGTTTACCTAACCATTTCAAACTGCCTGCTGGCCATCATTTGTCAACCTTTAACAATATGGAGTTAGATTTAAGGGTATAGAAAACTTACTCACTTTAGGTGGCGGAGACGGTAGTTTCCAACTGTTATTTATTGGCACAAGAGGAGGAGGTGGTGGTGGTCCATAAAAACTTAAGATTTTTTATTTCAAATTTCAAAACATATTATTTAGGTTTCTTCTTTTTTTTTTACACATCTAGATAGGCCCAATAAAAACTAAAATGTGTATAAATGATTTATTTTTGGTAAGTGATAGGTCTATATTTTATATGTTTATAGAAGCGAATTTAGTTATGATTTAGCATTTTTATGACATGTTTTATATAGAACTACATGATATTCTCTTTTTTTGTTCATTATTTTTTAATTGATGATTTTAAGAAGATATCACACATTTGAGCATGAATTTATCTATAATTGACTTATTGAGATGACTATAGAGGAATTGGAAAGCTAACTCTAAGGGTTACAACTTTATAGAAGACCCAGAACAAAATTAGCATCAAATATAAAGTATAACTACATTTAAAAACTTCTAACATAAGACTGATATTGGTCTTTGAGTGTAACATGCATTAATTCTCGTAGCAAATACTTCAAAAATATGTGGAATTACAACTTAAATCATTTAATAGCTTTTATGTAAGCCAAGCTTATAAATACTTTCATTTGGGGTCTTTATATGGGATTTTGGAGGCTTGTGGCAAACTCCTTTATCAATAAGCTTTTACTTTTAAGTTTTTTCTGCATCAAGTAGGGATTTAGAGAAAAATTTAGAGGGGCCTATAACATCTCTTCTATTCCTTCCTTTCTTTCTTTATATTAAGATTTTTTTTTGTTTTCTTTTCATTATGTTTAGTAGTTAAAACCCAAGTTAGGGTCAGGGATGTAGTTTGTGATGGATCATTTAATTATTAATATATAATTTGATTATTTGTTTGGTTGAATTTATTTCTTGTATTCTTAATCTTGGATTTAGACTTGATCATTATAGATTTAATCATATGGATTGTATGAAAGACCAATAGGTGAAGTGTGACATATGTACTAGAAGAATAAGCACTTCAGTGTTAGAGAATGATAATATCCTAGACTTTAGTGATAAACTAAATATATTAATTATGCTTAATAAATTTGATTATGTTAAATCACACATTAACAAGTGATAGATGTCTAATTTAGATATACCTGTATGCCTTGAGAGAAGGCATATATGATTTAGGTTAATTGTTATTTTAACTTATATAATCAAATGTGTTGATAACTAAAATCCCATATAAGTGCACACCCAAAGACCTAATGTTTGTTTTCTTGATTTCCTTACACTATTTTAATTTCTTGCTTTTGTTAGTTTTGCAATTTCAATCATAGTCCTAAATTTTATATATCTAAGTATTTTTGTTTAGCTAGGATGAATATATATAGTAATATATTTCCTTGTGCAATCAATACTCTAAATAGCTTAAGTTTTAATAACTTGCTATAATTAACTTTGTACACTTGCAAATTTAGTCGATTAGTGTGCCACGTTGATTTTCATTAAAAAAGATTGACAAAAGTACTTGTTAAGTGAAAATATTGAGATGAAAGACTATAATAAGGACCTTTTATGTTAGAGGACTTAAATGAAAATAATATTAAAGTTTAAAGGACTTAAGGTACGATTGTCTCATTTTATAAATATTCAGACAATTATAGGTTGTGGGTTCAATTCCTTACAAACTTCCACCAAAGTAACAAATCCATTAATGTTATTGTGCACATAAGAGCCCAAGCTTGACATACATTTCTAACTCCAACTTGAGCAACTAAATGCATCATATGAGAGATGTAAGCAACTTTAAACAACTTCTCCAACATGTCTAAATAATATTTTTTGAAATTTTAAATATTTCTTTGATCAATTCTTTTAACATTTGGTAGCTTTTATAGAAAAATTAGTTTGAAAGCTTAGGCATTTTCTCTTAAACTTCTTGGATTCATCTGTTACCAACCTTAAGATTGCTTTGAAAAGTTTCATAATGAGTCCTTAATTTTAAAAGCTTTTTGTTTCTTGATTCAAGTACTTATAATCATTCCTTGAATTGAAGAACTTTTGCATCATATTTTGCTCTATAAAGCATGGCATCAAGTTAAGAAAACATTGATGGAATGTCTTTTTAAATCTTGTGCAAGAAGGACTCATCATTAACCAATTTGTTACGGTAGCTATTGAATTCCTTGATTTTTGATTGATCTTCTTTGGTTCAGGTAATTTTAGTCAGCTTATTTAGAGTAATTAGATCCAATCCTTATTCATCATTCAATGTGTCAATGAGTTCTTTGCAACAAATAGGTAGAGATTTTGAAATGATCATTATGTTTTGGAATTTTCTAACATTGAGGAGAATAATTTGTTTGGGTAAATATGAGTTGAAATTTTTTGGATTGCTCCTGTTTGTGTCTTTTTAGGTGATTTTTAGTTGCTCATATCCAAAGAGGCTTTTATAAGGTCATCATTAATCCTAAACATGAATTTTAATATAAAAAATTTCAAATTCTAGGAAAATATATAGAATAAGACAACATATTCATCTAAATACAACACAGATACACTATAATTACTTTAAATATCCACCTTCAATGTTATCCTACACCATTGGTCTTTCAATATTCTTTTACACCTTATTCTAATGTGATAGCTTAAGTTTTACTTGACCATTCCCAATTGAAGACTTCCCTAGATCACCATCATTTATTGGCTTTTAACGACCTAGAGTTAGTTTAAGGGCATAGGAAACTTACCCATAGTTTAAGGGCATAGGAAACTTACCCACTTTAACTGGTAATAACAACAATGTTTAACTTTTATTTATTGTTACAAAAGAAAAAGGTGGAGGAGGTCCAAGAACTTAAGATTTTTGTATTTCAAAATTCAAAACATATTATTTAGTTTTTTTTTAATTTTTTCATATGTTTTAATAGGCCTAATAGACAATAATGTCTACATATGATATATTTTGGATGTGCTATGATAATTTTTCATTAAAAGATATTGATGAAGATATTTAATTGAGTTATAAAATTGAAATGAAGAACTATAATAGAAACCTTTTATTTTGAAGGACTTCAATAGGGAAAATTTTAAAGTTAGAGGATCAAATTTATGGTTATCTCATTTGATCAAGTGTCCATACAATTGACAATTATAGGTTATGGGTTTTTGCTTCCTTACAAACTTCCATTATACTAACAAATTCAGTAATATTACCTTGGGTATAAGAGTTAGAATTTGCATCACGTATCTAACTCTACTTGAGCAGTTAAATGCATCATATTGAGATGTAAACAAATTTAAAAAACTTCTTTAACACTTTCAAGATTTACATTAAGGACACAAGGAAAGCTTGCTTTCGTTTTGAAAAAATATGATAATTAATTATCCTAAAAAAGAAATATAAGTAGTTATACAATTGAAGACAATTTGATCAGTTTGATAAAAAAAGACTTGATAATAAACATGTAATTTTTATTTATTTTTTACATGTCTAGTTAGGCCCAATAAAAAATAAAATGTCTATATATGATTTATTTTAGGTATGTGATATGTCTATATTTTATATGTTTGTAGAAGCTAAGTTAGTTATGATTTTGCACTTTTATGGCATGTTTTTATATAGAATTACATGATA
>JANIHZ010000005.1:35660349-35671078 GCA_027478365.1 Erythroxylum rufum
CTCATACCGAGGTCACTCTTTCTATTCCTGCTACTCCTCATTTTCAATATAACCACTTTTCATATCCATTATACCCAGAAGTTGTCATTGAATGCATATACCACTTTTTATACGAAAACATTCATTATTTATGTGCATATATGCTAACATGATGCATGAGCAAGAAAATGAATTATCTTAATCTCTCTTTGAGCTCCCATTGTACTGAAATTCCGGATCCTAACCCTTAATATGGGGACGGGATGTTACACAAACAAACATAAATAACTATTTAAGCAAATTTATAAGAAATTTAGAAAAATTCAAGATCTAACACGCCAAGAGTTTGAGGGACTACCTACCAATCAAATCTTAACAGTAAGATAAGATCTTGTGTGTTAATCACCATAAAGAGTAAAATTGAAGATCTAGAAGGAAAAACCAATATAAGGGCAAAATGGTAATTTTACCCTTTATTGTGCAGATGGCTATAATAAGGTTCATAATAGGGTTTGTAATTGGACATCTTATTTGAAATATGTGTTCTCATAATATTTAGTAATTCAAGGGTTCAACTAATTGCCTTTAGTGGAATGACATTTAGTTAATAAGCTAGAATTAATTTTAATGAGATTAAACTAATTCTGGGCTTATTGGAGCTTGAATTATCTAAATCTAATAAGATTCCCCACTTGGCTTTAGGTTAAGTAAGAAATATAAATGGAGGTTTTTAAGCCCATGATTGAATGTTAGGCTTGCACTAATTAATCGTTAATTAGAAGCCCAAATGAATATTTAGAAATGGGCTAGACTTTGCTTTAATTTGATTAATTAAATTAATTAAATTAAAACAAAATTCTTAAAGAAATGGAAGGTGCAATTTCGGTTTTATTAGGGCTGAATGTGCAGCTGTACATTTAGCATTGAATTGCTAAATAAACATGGTATTTATCATTAAACAGATTAATGATCTTACCATTAAATGGTTTAATGGTTGCCTTTTAATGATGGCATGTAATGTAACCTTTCAGCATTCATTTGATTAAAGATGAAAAAGGTGTATTTGATGGATGATCTTCCTTCTTTCATCACTAAAACCGAAATTGACATTTCATTTTAGGTTATTGGTCTTTTCATATAGCCATCTTAAAACAAATGAGAAGAGTCTCATTTAATGGCTTCTTTATGTTTGATTAAAGAAAGGTGTGATGCATTGGATGCTCTTCTCTTCTTTCTTTTCATGCATAACCGAAATTGACAAGATGTAAGAGAGGTGTTCTTGCATTTTTGGTCTCTCTCTACTTTCTTGTATTTATTAGCCAAAATTTGCATGAGAAGTGTCTCATCTTTGGTTTCTTTCTTCTAAGAAAAATCTCCTCCAAAGTTTTCTTATCCTTTTCCACCAAAGGATCTTGTTAACCAAGTTGTCCAAGAAGAACATATGGTAGATCAGATTGGTCGAGGATTTAATATCGGGAAGAGGAAACAATAACAAGAAGAAGAGGACACATCACCTAGGAGAGGATACATTACTGAGGATAGGATAGCATAGCGAGGAGTTAAAGCTGTAGCGAAGGAGTCGGTAATATAATTTCTACCATCTTATTCTTATGTTTATTATCCTTATACCGTATCATGTATGATGGCATGTTGATTTGGTTATCTTGCTTTCACTATGTTATGATTTCTAAAAAAAAGTTTTGAAATCTACCGTTTAACCAAATCTTGCATGTTTTCTTTTATGATCCAACAGAAGGTACAAAAGTTAGATAAATGTCACTTTTGCAAAAAAGGAGGACATTATCTGAAAGATTTTCTAAAGCGTAAGGCATGGTTCGAAAAGAAAGGTATGAATTATGTTTTTGTATAATTTGAATCAAAATTATCTGAAGTTCCTTCTAACACTTGGTGGTTTGATTCTAGTGCCACTACTCATGTTTCCTATAGTATGCAGGGATTCCTTACAATCCAAACCATAAGCCCAGCTAGGAACTTTTTGTTTATGGGGAACCGAATGAAGGCCCCAATTTAAGGTGTAGGGACTTACAGGTTGATGTTAGATACTGGGCATCACTTAGATTTAATGAACACTCTCTATGTACTTTCAATTTCTAGAAATTTAATTTATGTTTCTAGACTTGATGCTAGTGGATATACCTTTAAGGGTGGAAATGGTTGTTTCAATTTGTATAAGAATAATTCCTTTATTGGTTATGGAATGCTTATGGATGGTTTATATAAATTGAAACTTGATGATGTTTTCTCTAAATCCCTATTTATTGTTAATCATAATGTTGGAATAAAAATTAATTTGACGAATGAACATTCTGCTTACTTGTGGCATAAAAGTTTGGGTTATATATGTAAAGCAAGGTTAGAAAGATTAGTAAATAATGAGATTCTATCGAATCTAGATTTTACTGATCTTAGCTATGTGTGGAGCAAAACAAACATAGCAAGAAAGGAGTCATGAGAAGCAATTAGCTTCTTAAAATAATACACACTGACATTTACGGACCTTTTGACACTACGTCCTTTAATGGAGGAAAATACTTCATCACCTGTATAGATTATTTTTCACAATATGGATATATCTATTTGCTACATGAAAAATCTCAAGCTGTAAATACCCTTGAGGTGTTTGTAAAGGAGGTTAAGAGGCAATTAGATAGAAAAGTGAAAATTATAAGATCTGATAGAGGTGGTGAGTATTATGGAAAGTATGATAAATTTGGGCAGTGTCTTGGTCTGTTTGCTAAGTTCCTCAAAAGTCATGGCATATGTTCATAGTACACTATGCTTGGCACACGCCACAAAATGGTGTGGTAGAAAGGCAAAATATAACACTAATGGGTATGGTTAGGAGTATGATCAGTAATTCCTCATTACACAAAAGTATGTGGATGTATGCAATTAAAACTGCTATGTAGTTGTTAAATAGGATTCCTAGTAAGTCAGTTCCTAAAACTCCTTCCTAGTAAGGCAGTTCCTAAAACTCCTTTCGTGTTATGGAATGGAAGGAAACCTAGTTTAAGACACTTGCATGTTTGGGGTTGACCATCAGAAGCATGTATTTATAATCCATGTGAAAGAAAATTCGATTCTCAAATAGTTAGTGGTTACTTTATTGGTTACCCAAAGAAATCCAGAAGGTACAGGTTTTACTGTCCGAACCATAGTTCTAGAATTGTTTAAATAGGCAATGCCATATTTTTAGAGAATGGTGAGATTAATGCACTACAAGAAAAATGAAGTTTAGCGACGAAAATTACCAACGGAACATCTACACATTCCGTCAGAAAGCTAAGCTAATGACGGAATTTACTGACGGACCAAGGCGTCAGAGAAACGAACGTAGGTAATAATTTGTGACGAATTACAAAATGTCTGTCACAAATTTACTGACTAAAATTTTGTGTAACTGTTGGTGAATATACTAACAGTTATTATGTGCTATCTTTGATCGGTAAAATTACCGATGGGTAAGATATGTCTTTGGTTATTCTGTCGGTAAGTTAATGTTGTCATTATCGACAGTTATTAGTTATCTGTAGGTAAATAGAATAGACTTTAGCGACAAACTTTGTTTTTTCATTGGTAAATTTACTAAAAACTATTTTTTTAATTTCCCTACATTAAATTTTATTTTATGATGATATGGTTGAAGCATAATTTAAACAGTTATGAGTTATCTGTTGATAATATTTTGATTTGTTTCAACATTTAATTTGTTAAAACAAAAAGTTGACTGATGATATAAAGTAAAAAATATCTTAATTTATAATAAAAAATTATTTTATACATAATAAGTATTTGTAATTCATACAAAATGACTATAAGTACGCTATTAATTTGGTGACCGCGGATGCTCTGATGGACTTCAATCGGTGCGGACCACCTACTAGATGTTGCTGTACTGGATATGAAGGATTGTGAATAACCTATGTTGGCAAATGAACTTAAGCCAAATATCTTTCTACGGTCCTCACCACCCACTGCAAGAAGATAAGTTTGAGTCTCATCAACATCTTCAGACTGCTAAGACTGTCGTTGAATGCTTTCTTGTATTTAGTCCTATCATAAGGCAATGTTTATGTTAGTATGTGATAATTATTAAGCATTAATATTAAAGCATAAATTTTACATATATTTAGTTCTCTACATCGAGTGTTGACGAAGGTCACACTCAATTATGCTTTGAGAGATGATTTTTCTTCGTAATCTGGATTAGTTCGCGACAAAGGTTAGACCGTCATACTTCTTAGTATGAGTGTGCAAAAAGAGTTGACGGGGTGTAGGCTTCATGCCCATAGACTTTTCCTGTATTAGAATAAAAATCTTATAAGTGAACTACAATTTATAACATTATCATTCTTCATAATATACATATTTTCATCCAAAAATTCACATATCAAATTAAATTGAAATACACCAAAATAAAAAATCAGAATATAAATGTAAAGTGTAGATACTTACAAGTCTCTCTGCATGCTCGTGGTGGGTAATAGATCCTCCAGTATGGACAGGAATACTCTCTCCCCCCAATCCTCCATGTCTGTTGGTAGAATTACGCTTTGAAATGGACATTGTCTCGGGTGATATCCAACGTTACAACCAACGACTCCATATTTGTTCAGAAATATAAGGTGGTCGTACACCAGTCTTGTGTATCGCACCAACAAAGTCTCGATAACATGTACGTGCTCGTCTCTCCCATACTTTATAAATGACCGTCTCAAATTTAGAATCCCAAAAAAAATCTTTCTGAAATAAAAGGAAAAACATGCAATAAGTATTTATAATATAATAATATTTATCTAATAAATGTATAAAAATAAATTTAAAAACAAAAAATATTTTTTTAACCTTAAACTCTTGATAGTAAAATTGCTTTGTCGCCTAAGAGATATTCTTCCATATATAACCCTCAACATCAATCTTGTCCTTGAATTTTGATGCCATATTTCTTGAGCATGGTCCAGACTGAATCAACCTAATATTTAAACAAATAATTTTATACCATTTTTTAAATTTAAACCTATAACTTAATTATAACTTATGGTGGTTCATGTATTTTCACTTACAAATTGTTGAAAATTATGATGTAAGTTCTTCCATCAACTCCCTCAGCGATCCAGGCTAGAGGACGCCTCCTTCATTCTCATCGTTTATCCCTGATATGTTTGTCGGTATAGGAGTGGTGGATGGTGTAGTAGCAGGTATGGAAGGTGATACCTCATCTGCAAGTATAGTAATAGCTGGAGGTATAGCATCTTATTCACTTGCAGCTGCAGAATGTGATGCTTCACCTGGATAGTAACTAGCTCCAAATCATGGTCTAAACCTAGGTCGCATTATATCATGTTTTCTCTTTGGTGGCATATTTCAACCTGAAATTCATATTCCATCCTTTGAATTCATATTTTCCATTTTCATCATTACCATTATCCTCGTTTTGATTACATGCTTCTTGATTGAAATTAAGAACCAAGATCATTTATCTTGGTGTGTTTATGCTACTCTTACGATGACTTTATCAAAATTAATCAACAAAGAAACATCAATTCTCTTAAGGAAACTAAGAAAAAGAATTACACCAGACCTCGTGTGTCCATGCAAAAGCTGGTAGTTAAGAATAAATTCCAACATTGGTGACTGTAAGCCTACTAAAAATATATAGGCATGTGGTAGTATGGAGGTTTTGGATGAGATAGCTGAAAAGTTGGTCGCTTATCAGATCAACATTCCTCCATTATCATTTAGCTAGGAAGTCAAAAAAATCATGTTGAAATTTCAACAATTTCGATCCAATGCAAGGAGACCAATATATGCAAGCTTATGGATAACTAATTGATTTCCTCTCTATTATCCAAAATCCCAATCTCTAGATTTACCTTAGATTTAATATCTCTATTATATGTGAACCACCAATTATGAGCCTTTGGGTAATAAGTGGAATCAGAATTTTTCAGCTTGAGGACTAGTGGAAGAACAATTTGAACATCCAAAAGCATCTTCTTGGTCACATATAATTCAATCATTTAACCAACCCAATTAAAAATGATAAGATGTACGAGCCGAAACTAACAGGAATGAAATAGTTGTATGTTTTCATTCTATGAGTACAACTATAGGAATAGGTTCCTTCTAAAAAGATGTACACGTAGAATGAATGGCTGCAAGTTTGTCTATTAGAATAATCACTTCTATTACTGCTTTTATGTCTCTTAATATTTTAATCTCCTACTTTATTAACAAAATCCTTGAAATAATAGCGATATAACCTTACTATAGCCTTACACGAATTAGAAGCTAGTAAACCTAACAGTCCAATAACTATGGATTAGTATTCAAGCATGGAAATGTGTGATGTCTCGAATGGTGGAGAAAGTGCATATAAATAACATTTGTATGCTAACAAAAACATATTATTAAAGTATAGTAATCTTGTCCCTGAGGTCCAATTTGTCTTTGTCAACCTATCTTTGGTGTTCTTCACTTGTGTGTGTATATATATATATGTGCAACCTGGCTAATACCTGTCCACTGCACCAATCAACAATCTCTCTTCAATTCCTCCTCCATTTCACTTACTCATACACAAATCTCTATCAGGAACCAAGGCATATCATATTATACTATAATCTAAGCATAATATATTACAAAAATATCAATGTAAGTTATATCATATTTTAAGTAAAAGCACTGAAATTATGAAATTCATACTAAAAAAGAACTGAAATCATTTTTTCAAAGAACTAACATTTCATCACACCTTACATGCATCAGAAATTATCCCAACATCGCAACCAAAATCACGTCTTGTCCCTTTTATCACTAACATTTATACCTTAAAGTTGTTTTCCAATAACAAAATACACAAATAAATGAAAGTAATCAAATACCCAAATTAACTTTCATCCAATATACAAAAAACACATGATAGTGGCTGCAAAAATACCTCAACCGAAAGGACACGATGACAGTGGCATGAGAAGACAAACGCTGACGAGCAGAAGATGAGTCCACAACAGAGAAACCAGAGAGAAGAAAATCGCACGAGAGGATAGACGAAGAAGGAGACACAGGTGGGGGAAGAGGAGGACCTTTCTAGTGAGTTTAATGTAAAAAAAAACATCGTTTGGTGTTAAATCAAACGACGTTGTTTTTCATTTACTTTAAAACTCCAAAGTCGAAGTAGATGATGACGTTTACCTTAAAAATTTACTGACGGAAAATTTTCGTCGATAAACTCAAAACTTTTTTATTCTGCCAACAATTCCCACCTTCTTTACCGATAGGCATTTTGTACCGTTGCTAAAGTCCATCGTAAATATTACCAGGATGATTTCCCTCCATATTTACCAACGGATATTACTACCGCCGCTAAACGAAAATTTTCGCGTTAATGTTACCAATGGAAATTAATTTTCCATCTATAATTTGCAACGGTTTATTTTTCATCAGTAAATTTTCATTGCTAATTCCTACTTTTCTTGTAGTGATTAGGGTCCTTTTTTTCTTAGGTTAGCATCTCCCTCATGTGATTGTAGGTTACAATATCCTGGTTATTAGTATGTTGGTATGTCTCTTTTTGAATTTTGATTGCATGTATCTTTATCTGTATCTTTTTGGATTCTGATTGTGTTTTGATTTACTTGTGATTTTGTCCTGGAATGTTCCATTTCCTTAACGTTTCATTGATGTACTATGTTTGTTTATGATGTGTTTTACCTCCATGTCTGCCTCATTCATGTAAAATATTCTCAATGTAGGCATATGTAATGTAAGATTAGAGAATTAGGGTCGCCAATACATAGGGTAACAATTCTATCTTGAAGAGTATACTCAGGAAGTTCATAGCGGGATGAGTATCCAATCTTGATAAATGCTCTTCTTTAAGGTCATGCAGTAGGGGGTTGCTCTCTATAAAGAATCATAGCTTCTTAAGAAACTTGAATTAGATATGCCACGAGCGGGTGGCATGATCTAATGTTGGAGGTAAGTTAGACATTTATAGATATATGTAATGCAACTTGCTGGAAGCTAGTTTTCTATTTATATCAACTTCACTGTTTCTTGGCAATAGTGTATTATATTTATTTAGCTGTGCAATTGGCATTACCTATCCTTAGTAAATTAGTTTCTGAGATTTTTTTTCTAATTAGACTGAACATTTTATTTATAGTCTTTATGGTATGTTGACCTGGAAAATATTTAAGGGACCACATAAGGACCTGGAAAGTTACCTAGAAGCAATTGAGCAGTTAAGAAGAAATATTTAGTTCTTTAGCAGTAACAAAGGCTTTAAGACTACTGATGCAGTGCTTAATAATGCAGACAATTTGTTGAGCAAAGTTATTCTAAAGCTAGAGGAGGAGTTTAAACACCTATTATCATCTTACAGGTAGGAAATATGCTAAATATGCTTTTCATGTTGTACGCTGGTACTTTAGTGGGTGATTGCCAATTTTTCTGTTTCAAAAAATATAAATTTTTTTTTACTATATAATAACATATATTATTGTCTTGATTGAGCCTCAAGTTCCAATCAGTTCTAGTAATGCATCTTATTACAAACTTGACACATACTATTAGTTGTAGTTTAGATCTAGTTGGTTTAGGCAAGTGATAGGTATAAAATAGGTGAAAAGTAACATGAGGAAAAGACTCATACAATAGGGGCAATGTTAATCTTCTATCAGTGCTTTGTGGTTTAGTTTCTATTA
Source organism: Erythroxylum rufum (assembly GCA_027478365.1). Taxonomy (NCBI): domain Eukaryota; kingdom Viridiplantae; phylum Streptophyta; class Magnoliopsida; order Malpighiales; family Erythroxylaceae; genus Erythroxylum; species Erythroxylum rufum. Next base: position 35,669,058 of record JANIHZ010000005.1, read on the forward strand.
CACCATTTACATGTTAGCTTTGTCATTTGTTTTGTTTTCTCTTCATGTCTCCTTCCTATTAGGTACTTGGAATTGCTTCTTCATTGGGTATCACCCTAGTTAGTCACTATGCTAATTTAATTTAAAGTGCAAGTCATACTTTATTAAATGTTCCTTTGTTCTATTTATAGGATAGAGCTTTGGGAAGATGCCAAGGTACTTTGATGTGACATAAAGATATGTGAGTTTTTCACATTCTTATTGTATTAGCGTTATGGTTTTATTCCCTTATCCTCAATACAAAATCATACAAGAATTTTATGTCTAGGCCTCATATATAACCTTAATGATTTTAGTTTATGATTGGTTATGGCTACACCAGGGTTCATATCTTTTGTACTCCCTATCATTTCTTTATGTTTTCTTTAATATAATTTATTTCTATTAATGTCTAAACTTTAATTATTAAAGTATTTTTCTAAAATATTCTACTCTTACAAATCGTACATATCAACGTGAAGAATATTAGATGACAAAGTTCTTTAATTTATTATCGTTCATCTTATTGTCTTTTGCATTGAGATCAATTGCAAATTATTTTTCTTATTTTTCCATTTGCACTCAATGTGGATTGAAAAGTTTATGCCTATTGACATTTATAAAAAGAATTGAATCATTGTGTTGTTAGTTTTTGAACTACATTAATTTGTCTTTGTTAAATGAAGGTTACAATAAAGTAGTTGGTAATTCATTCTTTAGATATATTAACCTATTTACGAGCATAAATGTTTTGGAATAATTCTAATCTACTTGTTGATTATTTTTTTCGGAAAGGTGATGAATCAAAGTGGATAAGGAGGTACTTTATGAATGATTTTTAAGTGTCTACACATTTTTTTTTAGTTGACACACTTATATTCCATATAAATTAAAGGAAGATAATATAAGTGCATATTTTAGCTAATAATTTTTGTAAATTGTATTTTGAATATGTTGGAGGTTGAATTTTATTAAGTTCATATGGACTATATGATAGCATATATAAATGCAGTTTTTTGGTCATTGGCATTTGATAGTATATGTTTTAGGACATATATTAATGTATGTATGGTTACTTTCAATATTATATATTATTGTCTTAATGAAAATTAAGGTATGTTGTTGCTGATGAATGGAAATTTTGTTTTTATATTAGTTATTATTGCCTAAAAAATCCAATTCATTGCCTTATAAAGATTCAAACTGTTGATATATCCGTTCAACATTGTTTCCATAGTTTGAAACTATTTTGTTGCCTTAGTCAAAATTTCTAGCATCATTATTCATTTTATTGCCTAATAAAAAGTTTTTGTTTCCTTACACTTGTAGTTGTGCCACTTTATTTAAAGATATGAATTTTGTTGCCTTAATAAAAAAGCAACAATAATGATACTTATAGTTATGCTTTTTGTCTATTGCTTAAAGTTCTTTTTGCTATAGTGGTAATTATAGTCCAAACATTAAAAGTAATATTTGAACTTTTAATTTTTTGCAAAAATAGCCTACCGTTAGATTTTTTATTAACGAAACATGGATGAAAATTGGAATAAATCATATATGATTCCTCCCTTTGTAAATCATATATGATGCTTACATTTGTTACTATGATTGCAAATTTTCTTTTATAGGCTCGCATTGAAGAAGTGCAAAAGGAAAATGATAGTGAAAAGCTTGATAAAGTTGTGCCTAATTTGGGAGTGGTTAGACCTGGACATAATAAACATTTTGGAAAGGTTGTGAAAGCATTTACCACGGAAGAAAATAATATAGTGAGTGAAGCCTTATACAAAGTTCCTAATAAGTATTTGCAGTCTATCAAGAATGCATTGGAAGAAGAGATGAACCAAAAAGTAGAAATTTAAAATGAGAGAATGAGAAACAAAATTAGAACAAGAGAGAGTTAAACGCTTAGAAATTAAAAGGCAACTTGTAACGCCCCAAATTAGGGGTTAGCATATTAAGCAAATTTAGTCCGATTTAGGTTCTGTCTCTTTGACAGTTTG
>JANIHZ010000005.1:35734488-35749942 GCA_027478365.1 Erythroxylum rufum
AGAAGGTGTTCTGAGGACTGGACGTAGCCCACGGTTTGGGGTGAACCAGTATAAACGACTGTGTCAACTCTCTCTCTCTACTATACTCTCTATTACTTACTGTATTGTTAATTTCTAAGTATCGAAAGTTTTCAGGAATCTTTGACATAAAAAAGTTTGTCTCAATTGAACAAATTTTTTTAAGGGGATAAAAAAAAGATAACACAATTCAACCTCCCCTTCTTGTGTATTGATTATCATATTACTAACGTGTGATTCACTTCAATTAGATATTGGTTATCACCTAGATCAAATACAAACTCTTTATGTGCCTCCAAAGTGGTTTTACTATTAAGTTTTGTGATGGTTGTTTTAGTTTATTTAAATATAATTCCATTATCAATTATGGAATTCTTATGGATAGTTTATATAAATTGAAGCTTAATTTTTTTTGAATACCTATTTTCTATTTATTATACCAAAGCGTAGCATAATGAATAATAATTCAACTTACTAGCGTCAAAAACGTTTGGGTCATATATCTAAAGAAAGATTGGTAAATAATGAAATTGTTTCGAATTTGGATTTTATTGATATTGATGTATATATTGATTGCATTAAGGGAAAACAAACCAAACATGGTAAGAAAGGAGCCATAAGAAGTACTCATCTCCTTAAAATGATATACATCGATATATGTGGACCTTTTGACACTCCATATTTTAGTAGAGAAAAATATATTATCAACTTTATAGATGATTTTTCCTATTACTGATATGTGTATTTGCTTAATGAAAAATCTTAAGCTATAAACGCCATTGAGGTGTTTGCAAAGGAGGATGAAAGACGATTAGATAAAAAAGTGAAAATGTAAGAGATGATAAAGGTGGTGAATATTATGGAAACTATGATTAATCTATTTATAAAGTTTCTTAAGAAACATGGCATATGTGCACAATATACTATGCTAGGCATACCTCAACAAAATGGTGTGTCAACAACAAAATGGTATGGCAACAAGGCGTAATAGGGCAATAATGGATATGGTTATGAGTATGATGAGTAATTCTTCATTACCCAAAACCTTGAGGATACATGCACTTAAAATTGTTATGTATTTGCTAAATAGGATTCCTAGTAAAGCAGTACATAAAACTCTTTTTAAATTATGGACTGGAAAGAAACCTAGTATAAAGCACCTGCATGTTTGAGTTTGTCCAATAGAAGCATAAGTTTATAATCCATAAGAAAAGAAATTAGATTCTCGAATAGTCAATGGTTGCTTTATTGGTTACCCAGAGAAATATAAAGGGTATAGGTGTAGTTTAGACTATGTTTTGATAGGTGTTTGAGTGTGTTTATAGATGATTTTTAGATGATTGTTGCATGTATAGGCTTAGAATTATTTTAATATGTATGTTTATTTATATTTTAAGTGTTTATTTAGTTTAGATCAAGAATTGGATATTAATTTTATGTTTCATGGGGTGTTTGTGAGTGTTTGGAAGCATGAAATCGAAGATATGAGAGGAATTCAGATAAAACCGCGATGCAAAACAAAACACAAAAGTGATCCACGACCTTGCATCATCCCATGCACATCTCTTAGGCCGTACGAATTCATGAGTTTCAACAATTTTGGTGATGCATGGTTTGAAGTATAGTCGTGCATCTGACCGTCCATATGCCAGATAGCAATTCCAATGAATTTAAGCTTTTCCAACATGTGAGCTTCTTCGATCTTTTGATGCTTTGGGGCTATTTTTAGAAGTAAATTAAGTGGAGAAACCCTAGAAACAACCTTAAGACCTTAAACTACTATTTAAGAATATGAAAGACATAAAAAAAGGCAACCACTATCTTACAAAATTGGATCAAACAAGGAGGATCAAGAAGAATGTTAGTGATTTCCAAATTTCTAGATCAAGTTTTTCTTTCTTTCCTTTTGTCATTTTCATTAACCTTAATGTGTAAACTAGATTATAAGATGTTATTTACATTTATGATGTTCTAAATTTCTAGATTAGGGTTTGTTCTTAAGTTGTTTTATGACTTTAATATTTATTGATTCAATACAATTTCTATGTTGTGTTAATGGTGTGATGGAGAACCATGGGCATGTGAAAGACAACAAGAGAAGCATACATGGTGTGATTAGCCTTAAGGAAGCCTAGAACATGACTTGCATGGACATGAGCTTGCAAAATGAGGCTTAGGAATTGAAATTGGATCAGATTTGAATTATGAATGTGCAAGGCAAGGGGCTGAACGAAATTCCCATATCAAAGGCCCAACATTCAAGTCTAATGTTCCTAAAGATCCATTACAAGATGTTGGAGGCCCAATAACAAGAGCTAGGGCCAAAGCAATGAAGCAAGCATTGAATTGTTTGATCCAAGACCTTCAAGAGATAGAGTCCATGTTGTTAAGTCAGATTTCATCTCATAAAGGTCCAAGAGGCATTGTCTTACACCTTGAAGCCTTACACGAAGTGTCTAAAGGCCCACATGGAGTCCAATTGGGAGAACTCACTTAAAATACAATGTGACAACCATGTGTCACTTAAAAATAATGAGAAGGACGTGATCTATAAGGTCCAATATGTTCATATCATGTTTTAATTAGTTTCCTTTTTTGTTTTCCTTGAAATAAGGTCATCTAGTCAACACCTTTATAAGTTTATTTTGTTTCCTTTTAGGGATTGATTTGTTTCCTTTTAGTTAGTGACATTAAGTTATGAAGTTTTTCCTATAAATAGGCACCCTCCATGTACTTTAAAGAGGGGGATTTTCATTCAGAAATAATATTAAGAGCATTCTTGCTTTCTTTGTAATCTTTGAGAATACTTGACTTATCAAAGGAGTGGTATTCCTTTGTGGCGTTCCAAGGTTAGAGTTCTAAGAGAAAAGTTCTCTTAGGGTTCTTTCCATTAACCAACATTCTTCTAACCCCTTTTCTCTTTGTATTCTATTTCTATCTTTTCAATTTTGTTTCTTGTGCTTTCATGTGTGTTTGATTCTAGCCATTCCCGGGCAGAGTTCCATCTTGTTGAAGGTTCTCTAAGACAAGTTCCTATTGGGTCTCACATCAATATGTGGGAATGATGTTGATTTGATTTCTTTCTTGTATGCTGAATTTGGCCAGTAATTAATGCTAAGTCACATGGTTCATAATTATAGTTACCAGAACCTGGAAGTCAAAAGTTAATCAAACTTATAGTTGCCCATTAGTCCTTTTAGTCCTGATGGAATATGTTTTTCACTCTTTTGGGGTTCTGTAAGAGTCGTTGAAGCTTTATTTTAGGAAGCAAGTTGTTCAAGTTTTTCTAGATGTTGTACCTTCATATGTGGGAAAATTCTAGCATAAATTTCAAGCTGTAATATTAATTTCTATAAGGTTTATTATGTGGGTTTTTGCTTTTGCACACCTTTTTTTATTATTGTAATATTGAAACTTGAGGAAATAAATGCAAAAAGTATATTGGACCTAGGTGAAAAGACACAGGAAGCTTATAAGTTGAAACACCAAGCAACTGTAATCTGTTAGGTTTGTCATGTTTTTCTTATGTTGGACTTGGATCATATTTAATGATCATGTTCATTTGAGTGTTCTTAGATATACTTTTGTTCCTTGAGTTAATTTCTATTACATTATTTAAGATGGTTTCTCGTAGCACTAATTTCTATTACTCTGCACACATAAGAGGTTTCTTAATCAGTTTTCTCCTAAGCTTTATACTGTTACTTCATCCTCAATTCAATTGGGTTGAAACTCGACATCTTCCTGCTGGTACTGATGTAAAATCCAACAAAAGGCCTACGATATGTATTCTGGGCGATTGTTGTGGTTATTCTTATTATTGGGTAAGGTTTTATGTTCCCTTTGTAACAACCTATATTTTATGTTTTCGTTTGAAGAAACTCAAATGTCTTTGTTAATGCATAATGTAGTTTGACTCTAGGATTGGTGATGTTGTTTAGAGGAAAGAATGGAAATAAACATTACAACTGATGTCATTACTTAAGTTGTATGCCAACCTCAAGATGGAAGTGTGATAACTAATGACATAATGATCATCCACTTGTATAGTTTTGATTTCTTAATTATATTCTTTTTCTAGGATTGTTGTATTTTTCTTCATAATGTAACATACACAACATATCAACATAAACTAGAAGTCTTGGTGGACATCTTCCATCTTTAACAAGGCATGTAGTCCCTTTTTAATTAATCTAGTTGATGTGTCATGTAGCTATATCAAATTGTCACACGATAGCAAAAATCACATTACTAAAATATACTTCCATTTTCTATTAATAAACGAATGAGGTAATGAAATTGTAGGCCACTTTTATTTTATTTTCAATGATAATGGAATTCTACTATAAATTACATATGTTATGTATATCATTTATAAATCAATAATTTTATACCCAAAATTTCTAATAGTTAGAGATGCCTCTAAAATTACAAACATGTTAATATATATTATATTGAAAGTAATTAACATACGTGTATAATTAAAAAATAGAAACAAAATAATAAAACTAAACATGTTTTTGTCTTTTAATTTTTATATTAGAAAATTCAATTAAACAAATTTTTACTTTTAACTTTTATATTAAAGAACCAAACAGAATTTTATTTTTTAATTAAAAAAGTTAAAACTAAAATTGGTTGAATTTTTAAATCATTCATCTAACAATTATTTGTAAATTATCTAAAAGCCAGAAGTTTTCACACGAGCGACAGACATGGAAACGGCGCCGTTGAACCATATCAAATGTAAGTTTAGGGTTTAAGCCAATCGACGCCATCCTTTTCAGTTCTCGAAGCTTAATTCTTCGCTGCTGATCAGATCATCGACTTCGCAATAATGGAAGCCAATGGAGGTGACGTGGCACGAATTCGCAGCGAACTCCAAAGCTTAAAAGCTGCAAAGAGCGATATAGAGACTAGAATTTCGGGTCTTGAGGCTCAGCTTCGTGACTTGACTCTTTTAAACGCTTCCACAGTATTCAACGGCTCCGTTACTGGCGATTCCAGTTGTAATCACGAATTATCTCCCGACATGATTTATCGTTACAGTAGACACCTTTTGCTTCCTTCCTTTGGTGTTCAAGGTTGGTTCTTCTTACACTCTCTCTGGATAGTTAAATGTCGAACTTGAGATTTCTTTATTCGTGGTTGAGTAATTGTTGCTTGCTACGAGTATAATTCTAGATTCTGAAGGACCCATTGACTATTTCCTTTTCATTTCATCCATACTATGTGAGCTATCGTTTTGGTATGTGGATGGATAGTTTAATAATGTTTTTTTTTTAGGGATAGTTTAATAATGTTGTTAATAGAATAACTCAACAGGAAATTGGATCGGGTATGCTGGAACCCAGTGGCCCATGTAATGTTTGTCTTTTGGGAAACGCTTCAAAGCTGAGAAATTTTGACGTATTCGTTGAATTTGTAGGGCAATCGAATATATTGAAGTCGTCCATTTTGGTTATTGGAGCTGGAGGTTTGGGCTCGCCTGCCCTGTTGTATCTTGCAGCTTCTGGTGTTGGTATGATCCCTCATTTTTTCAGAGTTCTGAACTGTTTTTAGTTTTAGATCATGCTTGTGGGTTACATGTCTTTAACAAGGAAGGCTAATGAAATTCTATTGTTTTAAGCTATATGTCATCTTCAGTTGATAGAGTGAATGTGCATCGATATAGATCTTGAAGTTTTATATGTTTCTTATTCTAGATTTCTGGTTTAATTTTAGGTCGGTTGGGTGTTGTCGACCATGATATTGTTGAGCTAAATAATATGCACAGGCAGGTATGTTTTCAAAAAATGCATGCACCGGGAATCGTTGATATAGTGCTTGGCTGGTTTCATTTTAGATATGTATGTTAATCAATGTTAATAATACAACTTCCATCTTTGGTATCTAGTTTTTAGTGGATCTGAATAATTTCGTAGTTACATGCAGAAGCATTTCTTAAAAGTTGGGGTTAAAGCTGCGTACTTTTGAACCTCCCCAAAACATGCATCTCAACGAGATTTCTATTGGGACGTTGTTGTTATCGTTGTTGTTGTATGTAGAAGCATTTCTCATAAGGCATTTCTATAAGTTTGCAGCAACTTTTCGATTATCCATGTATTGCAATTGGTTATTTATCCATGTATCGCAATTGGTTGCATGTATTTTTCTTTATGCTTTATCCATGTATCCCAATACTGCACACACGCGGTGATTGTGAAAAGAATCTTCTTCAAATTGCTGTTTTTATTTGTTTTACTTCAGGTCATACACACTGAAAATTTTATTGGTCAGCCAAAAGTCAAATCTGCTGCTACTGCCTGTCGCTCGTATGTTCATACACTTAAATATATGTTCGCTCCTAGTCAACATTAAAAAAAAATTCATGTGGCTCATATCATCTTGTTTTATATGTACGTTTCAGGATTAACTCTACGATTAAGATTGTGGAACACCAAGAAGCTTTGCGCACATCCAATGCCTTAGAAATTTTGAATCAGTATCCTTTATATGCCAAAGGGTAAGATTGACCTAGAATATAATACTATGATTTCTTCTCCAGGCTTTCCTTCTTACTGTCTATATATTACCATGCGGCTTAATAAATGTGATTTCCATAACTTGTGACCGCTCTTAGATATGACATAATAGTAGATGCAACAGATAATGCACCAAGCCGCTACATGATAAGTGATTGCTGTGTGGTCCTGGGAAAGGTAAATAGGAAGTTTAACTGCCCCTTTTGTATAAGGATTGCTCATAGCTTAGAGACTAACTTGAAAAAGATTGTCTTGCTGATTATGTTGAACTACACTGGTATATGTTAGGTTTGTTCCTTATGAATGTTTAAATATAAAGAACAATATTAATTTTCTGATCACAGAGTAATTACAGTGCGTGCTGATACCAAAGGCTAAAATAGCCTTTTGTGTTTTCTCTATCTTGCCTGTTTTTCACATATTTGGTACACTAACAATTAAGATCTCAAGCAAGAGGTAGATAACACTATAACATGTATTCTGTATTTTTTTCTGTGAATATTGACTATGTGTCAATACTCTACCTGCAGCCTCTTGTATCGGGTGCTGCATTGGGATTGGAAGGACAGGTATTTGCTAGTGTTCAGAATCTTTACTCCTTAGATTTTTTTCTTGAAAGATTCAAGAGTTACTGAGGAGGTCTATTTGCAAGCCTTTTTTAAAAAAAGAAAACTGTCAACTTTTTCTCTAGCTTACAGTCTACAATTACAATGGAGGTCCATGCTATCGATGCCTTTTTCCAACTCCGCCTCCTACTACAGCCTGTCAAAGATGTGCTGATAGTGGAGTTCTTGGAATAGGTAAGATAAAGTATCCTAAGACAATGGTCAATCACTAGTATATATAAAATTCTCATATAGGTCAATTTTTAATGAGTTGTATAAAAGATATAAATTCCGAACTTCCCTGCTCAAGTTGACCTCACCTTCAATAGTGCACTGCTTGTTTTTAGTAAACTAGGTTGATTTTGTATATAAAGAAAATACATTCAGTTCTTATTGGACATTCAAGTCGTATGTCTCTTTTGTTTATGTTTTATAACATTTAGCTATTGATCAGTCATTGTGTTATTAGTGAAAAAAAGGATTACCTCTTTATTCTGTTTCACTGCAGTTCCTGGTATCATTGGCTGTCTCCAAGCACTTGAGGCCATTAAAATTGCAAGTGCTATTGGTGAACCACTATCTGGACGCATGCTTTTATTTGATGCATTATCAGCACGGATTCGTATTGTAAGTTCCAATGTTTTCCATAATGAAGGATATTTCCGACAGCTTCCAATCATGTTCTTAACATAATCGGATACTTTCTGATGTTTGGTTGTTGGACATTGTGTAGGTAAAGATAAGAGGCAGATCACTAGACTGTGAAGTTTGTGGAGAAAATGCAGCATTCACCCAAAAGCAATTTAGAGATTTTGACTATGAAAGATTCACACAGTCTCATTTGTCAACAGTAACATTGCTCTCTCCATATATCTTATATTTCCGACTGCAAATTGCTGATTTGAAATTAAATTAGGGCATATGAGATCATTTTACTTCTAAAAGGAAACAAAGTAAATGATGTGTAGTGTTTATCTCGATCTTGGAAGTGAGGATACTTTTATCTGTCTCTGCAGTTATCACTAAATATTTTCGTTTCTCCATTTCATTTTAATTTACTTTCATTCATTGTGTTTAAAATTGAAGTGATATATTCATTTTACTGCTCTTTTACTTTCTGAATTGATAGGGAATTGTTTGTTTATCTATATGCAGACTTGTTTATTATAAGCTTTTTGACTAAAATGCTATTAGACTTCCAGCAAATCTTCATTTGGCCTCCCAACTGATTTCAGGCTCCCTTGAAGTTAAACCTGCTTCCCGCAGAATCTAGAATAAGCAGTAAAGAGTTGATGGAGAAAATTGTCAAGGATGAGCCATATGTGTTGGTTGATGTACGGCCTGCACACCATTTCAGGATTGTTTCTCTTCCCAATGCCTTGAATATTCCTCTCTCAAGTTTAGAGGCCAGGTTACCTGAGATCTCATGCGCTTTGAACAAAGAGGGTATTACTGATTCAGAAAAGGGTGCCAACTTATATGTAGTATGTAGAAGGGGTAACGATTCACAAAGGGCCGTGCAGCTACTGCACAGCAAAGGGTTCACTTCAGCCAGAGATATCACTGGAGGGCTGGAGGGCTGGGCTCGTGATGTGGACCCAGAGTTTCCCACATATTAACTTTCTTTTTTGTAAATTTATGTGACGTTTTAAACATATGAAAAATGGCGGCAAATGTAATGACTTGTCTGTAAGTCAAAACCCATTACCAACAGTTGCATTAATATTTAAGCTAAGCAAGTATATCGGTTATCGTGTTGATGTATTTAGCACAGGGGAGGCAAATTGTTAATCCAAAACAAAGAGAAATGATCATTAAGAGATTTCAATGACACTGTTGGCTGTAGATTTTTGGAGAGTTCTATTATCAATCGACAAGATATACCTATGTCAGGCTTGTTCGACCAAAGAGATTTCAACAGGGGAGATCAGCTCCGTCTCCAAAAAGGATAATTCCTTTATTTCCTCGTTAGGCAAGGTCACATGACAGCCAAAAGCTGCCAATAAAATAAAACTGGGATCTGAGTAGACTGATCACCACCCAATAAGAAGAAGTTTCAAAAGCGCCATTCGGATAAAGAGACCGTTCTTTGCTTGTCTAAAGTAGGCAGCCCTATGATCAGCATCGACATCCACAGTTATCTGCATGATATAATGAATTCATATGAGCATAAAAACCATATTCAAGGCCAAATATGCTTAAGACCATGTGCTCTTATACCAATTTATAGAATTATCAACAATTGTGGTTCATCCCACGTCAGTAAAATATAAATTTGTGAAAGGATACTTCCCTTATAAAATAAATTCTCCTCTTTTAGTTTTAATCATCCCAAAATTGCCTATCTTTCTTTAAGGCAAAAATTCTCTCCTTTTTTTTTTTGTAATATTTCACTTGTATTGTTTTCTTAAATGGTGAAATATTAATTTACTAGTGTTTAAGGACGAAGGCATATTGGCTGAACCTCATTAAATTCTGGTGTTCTTTATTTATCTATTTAATAGCTATATGCTGGTATAATTATAGTGAATTATTATGTTATTAAATTACATGTCTAAGAAAATTCTGTTTAAAGAGATTGAGTTTTAAGAGAGACCGTTTGTGACCCCTTCAGTCTTTTCTGGGAATTTACCTTATGTGTTTTTTTAGTTTAATCATTCACACTCTATTCACCTACGCAATAGTGCTCGAGGTGAATTTGCTATTATTGGTAGAAATTAACCCGAGTTTTCGCAATAATTAGTATCAGAGTCGAGGTTTCTTCTTAATAACTCTGTGATTGCAGCATAGTCTAATCTTCCATATAATAATGGATTTCCTTGGGCTTTTGGCATTATGCATCGATTAGCTATTGATAGAAATTGTAGCAAAGATGATAAAAGACCAAAAAAATTCCACGCCATCCACGTCAACTCCTTCCTCGTCCATTTTGGCGAGAACTGCAGTAACAAATGCAAGATTTGTAATGTAAATTTTTTATGATACAAGTCATTTCGGCATGTGACAAAGTGAAGTTCAAAATGGTCTTTTTCAACAAGGTCTTCACATTGTCATTGGAAAAAAGAAACCAGATAATGTTTAGGAGAAAGATTGGAAGACTATAAATTGTTTAGCATATGGTACAATTCAATCGTATCTTTCCAGAGAGTAAAAGTATGTTTTCTCAAAAAAACTTCTGCATATAAATTGTGGAACTCATTGGAGGAATAACAGTCAGAATAAGCTTCATATGAAGAAAAGACTATTTCGTTTCTCTTATATTCTGGGTACCACTATAAATGATCACATCACCAGTTTTAATTATTTAGTTACTGATTTAATAAATTTGGATGTAACATTTGAAGATAAAGATCTGGCTTTGATGTTGTTGGGATTTCTTCATTAAGAGTTTAAGTTTCTTGAAACTACTATACTTCATGGGAAGACTGTTGTGTCTCTTAATAAAGTTACAGCTGCTTTGTACAGTCATGAATGAAGAAGGAAGACAAAATAAGAACTTACAAGTGGAGCAGCAGAAGCTTTGGTGGTCAGAGACCGTTCGTAGAGCCAAAATAAAGGAAACAAAGGGAGATCGAAGTCGATGTCCAAATTCAGCAAAATGAAGGTGCCTTTTGTCTAGAAAAAAAAAGCACTAGAAGAACCATTGTCCTAAGCTCAAAAATAAAAACAAACATGATAAAAGAAAGGCTGTTGTAGATTCAAATATAGCTGACTGTAATGAAGACTCAAATTTTTCACTTGTTACGTCATCAATTAGCTCTTCTGGTGCATAACTGCTTGATTCAAGATGCAATTATTATATGTGTCTCAATCAAAATTGGTTCTATGATTTTAAAGAACTAGAAGATGTGTCAAGATCCTGATTGATCCATCTTGATTCCTCAAACCAATAGAAACAATCCCATGTTTGGTAAGAGAGAAGTTATTTATTGTGTAAACAATTCACTCTTTTAGTTCTCTAAAATCATAGAACCAATTTCAATTGAGACACATATGATGACTGCATCCTGAATCAAGTAGCTATGCATTAAAAGAGCTAATTGATGACGTAACAAGAAGTGAAAATATGAGTCTTCATCATTACAGTCAACTATATTTGAATCTGCAACATTATTTTCTTTATCAGGTTTGCCTTTATTTTTAAGTTTAGGACAATCCTTCGTACATTTATTTTTGCTCAATTTAGGCCTAGACTTCGATATCCCTTTCTTTCCTTTAGTCTAGCTCTACGAACGGCCTCTGACCACCAAAGCTTCTGCTGCCACTTGTAAGTTCTTCTTTTGTCTTCCTTCTCAATTCATGACTGTACAAAGTAGCTATAAAAACTTCATTAAGAGACGCAACAATCTTCCTGTGAAGTAGAGTAGTTTCAAGAAACTCAAACTCCTCATGAAGAAATCCCAACAACATCAAGGTCAGACCTTCATTCAAATGTCATATCCAAATTTATTAAATCAGTAACTAAATAATTAAAACTAATGATGTGATCATTTATAGTGATACCCAAAACATAAGATAAACGAAACAGTCTCTTCTTCATATGAAGTTTATTCTTATTACTCTTTTTAAAGAGTTTTTCCTCCAATGAGTTCCACAATTTATATACAGAAATTTCTTTTCTTTCGAAAAAGCATACTTTTTCTCTTTAGAAAAACACGAACGAATTGTACCACATGTCAAACGATTTATAGTCTTCTAATCTTTCTCCTCAACATCATTTGGTTTCTTTTCTTTAATGGCAATGTCAAGACCTTGCTGAAAAGAGCGTCTTGAGCCTCACTTTGCTACATGCCGAAATGACCCATGCCATCAAAAATTTCCACTGCAAATCTTGCATTTGTCATTGCAAGCCTCGCCAAAATGGACGACAAAGAAGCAGTCGACGTCTATTGCATGAAATTTTTTGTCTTCTATCATCTCTTCTACAGTGTCTATTCAATAGCTATCAATGCAGAATGTCAAAAGCTCAAGGAAATTTTTTTCTAATGTGGAAAATCAGACTACGCCTAAGAAGAAACCTTAACTCTGATATCAATTGTTGTGGAAACTCAAGTTAATTTCCACCAATAATAACCTTGAGCACTATTGCATAGGTGAATAGAGTATGAACGATTATACTGAAAAATCACACTAGATAAATTCCTAGGAAAGACTGTACGGGTCACAAATGATCCCACTTAAAACCCAATCTCTTTAGACAGAATTTTCTTAAACATGTAATTTAATAATACAATAATTCGCTACAACTATACCTGACAATAACTATTAAATAAACAAATAAAGAGCACTAAAATTTAACGAGATTCAGTCTATTATGTTGTAGGTCTTTGGACATTACTAAATTAATATTTTAATATTTCAAGGAAATAATACAAGTGAAATATTACAAAAAGAGAGAATTTTTGCCTTAGGAAAGATAAGCAATTTTGGGATGATTAAAACTAAAGGAGATAAGGAAAGCAACCTCCCAAAAATCTATATTTTCCCGATGTAAGATGAGCCACAATTGCTGACAATTCAACATCAAGTCCAAATATGCTTAACACCATGATAAATCAACTCAAAACATTTACATTTACCTCATCAAGCCTGGGGAGTGGATGCATTACCACAGCATGCTTCTGCATTACATTTAACACACCACGATCCACAATGTACTTGCCTCTAGCTTCTTCATAAAGCTCAATTCTCTCCCCAAAGCGTTCTCGTTGGATGCGAGTTTGATAGACAATATCACACTTAGATGCCACTTCCATTAAGTCATCACTTTCTTCCCATTCAACTCCCTTTGATGTCAGATAGTGCTTTATATCATCCTAAGAAAGTATTATCATATATGAGGAACTAAGTAATAACATTTTGCTATGGACAAGTCTTAGCTCAAATGCAGATAATTCTAGTTTGTCTCACGTCCAATATATGATCGCAATTTGCTTTGTTTGTTTATTGAAAAAGTAAATTAGCCCTATCACCTTCATTTTTACTACATCAGGGGATACAAAGAAGATCTTGACATCCTGGTACTTGGCAAGTAGGTAAGCAAGTGATCGCACTGTCCTTCCATTAGCAAGATCTCCCACAAGTGCAACTTTGATGCCATCCAATTTTCCTATTTCTCTATCAATAGTATATACATCTAGAAGAGCCTGTACAAGTTAAGGAAACTTTAAACAAAACCTGATAATGACATTTTAACATCTTTCATCCATTTACATTCTAATATATGGTCAATGATTGTATTGCATATACTCCTTGTTGAAGGAGAAACAAGGCATGTGTAATGTTAAACTGCATTTGTAATGTTACATCTACAACATTAGGAACAAGTCACAGTCACAAGAGCTAACAATCAGATTATTCTGTGCAAAAACAATCCATTGCAAAATTTCATCACTTTTTTTTTTTTTAATCTACTTCATCAAGCAGCTTTATAACTCTTAATGCTTTAGTAAGTAAGCATCTGTGGTTTTCAAAATGAATCTGTGCACTTCATTTTCATCAAATGAACTGTAGACTTTCATCATCTCACATAAAACCATATCTTGATGCTAGTAAGCATCTGTGGTTTTCAAAATGAATCTATGCACTTTATTTTCATCAAATGAACTATAGATTTTCATCGTCTCACATAAGCCCCTAAAATTTGACTTTCCAAGTTGTATTTAGCATATACTAAGGCAAGTTGATTCACTTTTTATCGACCAAATAATTCCAGGCTATGGCTATCAATGATAAAACAGTGAATTACTCTTGCACCTGAGTTGGATGTTGCCCAGGTCCATCCCCTGCATTAATAACCGGAATGCCAGCAGTAGCTGCTGCTCTTCTTGCAGCTCCACTTTCAAAGTGGCGCATCACAATTATATCAGAATACCCTTCCACAGTCCTAATAGTATCTGCAAATCCACAGACCTCTTAGAACAGTTAATATCACTTCAAATCACCATCAAACTCATATCAAACACTTCAAGTTACAACTTTAAAACACCTCACCTTCAAGGGTCTCCCCTTTGGCTGCAGAGGAAAATTCCCTAGCATTCTCAGTAGTCAGCACCTCACCACCCAACCTTTTCATGGCAGACTCAAAGGACAACCTGGTACGCGTCGAGGGCTCGTAGAAAAGAGTAGCCATTAAATACCCTTTAAGAATTTGGCTCCCATGTGAGTTTTTCTCAATCACTTCCATCTCACGGGCTACTTCAAATATATTCCCAAGGATTTCCCTATCAAATTGCTGAGCCTCAATCACATCATCCAATTGAAACATTTTGCCTGTGCCAATGGCCGGTGTTTTCCTGATCTCCAGTGCACAGCACCGGACTCCACTCCTCTTAAAGACCCTCCTTTCAAAACTTAAATTTATCGGGTTTCTAGTGGATAAAGTCGAGAAGTTTAACGCTAATTCTCTGAAATACGAGATTGGTTCTCTACAAAATGAACGTTCTTGCAAGAAGTAGCTAGAGAATGGTGTGGATGTTGCCATTAGCCTATAAAACGAATAAAAGACGATATTTTTACCATAAAGAACCAATATTGAAGATGAAGTTAAAGAGCGGAAACAGTGAGATAGCTTTAAAACGTCTTGAAATTCGTAGATTCTCAGAGAAATACAAAAGTCTAGAGAGGAAGACAGTACCTGAGAAAGGGCAAAAGGGCTTAGCACTTATTTGGTTGCCGAGAAAGCGGTAGGGATTACAGTGGGAGTGACGGACAAAATGAAGCAAAAAGCTGGATTTTTTCGAGGGAGGAGACTTCAGAATTCAGAAAGATGCTTGGCGCAATGAGTAATAGAATTACATTAATGTCCGAAGTTATTTTAAAGGGTATATGGTCAAGAGTATTCACTTTTCCCACCAGAATTCATGCATGTTGCGTTGGATTGCTCGAATCTCAACTTTTTCTCTGATTTGTACACGAACAATAAGGTGAGAAGCTGACAGCCGTTGTCCACAGTACACATCTACCAAATAGAGCTAAGGCCTTGGTTAGTAATATGCTGATTGTATTAGCAGTTAGCTGATTCTATCAGTTAATTTGATCAACGAATTGTATTAGCTGTTTGTTAGAGATGTTTGGTAAAATTAACTGTTTAGTATTAGCGATTTATGTGTAAAATAACTTCTAAAGACATAACTTAAAATAAAAAAAAAAGAAGATCAATTTACCTTGTCTCTGTAAATTTGATTTTTAACCATTTCTATAAGTCTAAGTATGTTCAATCCTGTCCAAAAAGTTGTGTATTGGGGCTGAATGCATCAAAATAAAAGTTATTAATTGATGTATTAATTTACATATAATTATTTTTAA
>JANIHZ010000005.1:35839046-35849245 GCA_027478365.1 Erythroxylum rufum
TTATTTTTAAGTTTTATTTAATTTATAATTATTATTAGTAATAAAATATTTATTATTATTTTAAAAACTTTGAAAAAGGGGGGAAAGGGAGGGAAATTTTGAAAATTTTTGAAAATTTTGCCTCCCAAATTTTTAAAATTTTCAGTACCGGTACCGACGAAATTGGCCGGTATTGACTAGTATTTTTCACCGGTACCACCTATACCTGTACTGGTACCGGTTTCCAGTCGGAACGGTACGTACCAGTTGGTACGGTACGAAATACAAAACAATGGGTGTTTGTCTCTAGTTCTCAGCTTTGAGTGGGGTTCGGTTTATTTTGGTTTGGCCAGGCCGATGGACTCAGGGCCGAAAGCGTATTCCTGCCGCTCTCCTTCTGGCTTCTGTCTTTACTACCGTGGGGTTTCATTTACTTTACGTACGGTAGTTGATACAAAGGCTATCTTAGGAAACTTTTACCAAAATTAATCGCCAATACTCTTTACACGACAGTTTTACTTAGGTCCGCTTAAATAAAACTTCAGCCTTCAACGACTTTTGATGTGTTTACCTCGCACATTCGAAGAAACAATGCTATGGAAGCAATAAGAAAATAAAGACAATAAGAAAACAAGAGAGATACGGTAAAACTTATATTTATATTATTATCCCTTAAAAGAATACAATGAATACTCTCTCTGATTGAATGAGGAGATCAAAGTGCGAATAAGTTATATATAGGCACTCTAATTTGGAAGCCAAGTTATATTCAGAATCTCACTTAAACTGAACTGCCTAAGATCTTGCTAAGATCATGTCTATCTCTATCAGATTACATCTCGTGAACCAATTAGATAACACTCCATCTAAATAGGACTCTAATTGATAAAATAGAATTTATAAGATAACAGAAAAAATAGAGTTTACATTCAAATAGGAAACTAACATCTTTATCCTCGAAGATCTCCACCATCTTCAGATGTTGAGTCCCACTGAAACTCTAACTTCTAGTTATCGCCACATCATCCAAGATCTCCCCACGATCTTTATTCGCTGATAATGTAGTGTGATCTTGCTGAAGCCCATATAGCACACTGACCTGATCCAATGCTTCCCACAACACGTCTGCTAGTCATGGTCCATTTATCTGAGCATGTGCCAAGTCCTTAGTCCATCAAGTCTTTAGCTTGAGTTGAGTCAATCTCCACAAGGTCTGAGACTCTACCAAAATTCACACCAAGTCCGATCCCACTCACCTATATTTGTCTTAGTATTTTCGCATGCCTCCCTCATGTATGTAACCCATCTAACCTTTCTCCTAAGGCACATCGTGAAGGTCATTGAGAAGTACTTTGAAGTTTAAGGGCCTAACAAACCACCTCCACCAGATGGATTCGACACCCTCGTCGAATTATTCTGAAGGTAAGCATTCACCTAGTCCTCGAATTATCACAAAATGGTATCTTTCTCCCACGTAGCTTCCGCAACAGGTTTACCTTTCCACTAAATCAAGAACTCGGTCCGTCGGTTCTTCTTGTATTGACACATTGTTCGATAATCTAGGATCTTCTCCACTTGATCCTCGAACTGTTTGCTCACAATCGGTGGAACTCGCTTCACCTGACTCCTATTCAGATCTGATGCATCTTTATAGTAAGGCTTAAGAAAACTAACATGAAAAGTAAGGTATACCTTTAACCGTTTAGGCAAT
Organism: Erythroxylum rufum; assembly: GCA_027478365.1. NCBI lineage: Eukaryota > Viridiplantae > Streptophyta > Magnoliopsida > Malpighiales > Erythroxylaceae > Erythroxylum > Erythroxylum rufum. The sequence goes on from JANIHZ010000005.1 coordinate 35,840,737, forward strand.
TTCAATCTATATGTCACGTTCTCTACTTTGTGTAGCACTTCAAACGGTCTATCGTACTTCAGCACCAAACCCCTATGAACTTGCTTACTCGAGATCTTCTTCCAAATCTGTGGGGTTAGATTCAACAAAACTTTCTCCCATGTCAAATTCTAACGGTCTCCTCCGAAGATCCGCTTGCTTCTTTATCCGTCGAAAAGCTTTTCGAAGGCTGTCCCTTGCCTCATATAACAATTCTTGCTTCTCTATCACAAACTTATATGCCACATGATATTTGCCACCTGTCCTTTGTTGAGCAATCTTTAGTAGTGTGAGAGGCTGTTGTCCCAACATAATCTCAAACGGTCTTTTCTCTATAGCCAAAGATCTATGTAAGTTATAACAAAACTGTGCGGTATCAAGTAAACTCAACCAGTTACGTTGACTTGTACTTACATAATGCCGTAGGTACTCCTCCAACAAACTGTTGATTCTTTCTGTTTAGCCATTTGTTTGTGGGTGATTTGCTATTGAAAACTTCAAATCGCAACCCATCATATTAAAAAGGGATGTCCCTAATCGGCCTATAAATCTGGCGTCTTGGTCGCTCACAATATTTGCTGGAACTCCGAAATACTTGACTACATTCTTGTAGAACAACTTGGCCGCAACATCCGAGGGACAAGTTGCAGGAGTTGGCTCGAAGATCGCGTACTTGGAGAATCTGTCAACTATCACCATGATTGATACCGTGTTGTCCACCTTTAGAAACCCACTAATGAAATCCATTGAAACCGACATCCACGGTCTCTCGGGGATGGATTAGGGCTGTAGCAATCCGACTTCCTTCTTTCTCTCCGACTTATCCAACTGACAAACGAGGCACATCTTCACGTAACATTGAACGTCATTCTCCATCTTCGGCTAAAAATAGGAATGAGATAGGAGCGCTAGCATCCGTTGAACTCTTAGGTGGCCAGCCCACTGCGGTTCATACATCTCCTTCAACAACTGTTTCCACAATCTACCAAAGCTTGGTACATATACTTGACTACTCTTATTCATCAAAAGCCTATCATCCTATAGCCAAAACTTGTGTATAACACCTTCCTTGACTTAAGAAATCAACTTACAGTACATGGTGTCTAATAGAACTACCACCTTAATTTGCTATAACAGGTTGGACTCCACCCTCGTGACCGAATAAAGGCAGCAAATACCTCCTTCCTACTCAAGGAATCTGCCATGTTGTTGTGCCTCCCCGATTTATGCTCCCATACAACGTCATACTTAGCAAGAAACTCCTATCACTGGGCTTGTTTTGCAGACAACTTCTTTTAGGTCCTGAAAAACGTGTTAGCAACATTATCCGTTCGGACAACAAACCTGGTTTCCAACAAATATACTCGCCATATCTCAAGGCAATGCACCACCGCAAGCATCTCCTTCTCGTGCGTCGAGTAATGCTACTCTGCAACATTGAGCTTTCAGCTCTTAAACGCTACCAGATGATCCTCCTGTACAAGGACTCCGCCAATGGCTTTGTCTGAAGTATTAATATGTACCTCAAATGGAAGATCAAACATAGGTAGCTTCAACACAAGTTCAATTAAGATAGCGGCTTTAAGTTTCTCGAATGCCTCCTCACATGCACTCGACCAATACCACTCTTGCTTCTTCTTTAGCAAGTCCGTCAATGGCGCCGCTTTCTTAGAGTATCCTGCAATGAACTGCCTATAGTAGTTCACCAGGTCGAGAAAACTCTACAATTCTCATCCTGTTGTGGGAGCTTGCCACTCAACTATCGCTTTCACCTTTATCAGATCCATCCTGACCTGACTTTTGCTCATCATGTGACCCAAGAATCTAATCTTTAACTGGGCAAACTCGTATTTTTCCATCTTCACGTGAAGCTTATGGTGCCTTAGTCTTTCGAACACCTGCCTCAAGTATTCCATATGTTCAACCATATTAGTGCTATACACCACAACGTCGTTTAAGTAGACCATAACAACTTATCCAAGAAGTTGTATAGCACATCATTCATAAGGTTGCAAAATGTAGTAAAGGTGTTAGATAATGCAAATGGCATAACTAAAAATTCGTAGGATCTATACCGAGTTATGCATATTGTCTTTTTCTCATCACCCTCAGCTATCCACACTTATCAATACGCACTCCAAAGATCCAACTTAGTGAACACCTCAACCCTTGATAAACTGTCCATCAAATCCTGAATCAAAGGTACCAGAGACTTGTTTTTGATCATTACCTTGTTCAACGCTTGATAGTCCACACACATTCGAAGTGTACCGTCTTGCTTCTTCTGAAACAATACCGGGGTACTGTATGGAGCTTTAGATGGTTGGATGAACCCTGCTTACAGCAACGCACCAAGTTGTTTCTGAAGTTCCGCCAATTCCATCGGGGACATCCTATATGGGGCTTATGCAAGTGGGATTGCTCCAGGAATCAACTCGATCCTATGATCTACCTCACGACAAAGGGGATGAGTTTTTGGCAACTCTTTCGACATCACCTCTCGAAACTCCCTCAACAAACTTGTAACCGCATCAGGGACTTCCATCACGTGGTCTTTGCTGATTTCTCACATGGTAGCGAAGTAGGTCTCTATGCCTTTCTTCAACCTTTTCTCGATGCGCATGGTCGAAACATGTCCTATTGAAGTTGTAGCATCAGTCGTTCCACCATCAAACTTACAACAATTCACATAGAAGGAATTTTAATTGTTTATTAACATCATTCCTCCCAAACTCGGATACAACACCACCTTTGCTACTTTGAGGAAATCAACCCCCTATATCATCTCAAAATCCTCCAATAGTATGATAATAAAGTTCATCTTGGCACGCTAACTTCCAATATTGACTGAAACGTTGTAAGCAATTCCCGTAATTGCTTGTGCCTTCCCTGTAGGGGTTTTAATCTTCACTGGGGCCTTGGACACCCTTATGCCCAACTTCTGAACCATCTTTTCGGCTAGGAAAGTGTGGGTTGTGCCCGTATCCAATATTGCGGTCACGTCTTTCTCCCCAACCTGTACACCCACGTATATTAGTCTATCAAAGGAAATTGACTAGCTACTAATCGCATTAAGCAAGGTGATTGGATTTAGTGCCACATCTTCTAAAGAATCACCATCTTCTTCGATAATTAGGGCATTCAACTTCTCCTTTCTCGGGCACTCTCTAGCAAAGTGTGGACCGCCACACAAGTAACAAGCAACCTTGCCATTCTTTGAGGACATCTCCCAGATCTTAGAGCCATCGTTCTGCTTACCCTTACCCTTGAAATCCCCTTTCTTGGAGTCTTTCTTCTTCTTCCCCTCGGTCTTCTCCTATTGGGCATGGCCTTTACCCTTGGAAGAATTTGAGGAGCTCGCCTTAGATTCTTTCATCATTTGAAAATCCTCCAAAGCATCAACAGTCGCGATTGCACCAACCACGTCCTTCACATTTTGCCTTCGTAACTCTATTTAAACCCACGATTGTAACCCGGACAGAAAATTGAAGAGCTTGTCCTTGTCTGACATGCTCTCAATATCTGGCATTAGAAAACTAAATGATTTAACATAATCTCTTACCGAACCTTCTTATTTCAGTTTCTTCAAGGCATCTCTCACGAGCCAAGAAGTATTAATGGGAAGAAAATAATCCTTGAATTCCTTCTTCATCTGTACCCACATTTCGATGGGAGTTCTACTCGCACTGATCTCTGTAGAGGTTCTCTTCCTTCACTAGAGCTTGGCATCCTCATCCAAGTACATGGTTATTACATTGACCTTTTCAGTATCGGATACCTAGCAGCCACAAAGTATTGTCCCATATCCCACAACAAATTTTCCAACACCTTAGCGTCTAGTATGCCTTCGAACACCCTAGGTTCACGTACCTTCATAAATGAAAGTTGTGGTGTGGAGCTTTCAACCCGATCGACATCTAGTATTGTAACGGCATGCCTTAGCACAGTGATATCGAGCTGGGCCTCCTCTTGTACCTTCAACAAATCCACCATCTGTTGATCCAATTGTTGGATTCGCGCCTCCAACATTAGTATTATGAGATGTGACCTCTTCCACCCCTTGAGGAATTGGCCCAATGAGTAGTTACTCGTTCTGTCATGTTGCCTACTGCCATCCCGAAATTTGGCTCTGATACCAGTTGATACACCTTGGGACTTGAACTTTCACCAAAGTTGATTGCCAACACTCTTTACACGATAGTCTCACTTAGGTCTGCTTAAGTAAGACTTCAGCCTTCAACGAACCTCGATGTGTTTACACCTTTATATTATTTTCCCTCAAAAGAATACAAGGAATATTCTCTCTGACTGAACGAGGAGAGCCAAGCTCGAATGAGCTATATATAGGCACTCTAACTTGGAAGCTAAGTTACATTCAAAATCTCACTTAAACTGAACTGCCTAAGATCGTGTCTATCTCTATCAGATTACATTACGTGGACCAATTGGATGACACCCCTATCTAAATAGGACTCTAACTAATAAGATAAAATCTACAAGATAACAAAAAGACAGAGTTCACGTAGACCAATTAGATAACACCCCATCTAAATAGGACTCTAATTGATAACATAGAATCTACAAGATAACAGAAAGATAGAGTTTACATTCAAATAGGAAACTAGCATCCTTATCCTCGAAGATCTCCACTGTCTTCAAATGTTGAGTCCCACTGCAACTCTAACTCCTAGTTGTCGCCACATCATCTAAAATCTCCCCAAGATCTCTATCCGCTGATGATGCAGTGTGATCTTGTCGAAGCCCACATAACACATTGGCCTAATTCAATATTTCCCACAATAATTCCGTTAGTCGTGGTCCATTCATCCGAGCATGGGCTAAGTCCTCAGTCCATCAAGTCCTTAGCTTGGGTTAAGTCAATATCCATAAAGTCCGAGACTCTACCATTATTCGCACCAAGTCCGATCCCACTTGCCCATGTTTACCTTAATGTTTTCGCATTTCTCCCTCATGTATGTAATCCAGCTAACCTTCCTCCTAAGGCACATCGTGAAGATCACTGAGAAGTGCTCCAAATTTTAAGGGTCTAATAGTAGTCAATAAACACAAGTATCTACGACCCAATTTCTTTCTTGGGAATTAGTTTAACCCAATTCAATATTCAGGCATCTTCGTGACCCTTTCAACAAACAGGTAGTTTCTTTCCAATATGAACAATTGTGCGAGTATTGGTACAATGAAAAGATATTATTTGTTAAACTAAAATATATTCACTAAAATCTAAAATTATTCTCAGTTTAAATATAGTTTTATAGGTTCCTAAAATAGAATAATAATAATGATTAAAACCAGTTTATTGACTAATTATTCAACCATGTAAATTACTAAATTCAAAGTATTTAATTTATCTTATTTTAAACTAATGTTAATGACATTTATACACAATATATTTATAAATCCAGTCACCGTCCCAAACAGAAATCTTCAAAATATGTAACGTTGAATAAGTACGTTGTAGTGTGCAAAAGATATAATTCACGACTCACTTGTCTTATATGATTAATATTAATATCAGAAGAGTTTCCTATAATTTGAACTTATAAGTTTACGGTCACAGAGTAATAAATCACTCACCTTCTATGAAGTTTCTTCGATAATGAGAGAAAAAGAGCGATGAATGGACGCCTTTTGGCCAAGTCCTTACCTTCCAAACCAATGGTTGGTGTCTTTTAGAATCATCATTTTCTCACATCCTATATCCTTGCACTTTGTTGGGACAATTCATCCGTTCATTTCTTTTTCATTAAATAAATATTTTGCAATTTTTCTAATTTAACTACCAATTGAAAATAAAATTGATAATAGATTACATTTAAATTATTTTTTAACTACAAAATGCTTTTCGTGGCCAAAAAATTTTGGTGAATAGGCTACGTGTTCATAAACTAGGTTAAATCATACCAGCCTCAAAATAAAATCAACTATCTAAACAACCTTTTAGCGAATTGTTTGACAAAGAAATTTCCCTCTGGTTCTCATCCTCTCTCACGTCTAAACATCCATTGCAATGACTCTCTATCACACTTCAGTCGTCACCCTCAAGCCCTGGGTTTTTTACTTTTACAAACTCACACTTAAGTCGTCACCCTCAAGCCCTGGGTTTTTAACTTTTACAAACTCTCTATCTCACGTTGTGTCTAGGTCTCAAGCTTGGAGTCCAAACCCAACAGCCTATCTGTGGTTGTCACAAGTGCATTTACGGTTTATCCCAAAGCTGCTAGCCAGAAGAATCAAATCAGAGGTTAATAATTCTCCTACAAACAATATACTCGGAATTCAGAAACTTCCTAACTTAAATCACTCCTCACAACAAGAGATAATTGCGAGGAGAAATTGATTTTTTAACATTATAAACAATTTTGAAATCTATAATTTTCATATACTTGGATTTGAAAAAGAAGACATGATGTTTGATCTTGATAACAATTACCTTCTTTATATAGAAAAATTGGTTTCTCTCCCCTTCTTCCTTTCTTTAGTTTATACGCCCTTTTCTGATGGATGTATAAGTTTTTCTTAAACGTATAAATTAAAGCAAAGAGAGGACCAATTTTATGTGTGCCTTTTTTTTAATATGATACGTCCATCAAGTATTAATTAATGGATGTTAATTTTCTATATTAATAATTTTCCCTAATAATAACATATTTGAATAGTTGTATTTAAATAGGAAGTTACTAGTCTCAATTCCTAATTTTTTTGCCATTTGAGAAAGTTGCCTTTCGACAACTTCTAACATTCTCCCATTTAGCCTAAAATTGGACGAAACTAATGCATAAGTATAATGCATTTACAATTAAGCACCAAAACTCATTCTCAAAATATCATAATTATCTAAATATGATAAAAACACTAAATATGGGTTATAACAGTTATATATTTATTACGTAACATGCTCCCTTCTATTTACCACAAACACCAGTGTTTTACCATACTAGACCAATAAATGACACATAAATTTCATTATGGTCCACATTAATATTTCTAGTAAATTCAAGTTATGGCATGTTAGAATACAATTATGTGCACACTATAACTAGAACAATAAATGATGTATATCAAAACACATCAGAGTTTAAAATGTCAACTTCATTAGTTGCATCATTTAAAAGGACAACCAAGACTCATTCTTTGTACACATTCTTTAAATGCCTTTAGTCGTAAACCTTTAGTTAACAGATCTGCTATTATGAGATCTGTTCTAATATTCTCTATTTCTGAACCTCCTCCTTAACAACAAAATACTTTAGTTCCACATGTTTGACACCTCTTGAGTATTTGTCATTTTTTGAGAAGAACATTGTTGCAGAATTATCACAATAAAATGCCTTAGTAATGGTGTCAACAACCTGAAGTTTTGAATTTAAGTTCCGCAGCTATAATGCATGTATTGTAGCTTCAAAACATGCCACAAATTCTACTTCCATGGTAGATGAGGCAATGACGAATTGTTTAGCACTTTTCCATGATATTCCTCTTTCGGTAAGAAAGAGCAAATAACCATAAGTTGACTTTCTGCTATCAATGCATTTAATAAAATCTGAATATGAGTATCCAATCGCTTCCAAGTGATTAGATCTTCTATATATGAGCATGTAATTCTTTGTTCTTGAAGATATCTTAAACTTTTTTTGCAACTTTCCAATGATCATTTCAGGGTTACTTTGATACTTGCCTAGATTCCAATCACAAAATTAATATCTGGTCTTGTACAAGTTTGTGCATACATTAGACTTCTCACAATAGAAGCATAAGGAATTAATTCCATTTGCTTTCATTCTATATCATTTTTTGGACATTACATAAGGCTAAATTTATCTCCTTTTTGAACAATTTTAGAAGAACATTTTTGCATATTAAATATCTCTAGAATTCTTTTAGTATAGCCATTTCGAGAAAATCCCAACAGTCCTTATGATCTATCACAAAATATTTCAATTTTTATCACATAAGATGCATCTCTTATATTTTTTATTTCAAAATTCTTTGAGAGACAATCTTTTATCTCACACAATATACCCAAATCATTATTAGCAAGCAAGATATTATCAACATATAAGACAAAAAATAAAATTTTGATCTCACTGATCTTTTAGTATATACAACGATTAACAAGATTTTCTTTAAAACTAAAAGAGTGATGGTATCATTAAACTTAATATACCATTGCCTAGAAGCCTGTTTAGGTCCATATATTAATTTTTTAAGTTTACATACCATATGACCTTTTCCTTTGATTGAACCAAATTCTTGATCTAGTTATATAAGACTAATCCAAACATGTTTGAAGGATGATTTAAATTGCACTCTTCTTCTACCATTTACATACAATTACATAATTTATGCTTTTTTCATTTTTAAAAATTTTATTTTAAATTAATTATATTGAATTTCTTATAATTTGATATTTTTCATTTAGATTATTACATTTTAAAAATTGTTATTTATATTTCTTGAACTTTAGTTAATT
>JANIHZ010000005.1:35867749-35879172 GCA_027478365.1 Erythroxylum rufum
AGTCATCAAAACTAAACAATTCTTTTCTCATAATTTTTTTCTTAAATTCATCAAATTTTCTTAAATTCATAAATTTTATCACTAATTTCTTTCTCATTTAAATTCATTTTAATATTTCTAATTTTCACCAAAAGTTTGGGGTCCAACAAAGCATAGTTAAATTCACAAGGTGAAGGGAAGACCAAACATGGATAGAATAATTTCCAAGTTTCCACCATTTAGGACTTTAATTTTATTGTTATCGTTTATTTGTTCAGTTATCAAGTTTGTTAGTTTACTTTAATTTTCAATCAATTTAATCTTTTATTACCTTAGAAAAGTGTAATTCTTGTTAGGTGACTATATTTAATCTTTGTGGGAATGATATCTTTTAGACTATAAGTTAGGATTTGTATATTTGCAACATGAAAGTTTTCTATATAAAAATATCAATAAGTTTTTGGTGTCATTATCAGAGATTGCAATTTAACATCTTATCCAATTTGAATTCTTTTGATTTAAGGACTCAAATAATTTTCTTATGTGATTGCAAGTGCATGAACACAAGATCCACTAAGAGTTCAAGCAAAGTAAAAGATGCACAAACTTCTAACATCACCAGGCAAGAAAGGGAAATATGGAAAGCAAGATGTAAAGAAGAGATAGAAAGAACAACGGTGGAGGGAAAAAATAAAGAAAAATAGCAAAGAACCCTTATAGACTTCACGAGGCTAGGGTTTAACGCAAATTAACAAGGGATAATAAGACCATTAGTACAGACCGATACATTCAAAATCAAAACAACAGTGCTGAATATGTTACAGACCAATATTCAATTTTATATACTAGACAATGAGGATCCTAATGCTCATCTAGCTAACTTTCTTAATATTTGTGACACATTCAGGTATAATAGGTTGTCAAAAGATACAGCCAAGATGAGGCTCTTTCCTTTTTTCTCTCAACCTAGTGAAACATAGGAGCAGCTGATATAAACCATTTTGGCTAAATACTTCCCCTTAATGAAGACCACCAGACTCATAAAAGAAATCACAAATTTCTAACAAACGAAGAAGAGTCTTTATATGAAGCATGATAGCGATTCAAAGAGTTGTAGAGGAGCTACCCATACTATAACTTGCCAAAGGAGTTCCTTCTACAAATATTCTACAATATAGTGAATCCACCCATGCGAGGCACTATAGATGCTAAAAGGACCCATCATAGAGTTCTCTTTTCGGAACCCGAGTAAAGCTGTAATAACCCGTTCTCCATATTGAGGGTTACAGCTTTAGTTGTCATTGGGAATTCATGAATTGCCTTTCATTCACATGCATCTCATTAGCATACACACATGAATTATGATTTTGTACACATTGCAAGGAATGCATATGCACTTAACTGACTCATTCCGGGGTATGAAAAGTTTAAAACGTTCATGATGTGAATTGTGAATCATTTATGCCTTAAATTTTGGTTTGATTGATTACAAGTAGTGAATTTGGAATTAATTGATATAATTGGTAAATTGAGGAATTAAATGTATATTTGTTCTAGGAAAAATGCCAAGTGGTAAGAAAAATTGATACATGGAAATTAGGATGATTAAGCCTATAATTGACATTTGGCATTGATCATTGTGTGACAAATGGATTAGTAAGTTGATGATAATTGGCAGCTGTGATTACATGACATATGACTTAGTATTATTGGTGACATATGATAGCATATTTACTTGATAAATTTTGTACATGCCTTTAGACATATGGCAATTTAATTTGGTGACACATGCCATTGTATTAAGGGGACACCTAACACCTTAGGCGTAAGCTTCAGCAGGAGCAACTCTAACTAAGCTCATTCTTGTTCTTCCTTCCTCTCACACACCACCAAAATACTCTTCTCTTTCACCTCCCTATGTTTTTTTATGGTCATGTCCAATTGCTACACAAATAATCCATATTTGACCTTCACAAAGTTAAGGAAAAGATCAGATTGTTGTTGTTCATTGAACCTAGCCGAAATCCATCCAAGTTCCACCTTGAATGTGTGATGATTCTGCAAGTTTGGAGTACTGATTTGGAGTGACTTTTGAGCTGGAATTAGAACTAAACAAGTAAGCAAAAGATTAGTGTTTATGGCATGTTATAATTGAGAATTTATGTTGATTAATTAGGATGAATTGTGAATGATGTTAATGATTGATTGTGCTAGAAATTTCTACATGAACTTGGGTACTTTCTGTTCTATTTTTGCATGTACAAAAACAGTAGGTTATAGAATGTTAAATGGATGATTTAATTTAGATTGAGATTTGATGTATAAATGAAAGTGGATTCATGGTAAAGATAGGTGTTATTGAAGTGTTCTTGAATGTGGAAAATTAGAGTTGTAGGTCAAAATTCTGGTTTCAATTTCATCTTCCTCTTTCGATCTATTTTACATATCTTTTGTTGGATCGAAAACAAAAGCATGCAAGATTTGGATAAAATGGTAGATTTCAAAACATTTTTGAAATCAAAACATTACGGAAATAACATAACCATTTCTGCCATACATGATACGGTATAAGGAAAATAATTTACATCAGAAGAAGGTGGTAGAAATATACTGACTCTTTGCTACAGCTTTGACTCCTCGCTTTTGTATCCTCTCCGAATCCTTGCTATAGTTTTGACTCTTTTGTATCCTTTCCTTTGCCAATGTATCCTCTCCTTGTTGTTGTATCCTTCACCAATCTGATCTACCACTTGTTCTTCTTGGACAACTTGGTTAATAAGATCCTTTGGTGGAAAAGGAGAAGAAATATTTTGAGGAGATTTTTCCTAGAAGAAAGAAGCAAAAAATGAGACTCTTCTCATTCAAGTTTTGGCTATGCATGTATGAGAGGAGAGAGTGAGTCAAAAATGCAAGACCACTTCTTACTCTCCTTGTCCATTTTGGTTATCATCAAAGAAAGAAGTCATGTGCATCCAATGCATCACTTCATTCTTTAATCAATCATAAATAAGACAATAAATGAGATCTTCTATAACATCTCGTCCCTATATTAAGGGTGAGGACCCGAAATTTCAGTACATGGGAGCTCAAAGAGAGATGAAGGAAATGCATTTTTCTTGCTAATGCATCATGTTAGCATATATGCCCATAAATATTGATTGTTTGCACATAAAAAGTGGTACATGCATTCATTAACAACTTCCGGGTAAAATTGTTATAAAATGTGATTTTATTAAAAATGAGAAGTGGAGGGAGTTGAAAGAATGATTTTGGTATGAGTTGTGGTAGTGATCTGGAAAATGTTCACTGATTGTGCTTCGGTTTGTTAGCCACAACATTTTCTCTAGTTATCCAAACGAGATGATTCTTAATTTGGATTAAACTAGAGATATATGGCTACATTTTATATGAAGACATCAAATTTCAATTCTGTCTCTAAGAGTCTCAAAATTTGTCATGAAGTTAAGAATTGGGTGTCGTACATTGGAGTATGAATGTAAAATTCGTTTTCAAATTTTAGTGGGAAAAAAATTGGGATTTATTTATATAGATTTTGGTAAAGTTGCCTTCTTGAGAGTTGTAGATCTTACTGTTATCTTTCCAACATTATATAGTATGGAATTGAGTCAAAAGTTATGATCTTTATAAGAGGAGTTGCAAAAGAAAGAAGGAAGAAATATTGTCTTAGTTACTGTTCATACCCATCATCTTAGTTATTGTTCATCTAAGACGATGCAAAAGAAAGAAGGAAGAAACCATCGTCTTAGTTACTGTTAATCTAAGACGATGTTACTGTTCATCCTATCGTCTTATTTACTGTTCATCTAAGACGATGTTACTGTTCAACTAAGACAAATGAAAAGTAAGACGAATGGAATCTAAGACGAATAGAAAGTAAGACGAATGGAAAGTAAGATGAATGGAAAGTAAGGCGAATGGAAAGTAAGATGAATGGAAAGTAAGACGAATGGAAAGTAAGACAAATGGAAAGTAAGACGATACAAAAGTAAGACGAAGCGAAAGTAAGACGATACAAAAGTGAGACGAAGCAAAAGTAAGACGAAACGAACTAAGATGATACAGAAGTAAGACGAAGCGAAGTAAGACGATACAAAAGTAAGACGAAGCAAAAGTAAGGCGATGCAAAAGTGAGACGAAGAGAAAGTAAGATGAGGAGAAATAAGACGATACAGAAGTAAGACAAAGTAAAGTAAGACGAAGAAAAGTAAGACGATTGAGGACAAAAACATGTTTGATTCTTTTGGTTATAACTTCTCCTCTAGACACCCAAATGATTTGATTCTTGAACCATTGGATTCGTAAGACATTGATTTACATCTCTACTAAAAATCTCAGCCATCTAAAATGAAGTGAGAAAGATGGAGTGAAAAATGTGGGACGTGTATAGTGAGTGTGTTGTTAAATACTTCAGTATTTTGATTATTGTTGGAGCTCTACCGCTCCAAATGAGATGATTTCTGATTTGCAGTAAACTAGAGGTATGGAGCTACAAAAGGGTATGAAGAAATTGGAATCTAATTTAGTCTCTAAGATGTTTAAATTTTAGATGGAAGTTGTGTATTGTATATTGTTATGGATAAGAGCAGTCCAAAAATGTTTGAAATATATATTTTGAATTTCTGAACCAAATTGAATGTGATCAATAGACCCGAAAACGTGTTATAGGAAAAATCTGAAAGTGAGAAAGGGTTATGACTTGTGATTGCAGTGGTTTTATTAAGTCATAAACTTAAGTATAAACTATACTTAAAAGAGTTCTAATAAAGAGAAGGGGATAAGTGGATAAGAATTGGACAGGTGTCCTAGTTAAAGATATTTATTTCCTTGAAAGACAAGTTGATGTCCTTGTCTTTATCTTTTCTTGAAACTTCTTTTTTTAAAGCTCCTCTAACCCGGAGTGTTTCTGGAAATATCCACCAAAGTTAAACCTTGTTTTCTCTGTTTGTCGTCACTACCCCTTGGATATTTCTTTCTTCTATCCCAAGAAATACCGAACCTTTCCATTAGCTTTCAAGATGGGGTACGTGGGTTGCATGAGAGCTAGGGTTTTATGATGGTTGAGGATTTTGAAGCTTCAAACAATTAAGCTTGCTATGGTTACGTAGTTTTTGCATAAAATGAAGCATGTATCATTAGTTCACTGCTAAATGAGTTAGAATAGTGATGTTTGTTGGAAATGTGTGAGGAGATCTAGTGTGCCGTACATAGTGATGCCGTACATAGTGATTTTTGATTGAAATGCTAAGGGATAGTGTTAAACCAGTTTTGGAGTTGAAAGATCTATGAGAATATGTCATGGTGTGAAAGAATGATTAAAGTGAATGTTTCTGTTTTGATGATTATGAAAAAAAAATTGACAGATGTTGATTGAGATTGTGATTTAAAGAATTGATGAGTGATTAAGTTATGAAATGAGGATGAGCATATGATGTGAAGTTCGTTACAGCACCCGAGTTTGTCATTAAGTATGCATTGTACATAGTCCATTAATACATTTGTGCATAAATAAATACTTATAAGTGTGAAATTACTGATGTGAGTGCAATGTGTGTCTTGAACAAATGGCCTATACAGGTCAAGTGTCCGCATTTAGGCGTTCCAAAATTTGAAGCAAATGCTATTTGTGGAGCGTACTGTGAGTAGACCTAGATGGTCCCACTTCCTTGTTTGCTTTATTTGAATTTTGTATACATTGATCTCTGTATGACGATTGTGTATATGAATGTGATTGATTGTGTTTGGATTCCGGACAGAAGGTTCGATGATTGTGATGATTGATCTGAATTATTGAAGTGCTCATTGTATATGAATAAGATGAACTAAATGTTTTTGGAATGTGCATTGCATGCAAGATGATAAGTGAATGCTCAACTATATGTTGAATGCCGGACTACGGTCCGATGATAAGTGAATGTGATCGAATAAGTGCGTGCAATGTAAGTGATGCATTCCATCTCATGAATCCATGAAATAAAAAGGAGTTGTGATTTGAGTCGCCTATATGAAGTGCTTCCACGTAGAGCTATGCTCCGTGAACTCTGTTCTGACTGAGCCTTTTAGGCCAGTACTTTGTTCTCAACGAGCCCTATGGGACAATATTCTACTGTGATTGGGCCCTACGGGCCAGTACTCTGTATATGTGAGAGGCACTCAGTCACAACCATAAGAATGAATGTGAGTCCCATCTAAATGGCATATGCATGGTATAAATGTTTAAGTGCACTGAATGTGATATTGGAATTCTGTATGATTTATGATATATGTGTTATGTGACTGGGTCAGCCATCGATGATGGTCACTCATTGAGTTCGCAAAACTCACCCAAAAATTGCAAATATTTTTTAGGATTAGAAGAATACCCCGTCAGACCAACGGGAGTATACCTACAGTATTCAAGTGAAGAATAGAGGTTGGGATCAGTTCACGTCTACATTACATGTCTTTAATTTTGTACTGAATTGAATAATCCGCAACTTTTTGTATAAATTGTGCTCCGAAATGACTTAAGGGTTTTGTATTTGAGAAAGGGCCCAAATGGCCATATAGGAATTTTGTAAATTTCATTGTATGATTGAAAAGGCTTATGAATGAAAGTGATAGGTTACACTAATAGTGATCATACAGGTTGTATGGACGATAGAAAAAGGACATCTAGTTTCCTGTTTAATCTTAGGTTAGGTACAATTTCATAGAGTTCAAAGAAGCAAGAAGTGGTAGCTTTATCATCATCAGGGGCTGGGTATATTTCTGCAACAGCATCAGCTAGTCAAGCAGTTTGGCGAAGAAGACTTCTTATTGATTTCAATCAGAAGCAAGCTGGAGCTACAGAGATCTTTTGTGATAGCATGTCAGGTATTGAAATGACGAAGAATTAAGCCTATCATAGCAGAACAAAACACATTGATGTTCATTATCACTTCATTAGGAGTCTTGTTACTAGTGAAGATATTGTGTTGAAATTTTGCAATACAAAAGAACAAGTTGCTGATATATTGACAAAGGCACTTCCGCTGGAAAAGCATAAGAACTTTAGAAAACATATGGGAGTTTGTATCATTGAATCAAGGGGGAATGCTGAATTTTAATTCAAAGTTTGACTAAGTATTACTCTAATTTGTTAGTTTGTTTCCTTTATTTAAGCAAGTTTCTTATTTTTAGAATAAATAGCATATTCTTGGGATTTAATTAGTTGTGTTTGTTTTCTGTAAGCCTATATATAGAGGCACTTCTTACTTGTTTCTTAATCACGTATTAGATGAAATAAAAGCTTGAATTCTTTTGTCTTATGTGCTCTGTCTATCTCTGTTTTTCACCTTTTTCTCAACAATTTGAAGACAAATTCTTGCAGATGCTAGTAAGAGAGTGCATTAAACTGCTATAGGTGCAAAGAGCATAAAACAATCAAATTACGTGCCCAGAAATTTAATTCAGGTGACTCCCTGTTGTAGACTCTTCAAACAAAAACAAAAAAGAAAAAGAAGCAAAATATACATATCGTCTTACTTTCGATTACAAACTAAAATAATTTGATATTGTAGATATTAAAAACCTTTAAGTTCTCTTCTTGATAGCGCTTTGGACACAGGTATCTACTCGTGTAATCAATTTTTGCAATAGTCAATTACTTTCTCATTCTTTCTTAACAATAAATAAAAATTAGAAATTATTTTTACAATAATTATTACTAGAATAAAGCCAATATACGTACATAATTGACAAAAAAATATAGGGTTTTATGAAAGGGGAAACTGGGGGCCTAACAGAAAAATGATCTAAAATGCCATAATCATTTACCATTAAGAACGGGCTTGTAAATACTTATTAGAGAATAAGTTCACTAAGCTAAATCGATATGAAAATTTTATTAAGAACATTACTTCTACGTCTATGGAAATTTTCTTTATGATGATTGTATAAGTTATCAGTTGGCTTAAGATCTCTAAAGTATCTCATACATGGATTGCTACATTTTGATAATACTTATAACTTATTATATTCAACAATAGTCATTTGATAATTATTGGATATAACATCAACTATATGAAGGTAGTTGACTGATTAATGTATGATTCATCACCTTCAAATAACTAGGGAGATCGTTTCATTATTTTCAATTAATATTAATTTAGATCATCCTTATCTGAGGTGAAATGATATTTTAAAAATAGTTTTCAAATGTCATTAGAAGAATCAATTACTAATGTCATAGAACTAATATAATTGGACTAATATAAATTAGAAAGTTGTTATATAATTTGTCTAATCAGAATATTGTATGATAAAAGGATTATGCATGAAAAGGTTAGTCGAAAAACTACTTTATAGTGCTAATATTTAGTGGTTTTGATGTGTTGCTAGGTGCTAATCTTAATATATAGATATAAATTATTTAATTAGATAAATAAAGATAAATTAAAGTTATTGAATTTATCTAATCCTAATTATATATTAGGATTATAATTTATATCAATTACTAATATATTTAAGAACCTAATAGGTTACAAAAATAAAATGATTAAAGATAGAAAAAAGTAGTTTAAATAAGTTAGACTTAATTGTAAAATTTGTGAAACACTAGGATCAAATATAAATATTTGATAAATAAGGAAAAATAGTAAATATTGGATCTTATTTGCAACCAATTGATATTTAATTAGCATTAATTATAATTCCTATTAAAGTTTAATTAAAATTAGGATTATATCTAATTAAAATGCCAAATATCCAAGTCTTATTATAAAAAAAGAATTGAATCTTTAAGAGCTAGCACTCTTAGTTTGATCCTATCCATACCACTTGCAGAATTGTTTTAGTATATTTGTGTAAATACTATTAGGAGCTAAACATTTGTACAACTATAATAGTTGAGATAAACCTATTTTAGAAATCAGGGAGCAACAATAAAAGTAATCAAGCTTCATGATAAGATATGAATTTCGGTTTATGCTTTATTTATGCATTAATTAAATTATAGATTAAATTCATGTTAGTATTTGAGAAATTTTTAAAAAATAATAATTTTCTTCAGCTACTCACATTTTGCCCCTTTTCTTTAACATTGATATCAAAATCATTTTTGATTCTACGAATTGATTAACATTGTTTGATTGCTATTGATTTTAATTTTTCACTTGAATTGCAAAGCGTTTACAAACTATTAATCAAACTAAAACCAAATAGTAAATATAAGAAACTTGAATTTATTATTCATTAGACACTTGGTCTAGAACCCAACTTCTTTAAACCTATATCCTAAATTCTGGCTTTGAATCATAGAATTTTATTGCAAACCCTAATCCTCTATGATTAAATTGGATTTGATCAAATTTGAAAGGTTTATGACAAGTTGTCAATCGTAATGAAGATTATTAAGTGCAATAAAGGAAAAATCAATGCCATCATCTCTTCGTTGCTAGTGTCTAAATGTTGGTCTACATTTAACGCTAGTGAATTCTTAATTAGATGGCATGATTTGGGGTAATCGGTATGGTGATTATTGTCAATAGTAGTGACTAGAGCAAGGCTAAGGCAATCCATCGCTACCTCAAATTGCCTAGTCATCATGATTTGTAAAAGCAGTGCTTAATGCTCCTGTCTCCGGTTAAAGATTAGTTGTAGTGACGTGGTGCATGTGATTGACAATGTGGATAGTGGTTTCTGGTTTGAGAAGCACCTTTTGTTTACATAAGGCTCAGTGATCGTCAACCTAGTGGTGATAAATAAGGCATAAGGTGTGGTAGCTCGGATTTTTGGAATAAGGTGGTTAGGCATTTCATAAGATGAAGAAAAGGTTGTTTGGAAACAAGGATAGCATATCCAAAGTATGATTTTATGAGCGTTTAGTTACTAAGATACTATACCTAAGTCAGAGTTAATTAAGATATTCTAAGAATGGGACAAGACATGTTTAAATTTTAGATTAACGTAATCAAAAAAGATGGGCAAAGTCATCTTTAGCTAAAATAGTGTATTTAAAACCATAATAGGACAAGACTTAATTATATTTCAAGTAGATTATAAATAAATAAATATTTATTTCTTAAGTAGATTAAAAATTAATAATTTAAATCTTAAATTAGAATTAATTATATTTCAACTAGATTATAAACAATTAATTAGATCCTTATGATAAAGAAAATTATTTTCTTAAATAATTAAGAAAGGTGTTTCTTAATTAAAATCACTTATTTCAATTTAATTAAAATAAGTAAAGTTTTATTATTTATTTAGAAATTTATTATTCTATTTCATTAGAAATGTTTTCTTTATTAATTTGAACAATAATTCTTGACTTAAAAAGTGTTTTAATTAAATTTTTAAAAAGTATTTTCATTTATTGATTAATAAAAAGAGCTTTTTTAATATTTTAGAAAATAGTTCTCTAATTTACTAAGGAGATGATTTTCTAATTAATTAATAAATTAATCTGTCAATAACTAATGTAAAGGGCCTTTAAATTAAATTTAAAACAATTTGCCTATTTTTTAAGTAGTTTCCTTTAGAATTAGAAAATAGTTTTCTAATTAAGATAATTTTTTGAGAAATTAAAATAATTGTATTAAAATCTCAAATGTTGTATAAGGAAGTAACAAAGATTTACCTAGCAAATGTAGAGATAGGATCTCCACCTTCTCTCCTACTATTTGACACCAAAGTATACCCATCCAGAGCCTACTGACACCCCTCCCCTACCTCCCTGGCATTATATCCAACCAACCAGTCCCACTTCCTACCGCCATCCTTTAATCATTATCCTTCTCGCCTCGTAACCATTGTCTCTTCTTAATTTCTTTCATAATCCTTCCTATTGGTCCACTGGTGTATTCCTGAACCCTTGGTGAACACCTAATGGTACTTTAGAATTTCTAAAAAGCTCTTTCCTGATATTGATCCTATATTGTACCTAATCTTCACTGACTCCTGAACATGCAGGACCACAATGCCTTCTCCTTACAAAATATTGGACTTTGAGCAGTGCATCCAAATTGATTTCCACTCTTTACTTTGAAAGAGCAACACACTATCTTCTTAAGAAAGAATCAGAAGAAAAAAATCTGTGACAATTTTAAAGCAACAAATAACCCCTAACAACATTAAAAAATCTAGTCATATATGGACTTAGTGGTGGGAGATTAAAAAACATATACTAAGTTTTTCTATTTACCACCAAACTCTATTCAGGAACAACATATGGTACCCCTCTGTTGAGTTACTAAAAGAAGGTGCAGACAATTGTTCGTCAATGCTAATTGGATTCTGGTTCTGCCTCATTCTGACGGAACTGAACGTTGCCGTTTGGATCCATGAGTTGGCTGTTCTCTGTAGTGTCTTTGACTTAGAGATCCTTGCAAAACAAGTAAGGCACGTCGGGGGTTGTGTCCCGAGTAGCCCCTCCGACGCTCAAGTTAGTCTTTTGGTGAAGG
>JANIHZ010000005.1:36032865-36044879 GCA_027478365.1 Erythroxylum rufum
GTGCAAAGTTTATAAAATGAAATTAACCGGTGTTTAGGTCTAACAAGTGGGATTTGGTTTTAGAAAGAAGAAAATAAAATGAAACTATACTAATAAAAACAAATTAAAGAAAACATGCGAAAAATGATAAAAGTGGGGAATTCAGTAAAGACCCGGTTCTTTGGTTCAATCTCGGCCTACACCCTAATTAAGCATATATCATTGATTTGTGTTCTTAAACCTCTCCTAACAACTATGAATCATGGGTTAATAATTAACCCGAGTTTTTCCTTAGGTAGCGTTTAATCAAGATACGATCGTTAATTAAACCTAACTACCGAATAACCTAGGATATGATCTCTATATTTAATTAGGCAGTAGCATTACGAATTAGGAAAACTGATTAATCAAGGCAACAACCACAAATGATGCTTCATTTAACCTAGGTCATGTTATCTATAATGATTACAAATCATTAGTCGTTACACATAAATTTCAACATAACAATTACGAATTATATTGAAATTCTAGTAGTGGATTTGTAATTAAACGATTCAATGAACGCATTAAAATCATCATCTCACAATACCTAATGAGTTCATACACAAATAATCGAACATTAACGAAAATCCGATTATCCATACACAAAACCTAAATCAATTAAAATAAGATAACACAATCGATTTTTAATGAGAGAAAGAAACAATAAAAATGGTAAAATACACTTAACTTGGGTCGTCAGCGTCGATGTCACCTCCGAATCGGCATAAGGAACTTAGCCTTCTATGAGTCTCTCCTGAAAAAAAAATGCTTCAACCCCAATCATTTTTCCCTAGCCGAAACCCCCATATTATTTGTGCCTCCCTTCTCTTTTATGTTGCAAGCCTCTCTCTATTCTATTTCACGCTACTCACTCTTCTCTAGCTCACTATTCACTAATTTGACAATTAACTTCTTTGACCACGCTCTTGTTCACTCTTCTTTAAAAGCCTCCTCGCATAAACGACAACGTACATTCTTTTCAACCCTTTTGTAGTGTTAAACGTTAGCGTTTAACGTTAGCTTTCACGTTCAATGTTTACGCTATCGTAGTGTTAATTACTGGCTCCCTTCTACTTTGGGTTGTGCTGCTATCATTTTGTCTTTGTTTTAATCCACCTGTATGCATGTCATTTTGTCCTTCAACTCCCAGTTGCTACATGCATTTTGCTCTCTTGTTATTTCTTCATTTTTCTAGCAAGCACTTTTAATTCTTCTTCTTTGTATTTTTATTTTTCTTGTCTTCTTCTTGTCTTTTAATTTTCTTCTTCTTGCTTCATGAAGACAAGTGAAAATTAATCTTCAAAAAACTACCTAAATGTAGTGCTTTCGAATCACTTTAATTTCTTTTCTTACAAATTATACCTAAAATCATATATGATTAAAGTGAGTATCTTAAGTATTTTCTAATGATTAATTGCTAAGTGTAAATGATTAAATCTATCAACAATTAAACACATATCAATTTCCCCCATACTTAGCTTTCGGCCGTCCTCGGGTAAAACATCCAAATTAAGCTTAATGACCCAAAACATTTGCTCAATTCTTATATTTTCCACGACTATATAATCATAACCAAAGATGAATGACTTTCAAAAATCATAGCAAGAATTCAACATTCAACGCTTCTACTTATGATCAATCAATAAGCATCATCTTCGGAAACCGAGCAATCTAATGGCATACTCGAAAAATGTGTTTAAGTAAAATATATCTATAGGTACACTCAACACCATTCATGACAATCCATAACTTTACATATCATTTCATTTCTTCACCACTATAATTCATATGCAAAATCATGAATCAAAGGACTTTTCAAGGTTATAATATGGGCAAAGGTAAGGTGAGATGTATTTGGATTAAGTAGCATGAATGCCATTAAGCTAGTGAAACAAAGTAACACTCATAAAAATCTGGGTACTATCAGCTATGACAAATGCAACATTTATATTTCACAACCCCATTCGGCTCCTACACACAAACCACATGAAGCATATACCAATATGAAGAAATCACTCATACAATTTATGCCAACAATACATTGAAATCACAAGAGTGAACCTTCCAAGCCAACATCTACCTCATAGTCAACATACTTAAATAACACATTCATTACAACTCTAGGAAGATGCATTAATCATGAATAACTTTGCAAACTCATATGCACTTCCTCTTTGAAAAATTTATTTAAACAATTTTTTCATTTTTTTTCTTCTTTCTTTCTTTTTCATTTTCTTTTCTTTTCTCATCTTCTTTTTTTCTTTTGCTTTTGTATTTTCTTTATTTATTTTCCTTATAATAATTAAAATAAACTACATCAACATGGAAATTTTAATGATAAGACATAACACAACATCCCAATATTAACAAACCCACACATATGTACAGCCCCTACACTTACACTTTTATACATCCACAAACTCACCAATCACAAATGTTCCACTAGATTTATGGTTTGGGTAGGAAATTTGGTTAAGTATAAAGCATGTAATATGGCTGATACAAAAAGAAAGGTATAAAGCTCAAAGGGGGTTAACAAGGGAAAAAATTATATCAATAAGGTAGGCTATTTGGCTAATATAGTTTGGAAAAACAAAGAATGCCTAATCATTTCCATGCTTGCATAGGATAAAAATGTGGTCTCGAATAAAAATTTAAGGCAAAATCAGGATGTACATGTCATAAAGGTCACACATTATCATGAGACTGATATGAATGTGTCAGTCAAATAAGGCTCAAAATCTCACCGGCTTTATCTACCACTAGTCACTACTCTTCTAAAGATAATGCTTATTGACCAATCACAAGAGTAAAAATACATGCTAAAGTTGCTATAAAATTCTCCAGTCAATTCACACTCTAATCATGACTATATAATCCCAAAAGCAACAGAAAGCGAGAAAATGTTTGTTTTGTTTGTTTTATTCTTTCTCTTATTTTGATTGAAAACTTAAAACAAGCAAGAAACAAACCAACAAAGAACACACATGCATATAAATAGAAATGCAAAAATGTAAAGAAAAGAAATTTACTTCCCTTAGGTTCCCTCCTAAGAAGACCTTTTGTTTAGGGTCACTGGCTCGACTCCATGCTTTCCTCATGTGATAAAATTATGATCTTCTAGTGGCACATGTGTTTCCTCCATTTAAGGTTTTTCTAGATAGGGCCTTGGCTGATAATTGTTCACCTCCAGTGTCCTTCCTATCTTCAAATTCTTAATCTCTACTGAGTCCTTGCTCTCTTGAAATAATTTGAATGATTCTTTACCTTTTTCTTCTTCGTTAAATTTTTCCAGCCTGCTAGGTAAAGGTGAAGGGTTAGTCTCGAAAATAATTACAAACTCAGTACTTACCTTTGAGCCAAATGATATATCATATTCTGCTTCAAGCTCCTCCTTAACTTCTTCGGCACAAGCAATTTCTTAAGTATTGCTCTATAAATTCTCAAGCTCCTCATCACTCTGTAAGGTTTCCGTACTAACGTCCATTAGGTATACCTTAGGTTGATATGACTTCTCCTCTTCAATTTGTGATTCTAGGTAGTCGCTCCTCGCTACCATTTCACCCATTTGGCTTGCCATGTTCTGGTTTCTAAACGTTATATGCCTCATTTCCTGTTGGAACTATTGCAACTACTATTGTAGGCTCTGTTGAAATTGGAGGTTGTTAGTGATCATAACATTCATTAATTCTTCCAGAGATGTACTTGAGTTTTGACAAGAAGCTTTTAGTCCACACAGGAATTGCTGTGTATCCTGCAAACTATCATAGAAGTAATTATGATGATTATCCCATCCATAACAAAAGTTACATTGATCAGTCCAAACATTGAGAATATGAGTTATAAAAGAAATTACTTATGTCTATTAAATTTTTAAAAAAAAATTCATAAACACGAAACAAAAAAAATGAAAGGATCATGAAATAACTGAAAAGAAATCAATTACGAACAAATATATACAAAACACCAATTAAAATCACAAACAAAAACTAAAACACTGCACTCCCTAGTAACGATGCTAAAAATTGACAGCGCGTCGTTATGCTAGTCAAAATAAAATAACTAGACCTACTACTAAAGCAGTGGTGAGTCTAGGTCGATCCTACAGAGGGCGTGTGCAAAGGTTATAAAATGAAATTAACTAGTGTTTAGGTTTAACTACCCCCGGGGGGGGGGGGGATTTGGTTATAGAAAGAAGAAAATAAAATGAAACTAAACTAATAAAAACAAATTACAGAAAACATGCGAAAAATGATAAAAGTGGGAAATTCGGAAGGGACCCGATTCTTTAGTTCAATCTTAGCCTGTACCCTAATTAAACATATTTCATTGATTTGTTATTCTCAAACCTCTCCTAGCAACTATTAATCGTGGGTTAATAATTAACCCTAGTTTTTCCTTAGGTAGTGTTTAATCAAGATACAATTGTTAATTAAACCTAACCACTGAATAACCTAGGATACAATCTTTAGATTTAATTAGGCAGTAGCATTATAAATTAGGATAATTAATTAATCAAGGCAATAACCACAAACAATGTGTCATTTAACCTAGGTTATATTATCCCTAATAATTATGAATCATTAGTCGCTACACATGAATTTCAACATAACAATTACGGATTATATCAAAATTCTAGCAATAAGTTTACAATTAAATGATTCAATGAACGCATTAAAATCATCATCTCACAATACCCAATAAGTTCATACATAAATAACCGAACAATAATGAAAATCCAAGTATCCATACACAAAACCCAAATCAATTAAAATAAGATAACATAATCAATTTCTAATGAGAGAAAGAAACATAAAAAATGGTAAAATACACTTAACATGGGTTATCGGCGTTGATGTCGCTTCCGAATTGACATCAGGAACTTACCCTTCCATAGGTCTCTCCTGAAAACTTGCTTCAGCCCTAATCATATTTCCTAGCCGAAACCCCCTTATTATTTACGCCTCCCTTCTCTGTTTGTCATAAGCCTCTCTCTGTTCTATTTCACGCTACTCACTCTTCTCTAACTCACTATTCACTAATTTGACAATTAACTTCTTGGACCACGCTTCTATTCACTCTTCTTTAAAAGCCTCCTCATATGAACGACAACTTGCATTCTTTTAAACCATTTTGTAGTGTTAAGCACTAGTGTTTAATGCTAGCTTTCACGTTCAATGCTAGCGTTTAAATCCATGCATTAAATGTATGCAACGCTAGCGTTTAGCGTTGTCATTTAATGCTAAATGCTAGCTTCCTTCTACTTTGGGCTATGCTACTATCGTTTTGTCCTTCAACTCCCAATCGCTACATGTGTTTTTCTCTCTTGTTATTTCTTCATTTTTCCAGCAAGCACTTTTAATTCTTCTTCTCTGTATTTTGATTTTTCTTGTCTTCTTCTTGTCTTTTAATTTTCTTCTTCTTGCTGTGAGATCCCACATTAGTTAGGGAGGAGAACAAAGCACGCCTTATAAGGGTGTAGATACCTCTCCCTTACAGGCACATTTTCCATGGCCTAATGCACCGGATCTCATCGAAACTCCGAGATTAAATGTGCTTGGATGAGAGTAGTTGTAGGATGGGTGACCTCCTGGGAAGGCCTCGAGAAAAGCAAAACTGTGAGGGCTTGGCTAGGTCAAGGCCCAAAGTGGACAATATCTGTAAAGCGAATGATCTGGGATGTTATAAGGGGGTGATTTAGGATAATATACCAGATCACTTGCGTTATAGATATTGTCCGCTTTGGACCTTGGAGCCAAGCCCTCATAGTTTTGCTTTTCCCGAAGCCTTCCTAGGAGGTCACCCATTCTAGAACTACTCTCACCTAAGCACATTTAACCTTGGAGTTTCGATGGGATCCGGTGCATTAGGCCATAGAAAATGTGTCTGTAAGCGAGAGGTATCCATATCCTTATAAGGCGTGCTTTGTTCTCCTCCCCAACCCATGTGGGATCTCACACTCTCCACCTCCCTTAGAGCCTAGCCCTCTTAGGGTCCAGCCTAGCTGGCACAACGGTTCGGGAACCGGCTCTGATACCACTTGTAACATCCCAGATCTCCCGCTTACAGATATTTTCTGCTTTGGTGCCATGGCCCAGCCAAGCCCTCACGGTTTTGCTTTTCCCGAGGCCTTCCCAAAAGGTCACCCATCCTAGAACTACTCTCACCCAAGCACATTTAACCTCGGAGTTTCGATGGGATTCGATGCATTAGGCCATAGAAAACACATCTGTAAGGGAAAGGTATTCGTACCCTTATAAGGCTTACTTCGTTTCCCTCTCCAACCGATGTGGGATCTCACACTTACTCCATGAAGACAAGTGAAAGTTAATCTTCAGAAAACGACCCAAATGTAGTGCTTTCGACTCACTTTAATTTCTTTGCTTCCAAATTGTACCTAAAATCATATATGAATTAAAGTGAGTATCTTAAGCATTTTCGTATCATTAATCGCTAAGTGTAAATAATTAAATGTATCAACAATTAAACACATATCAATTTGTTAGGTTGCATTTTGTGAATTGTATGAATGTGTCGATAGCTTAGATGGATTGAAATCAATTTAATTTTGAATATACTCTATAAGGTTGTGAAGAGTCATTAGCTTGCGAAATTAGTAATCTAGGTTCTTTGGCTAAATATACAAGTTAATTAGGATTTAGTGTTAGCTTATCACCCTATAAGTTGTCACATTCATTTATAATTTTAGGTCTTTCAACTTAAATAGCTTTGCTAGTATTTTTTTTTCATAAAAACGAGTAGCTTAAGCAACAAGGTAGGCAATAAAAAAAGAGTGTTGTTAATTTTAAATAAATAACTATTCCGCTAGCCATTGGGTTATGAATAAAGCTAGTAGCCAGTTAAGAATGTGACATGGCCGAGTAACCAGATCGACACTCATCACAAATGTGTGCCTTCACGTCAAAAGGCTATAATGACGTTCCAACCAAGTAGCTTAATAAAAACATGACTTAGTCGAGTAATGGGATCAACATTCATCACTAATGTTTGCCTCTGTGTAAAAGACTAGCTCTATGTCCAAAAAAACTAAATAAAAAATGTGTTTTCTAATAAAACTTACCGAACTTGTAAATAGCTTGACTTTTTATGAAAACGTTCTTAGGAGTGGTTATAGAGTTTGAATGACCAAAGAATTGTTAATGTGTGTGTATAATTACAAGGGTGAATAGCTTGTCATTTGGGTCTTAATTAATGTGCATTTTTACTCTAGAGCTCCTAGATGCGAATTTTGCATGTTAATGATTTGGAATAACTTGAATGATAATGTTTAAAGTTAAATTTATTTCATAAAGTTAGAGCCATTGACTCATTATTGCATTGTGTACTATGTGATTTTTTATGTTTGTTGTTTTATTTGCTTGAGGACAAGCAAACATTTAAGTGTGGGGATGTTAATAAATTATATGCTTTTCTTATTTCCTTATTGTTGTTAGATGTTAATGTTGATTAAACTTGCATATTTAGTTACAACTATGGATGGCTAAATTCCTTTTTAGGAATTACTTGTAAATTATTTGTTAAACTTTACATTCTTGATTTAATGAATATGCTTATTATGTTTATTATTTTATAAGCAATTCGAATCGAGATATTGGATTGATTCACTTATGTTGTGTTGCATAGCTAGAGTTGGTACCTCAATAAACCTATAAACATCAAATTAATAGGAAATTGAAAAGATATCTTAGTTATTTATTAGTTACACATATGATTGCTTCAAATCCAATTACATAGTTAGAAAGAGTTTTGATAGATTGAGAGATCATAATTCAATTTTTATCTATTTTAATTCAGATTACTTGTTTAGATATCAAGAGGGGGTAATCATAACTATATGATATCTAGGATGATTATGATTAAATATGGAAGGTAAAGTGAAAATAAATAAGGATAGAAGTAATTCCTAGCTTTCACCACTAATCAATACAAAAATTTTACTGCTACCTAGTTTGTAGTTTGTTCATATTTTATTTATTAATTCTTTGTTTTTAGTTTAATTCTTAATTCTTAATCTTATTTTTTACCTTAAACATAGTTTACAAGAATTATTGTATGACTATACAATCTTTATGGGACGATATTTTTTATATTATAAGTTACGATTTATACACTTGCAGTTAAGAAAGTTTTTCTATTTAAAACTATCAACAATTTTTTGGGATCGTTACCCGAGATTATTATAACATCTACTACAATTTAAGTACTTTGATTTAAGGACTTTAATACTTTTCTGGTGCGATTATAAGTTTATGAACATAAGATCCACAAAGAGTTCAAGCAAAGTAAAGAACACACAAGTTTTTGACATCACCAAGTAAGAGAGGGAGATTTGGAAAGTGAGACACCAAGAAGCCATAAAAAGAATACTTACATAGGAATAAAAGCAAGGAGAACATCAAAGAATCCTTATTGGCTTCATGAGGCTTGCATATCATATGTATATGAAATTGTATTTGCATTGTGTTAGTTTTTAATCAGGTTGACATTGTGTAAATATTTTGTTGCATGATATATGCAGTGTTTAAATGCGTCAATAGCATAAAATTGAAATAAATTAGCTTATTCATGAACATGATCATATAATTTGGAAAGATTGTGTTTTAATTTTGTTTTAGAAGAATATGCATGTTGAGTAGAATATTATACGCATTATATCAATTTATGACACTTGTTGGATACACTTGTAATTAAATTCATTTAGACTGGTAGACACTTGTAATTAAATTCATTTAAATTGGTAGACATTATTAGTACCTTTTCATAGGAGTGATTGACTAAGAAGAAGTGATGTAGGTAAATTTTGGAAAAAAAACACCAAAAATAACAAAGTGTGTTCTATAAATGTGCTAAATACATTTCCTATTCCATTGGCCCATTAAAAAAAAGGGATTAAAATAGAGCTAGTGTCTAGTTGTGAGTTGTGATATAACTAAGTAAAAAGGGGAATTCACGACAAAATGTTTATCTTCATGTTAAAAAGCTAGAATGACATTTCAACTAAGCATGATAAAAGTGATGTTGTCAATGAAAGAGAACCTATGGATCTTCTTCTTAAATGTCAAAATAAATTTTATGAATAGATATTTAGTGATGTTCTACCTCTTTAATCAGTATTTAAGAATAAGTGCATGCTTACAAGTGTCATAGATGTATAAATAGGTGTTGATATTTTGGTTGACATGAGTATTTAAATTAAAGCATTTGAATATGAATGGAATAAGTTAGTTTGTTGGAACTTTTTAAGTGATTCATGTTTATGTCTAAGTTAATTTCCTAAAATTTGATGCCAATATACCATCATTGTATTGTTGCATGATTGTGTGTTGTGTGTTGTGTGTATAGTGTTTTATTTGTTTTGTAGTTTTAGTTTTTCTTAGGGACAAGCAAAGATTTAAGTGTGAAAAGTTAATAGGTGTAAAACTTAGTATGTCTTCTAGGTGTTAAAGTGTGTTTTGAGTGTTCTATTAGATGATAACCATGTGTTTATGACTTAGATTTATATTCTTGTTAGTGTTTTGTGTGTTTGTTTGATTAGTTATTATTTAGGGAAAGAGTTTGATCTTAATTATATATTTCAAGGATTGTTTGATGTGTTTAGTGAAGAGTAGAGACAAGAAAAAGAGAAGAAAAGATGAAGAAAAGGTTAGATGAACAATCATGCAACAAGTAGCAAAATTCATGCCAAAGGTTGGAGCAATCTCGTGCACGATCATGTAAGGTGTTTTCTAATATGCAAATTTTCATACTTTTGACATTTCAGGACTAATTTTAGAAGATATTCATGTGAAAAAATCTAGACAAAACCTTAAAAGACTCAAGAGTATATAAAGAAGCTTAAAACACCATTTGATAACGGCATAAAAATAATTAAAGGAGATCAAAAGAGAAGAATTCTCGAGAACAAGACTATAAATTTTTTTAGCTCAAAGCAAAGAAGAGAAAACTTCTAGATTGCATTATATACTTTTTTTTCTTATTTCCTTGTTGTTGTTAGATGTTAATGATGATTAAAATTGGATTACGCATGAATTATTCCTTTTGTGAATTGCTTTTGAATTATTTGCTGAACTTTACATCTTGAATGAATATGCTTGAGATGTTTGATATTTTATAATTAATTTGAATCTAGAGATTGGATTGATTCACTTGTGTTGTGTTACATAGCGATAGCAACATTAAACTAATAGGCAATTGAAGAGAGATGTTAGTTGTTTATTAGTTATCTATAGGATTGCTTAAAATCCAGTTAAATAGTTAGAAGGACTTTTGATAGATTGAGAAATCACAATTCAATTTATATTTTAATTGGAATTACTTGATTAGATCTCAAGAGAGAGTAATTATAACTATAGGATATCTAGGATCAATTATGATTATATTAAGAAGGTAAAGTGAAAACAAATAAGGATATAAGTAATTCTTAGCTTTTATCATTAATCAATTAATTAATTTTATTACTGCCTAGTTCATATTTTGTTTATAGTTTATTTATTAATTCTTTGTTTTGAGTTTAATTCTTAATTATTCATCTATCATTTACCTTAAACAAAGTTTAAAAGAATTGTTGGGTGACTATATAATCCTCGTGGATGATACTTTTTATACTATAAGTTATAATCCTTCTTACCTAACCCTCTTTATATTAGTTGGAGAGTTCTCTTAATATATTACCTAACCCTCTTTATATTAGTTGGAGAGTTCTCTTAATATATTCCATGTTACAAATAGTTCGAAAAAACAATAAGAAGATGACTAAAATTTACAATAAGTTATGAATTACCATTCATGGGCACAATATTCAAAACATGTCAAACACACGTGTTCAGATTATTCTAAGAATATTAATTTAAAGAAAGAATTGTTCATTCGTAATATATCTAAACTTGGAATAACCCAAGGTTCGAGTAGTGGTTTGTTTAATTGAATTGAATACGTTCATGTCTTGATTAATACGTGCACGTCAATATTATTGAATTGTTATTTATAATAAATTAAGAGAAATTATATTAATTAAAATTTAAATTAAGAAACACATACGTGTGTGTGTATATATATATATATATAATTATGCTCCAATTCTTTTGTAAAATAATTGTAATGGATTATATTATTTTATTCAAGAAAAGAATCCTACACTAAATAAGAGTTGAGACTTGGGAAGTAACCCAGCGTTTGGATGGTGTCCCCGAGGACGGGGACAGTAGACAGAACCAAAAAATCCTGCCCCCATAAGCGTTTGCTTCATGTTTCCGAATTTATGTCCCCTGTCTTCGGAAGACAGGGACATGAATTCTTGTCCCTCCCAAAAAGGAAGGACAGGGACAACATATTCCTGTCTCCGCGACTTAACCATCTGCTCTTTACTCATTTGTCCTACACGACTCCAACAAACGCAACCCTTTTTAAGAGCAACCTCGCAACTAGCTCCGGCAACCGACTTCAGCAACCCGTCCAAATTAGCCCCGAAATTTCAACCCATCCACCGTCTTCCACTGCACCTTCTCCTGCATTTTCTTCACCGACCACCCATATTCTCAACCCACAACCACAGCCAACTTACTGCCCACATGCCGAAGGAGGAGCAGCTCGAGGATGCGCCACCGGAGAAGGGGTTGGAGCTGCGATTTTCTGACGCCCTTCATCATCGGATCTGACGAAGGGGATGCCCGCAACCCTTCCGCCCAACGCCTGGCCTGCTTTATCACCGACTGTTGTAGCGCCGCCTGTCCCAGCGGCGGTGAATGCCCCACCGACGTCCCCTGTTGCTGTTGTCGCTGGCGTGGAGGTCGCACACACAAAGGAGGCTGCACTTTGGGGGACTGCCGCACGTGAAGAAGCTCCCCCTCTTGGACCTGGCCTTGCACTTGACAACAAATAATAATAATAATAATATAATGTTAATAATAATTAGACATAATAATGATTAATTTGAATAAATTGTAACATATAATTTTAATAATAATAAATATAAA
>JANIHZ010000005.1:36050883-36064092 GCA_027478365.1 Erythroxylum rufum
AAACTTTTTCTTCCTATTTACCATAAAACTTTATTTTTGATACATTACAGAATTGATAATGGTGACTTCTTCATGTTTTCTGTATAAACAAATGAGCATTTGTATACATGTACCTTATCTTTTTGAATGCCTCTCCAAAATTCTTGATCGTCTGTTAATTCTTCTAAGTCTCAGACCCCACAATTCAGTGAAATTCCTGCTGGTATGTTGTTGTTTTTTAATCTGTTAATCCTTCTAAGCATAGTGCATATCAAACATCATGTTGCGTTTCTCATTGTGCCATTTTTTTGTTTTCATGTATATGGTTCTGTTCTGAGTTTATTGTGATTTGTAATTTTACTAATTTGTATGCATGCTTATTGCAGTTATTAAACCAAATAGTTTGTGAGCTACCTCCTGAACACCCTGTCTCAAATATTAGACCTCTAAGAGACTCACTTGGTCATATTCCACTCCAGGTCAGTTCCTTATTGCCTTATTCATTGCTTTCTTGCATTGGGTAGTGATTTGCACATACACATCTAATTCAGGCACACTTGCTACAATTTGGTTGGGATATACCTTTTATGCTTCAGATCTAGTGTCAGAAACCTCAATCCTTTTCCCTCTTTCGCTCTTCCCAAAGTTTATCTTCTGGGCCGCCATGGATTTAATGGTTTCCAGCCAAGAACCTTTGCTTTTACATTGACTATGCTGTGGCAGTGCGTTCATAATATAGTTCTTTCGGCTCCTTGATCAATAAACAATGGCTTCCTTGACCAAGTCGTTTTTACTGGCCAATATGCTGAGAATGGTTAACATGCTGATGCGCCATATACACTTAATCTCGCTTTTGGGTCGATGTATTTGCATGAAAAGCAGCTACAAAAGAATCCTTGGCACTTGCTGAATGATTGTCCTTATGTTAATCCATGCAAAAATGTTTTCATTTGTCAAAATGCATGAAGATTCTGAGTAAATATTCTGACTTCGCCTCTGGTGCAGGTTGCTGCAGGTGCTGGACTAGGGTGCTTCGTGGCATTCCTCATGAGTTCCCCTATGGGATTATATGGCTGACGGTGACTTGAAAAAAATCTTGGTTGCCTGTTTCAAGCTCTTGACATCATCTACCTGAGTGGAAGTGAATCTCCCAAGCCTGGGTCCTCGTTTGTGGATTAAGACACCATAACTGAATACGGTTGTGTAAATTTCGTGGAATACATTTGTATATATGTCATGGGAGATAGAATGAATTAGCTGTTGGTTTCATTATTTACTTAACTGTGCTTTTGATCTATTCGAGAGAAGTGTAAAGTTTAATCTGGACACTGAACTTAAGAACAGTAAATCTCTTCCATTTCTGGTTATTTTTTTACTGTTGATTTTTTTTTTTTTTCAGTCGAACAATTCAACCTGGTCTTTACTTTTTCTCTGGCATCAAATGACCACGAGACGGAAACAAGTTAGGGCAATTGGTTAACCAAATCAACCAATATTGTTTGAAGTATCCAGGTGGACTGATGATAGTTGCATTTGCGACATTGTTATTCAATCGTGAAAATCGATTGTCTTTCAAAAACGCACATAATAAACACATTTATTACAGTTGATTCAGAGAAGAGAGAGGGAGGCTGACATTGTCATTCACGTCTGTCACTTAAAGCGAGTGGGACTGCAATTTCATGAACAGGCATCGATAATGCTTCTTTCCCTTGTTACCTCTCAATCTTTTTCAAAATGTTTTGTTGAGGAAGCAAATTTGGGTTTAGCTGTAAGATTGCCAATTTTAGAGCCTGAAAATGTTTACAGGATAAAAGCGAATCACTTGGGGCCTCCTACACAAACAAACAGGAATCTTCAGGTTCGGCTTATGGTTCAGGTCTCTTGCTCAATCTTTGCTTTCGCCTCCACTACATAACTGTCTGTGGGCTCCAATACTTTGCAGGTTAACATAACCTTAAGATGACAAAAAGTCATTTCATCGGTGGACATGACTTCTCAAATCTGATAAGAAAGCAGGAAAAGAACTGAAGAAAGTTTCAGGAGCACGTTACGGATAAACTTGACATTAGAAAAAAGGAACGCTATATCTTATACTTGGCCACAGATCGCAACTTGAAAAGTGCAATGCTTCACGCTTGTGCTTGCTTTCCTCTTTGTTGATCCACTTTAGTTTCTTCTGATGTATCAAAATCAAAACATTTCTTTAATGTTAAAGTCGCGTTAAAAAATTTGGGAGGACATAGATTAAACACTCTCATCAATGTAGCCTCAAATAAGAGCCTTTACTCGGACATAACATTGACTACCCCTAACTCTTTGATCCTTCCCATGGTTCAGTCTTCTATATAACTTTGTTTATTTAGTTATTAAGGATAAAAATTGTGTTCCATGGTGGTGAAAATACCCTTTAGAAATGAAGCGAAACCTCCTGAAATGGACCACTCAAGCACTGGCACCTGTAGTTAGGTAGCTACCATGAAATATTCCTAGGGGTCCAAACTCTTAAAATCAAAGATTCGGTACACTAGGACACCATGTCCTTGTTAAGGGACCTAGAGAATGAGGGATAAATTGCTGGAGCCAAGAGCAAAAGTTTTCAAAGTAGGAATTGGGTTGCCTACTACTACTACTACAATAGACGTCAAAGCTTACGGGGAAAAAAAGAAAAAAAAAAGAAAAAACCTTGCCATAGCTAAACATTTGTCTTGTTCGATCAACCATTAGAAAAGGTGAAAGGCATGAGAATATGCTTTCACCGACCTTATCTAGTCTCCACCAATTGTCTTCAATGCTCATTCCTCTTGCATGTTCTCTTGTCGATCTATCCATCCAGCTGCCTTCTTGCATGCCTATTACATCAGCCTATGGCTTTTGTGTCAATGTTTCCTAGTTTTAACACATCAAGAGTGGCAAGTTTCTTGGTGGGTTATTCCTAAATCTAGGAATTTCTTATAATCTTACTTACTTTTGGGTATATATATGTTACGACTTTGTTCCACATTAAAGATAAAATTGGGTCTTTGAATCTAAAACATGGATATATCCTATCTTGTATCTTATATGATAATTGGAACCATCAAAGTTTGCCTAGAGTCTTTTCTGAATTCACGCTTCCTAATATCATAAACCAGGAGGATATGGGGTCACATTTTTAATTATAACATTAAATTTTTTGAAGGCACTAAACAAAAAATTCCAGTTATTAACCAGTTGCATATAACAAAAATTAAATGAAGTACATATATGAATAGCAATCTCAAAATCGTTGATGGGCTAATGGTCTTATTAAATTATTTACATTGATTTTAATGGTTCTTAATCAAGTGAAAAGTTTCTCAAAGTGAAGAAGCAAAGATCTAAATTTAAACTAATGCTAGTTATATGAAATTTTGCATACACATAAATATAGGCTTGTTGATAAATCAAAACAAAAAAAAGACTCTTGATCATCATGATCTTTGTTCATATTGTTGAACTATTTATTAAACCTTTGAATATCATCAATAGTACTATTAACTTTGAGATTTGGAGAGCATATGATGGCTTCTCCTTATTCCTTTGTCCATCTTCTTAAGCTAGATTTTTATGAACAAAAAAATTGCCTTCCTGACTCCTTATCCTCCTTAACTACTCTACTCCTATTCTTCCTTTCTATTTTCCTTCTTTAGTTTTTGCTCATTTTTTGACCTCTTTTGTTTTGCCCAAATTCTTTGCACTACTTACTTCTCTTCTCGTCTGATCTACGTAGCTCATTTTACAAGCCATAATTCGACCATCTTGTTATACTCTTTTCCTTATGCTTGTGTTTGCTTAGGGTGGAGGGACATTTAAGTCTTCCCATATAATTGTTTTTCTTCCTAACCTGTTTCTTACCATTTTCAGGTATCAAAAATTCAAACTTTCCTTTGCCTAAAGTTAGTTGTTGCTTTTTTAGGTATGACTTTTTGCAAAAGTATCCTGGCTTTTGTCCTCTCCCTAAGTAATTTTCCTTCCATACCCTCATCTGCTACTGCCTCGTCTCTTATTGCAAACATTCCTCCTTCCAAATTTGAGACTCAGCTTCATCCATTAAGCCATGCCTCAAGTAGGAGCTATAAAAAAGTTGTAGGTGTTCTAGGAGATCTCTCCCTACATTACTATCCACCAAAGGTAGAGGAGGGTCGAGCTATTGTTGCACCAAAAATTGAGGTGCTCAAGGCTAGTGCAACTAGTTGGAAATCATCCCTAGTTGGCTTTTTGTTGGGGAGTGGACCTCCTTCTTCCAACCATCTCTAACTAGGCTCACAAACTTTGGAAGAACAAAGGTCTTGTGTATGTGCTTCTCATCAAAGATAATTTGGTTATCTTCTCATTCTCTAATAGCAGTGAAGCTTTAAAGGTGATGAAGGAAGGTCTATAGAACATTGGACATCTCCCCTTTTTCCTACAATCATGAAAACTATAAATTAATTTAGATATGATCAAACATTAAAGCATAAAAATTTGGGTGACCATACATAGTGTGCTATTAGAATATTGGAACACTAAAGGGTTTATAGCTTACTAAAGGGTTTAGCTTACTTTTTTGCTTCATTAGAAAGTTATTTTGTATTGATGAGAACATAAAAAGAAGGAGGATTGATTTTGCAAGAGTATGTATTAGCATGAAAATGGCTAAAGAGCTTCCCGACTCTATTCTTATTATTAGGTTAGAAGGAAACAACTCTTTATATGATGATTCTATTATGGTTATTTACAATTGGAAACTCTTACTGAAGATATAAGGCAAACAATGGAGCCATACAGGAAAAATATTAAGAAGGGGGATTATTTTAAATTAATATGGTTCTTAAAAGACAACAGGGATATGGAGCAAGTGAAAGAACATGTGCAACTAAACGATATAGTCCAACATAATGGAGAATTGCATATTGTCTAACCTAATGTTGACCTATGTAATTTAGAAAAATAAGAGATAATTATTGAGAAGGCAAGTGACTAGTTAAAGAATGGTCCTCAATCCCCTCTAATGAATAGGGTTAAAAATAAGGAAAATGATAATGATCAAGAGCTAAATATGGAGAATACAAGTGATGCCATGCATGACAAGCATCATATTTCTTCTCAACATGTAGTAATGGACATTGAGCTTCTTCTTAAATCCCTTATAGAGTTAAAGGAAGATGAATGTCAAAGTGTAAAAAGAAGGAAGTCCGAAAGATGCAATAGGAGTAAGATCTCCAAAGCTAAAACTATCCCCAGATGACTTTTATTGTTTGTAATGTTCAAGGATTGAATTTTCTTAATAAACTTCAAACTTTAAGGGATTTTGTCAATTTTGGATATCCATAATTTTTAGGAATTTTGGAAACCAAGATTAGACAAGTTAATATAAATAGATTAAAGATTTTGGGAGCAAATTGAAAATTTCTTTCAAATCACCAACGCCATTGTTTTTTGGGAAAATTATGTTGGCTTAATACATTAATGTTATTAAGTAGATGAATTGTGGTCTTGTGATTAAGCAATGCATGTTTTAGTTCATTTTTTACCTAAGAATTGTAAGTTGCATGTTTCTATTGTGTATGGGATGGTTTGAAGCAAAATTAGGTTAAAAATAATAATCCTTGGCTAGTTTATGGGGACTTTAATGCCACTATCTATGGATCAGAAGCTAGGGGACACTCAAACCTAAGAAACTTCACTAACGATTTTAAGGAATGTGTGGAAGGGTTGGGATTGGAAGAATTGAGATATGAGGGTTAAATATTTACTTGGAGTAATAAACAGGAAGGAAGAAACTTTCTTAGGAAAAAAATTGGATAGAACTTTGATTAAGCTTACATGGCTCACTAGTTTTTCCAAAAGTAAAGAAAGATTTATGAAGTCTTGATTCCTAGATTATGGACCTATTTAGATTGGAGACTTGTTCCAAAGGGTAAGTAGAAGGTTTTCATTTACATTCAATAATTTCCTTGCTTTTAATGAAAGGTTTTAGGAGGCAATATCAAAAGGCATATCATCAAGGTAGCTTGGCTCTAGACAATTTGTATATATGCAGAGACTAGAATCCATCAATGGTGAATTGAACAGGTTGAAACAAGTAAAGATGTCAAACACCAAGATAGCAGCCTTGGAAGCAAAAGCTAAGCTTGATCCAGGTAGTAAAGAAATTCTATTGAAAAAAAACTTGGCTTGAAAAGTTACTTAAGTAAAAGTGGAGGATCATGCCTCCCTTCTTAAGCAAAGGACTAAGAAATCTTAGATGAAAGAGGGTGATAAATGTACTAAAATTTTCTTCAAATCTATCTTGGCTAGAAGTAACTCCAACAATATTTGTTTAACTATCTCTCAAAATAGGGATTTGATCATTAGTCAAGAGGAATTACTAACTAAGTTAGTGTCTTATCTTAAGAACCTAATTTGCTCTCATTCTCCTAGTTCCTCTTTAGTATAGCTTCCAAAAGGATTTATTAATGTACGGATTGGACAAGAGGAGGGTCTATTACTCATTAAAGATGTTGATGATTTTGAAATTTAACAAACTATGTTCCATATGAATGGACAAAAGGCTCCTAGTATTAATGGTCTAAATGGCTTTTTCTTCTATAAAGCATGACCAATTTTGGGTTTGATAGTGAAACAAGTTGTTAAAGAGTTCTTCAATAGTGGAAGTTTGTTCAAAGAGATCAATAAAACTTTCCTATAAGTTACACCTAAGATCCCTAATCCTTCATCTTTTTGGGGACTATAGTCTAATTGTTTGTAGCGACTCTTTTTAAAGGAAGGCAAATTGGTTACGATATTCTCATTACAAAAAAATATTAAAAAGGTACTTTAGGAAGCAATTATAACAAAATTGTGATACTAAAGTTGACTTCCTTAAAGCATTTTAGTGCTTAAGTTAGGAATTCCTATTGAAATTGCTTGAGGCACTTGGTTTTCTTATATGTTCAAGAAATGGGTGAAGGCTTGTATCTCCTTAACGTTATACAATGTGTTAACTAATGGAGTAACCTTAAAGCTTTTTTAAAGGTGAAAGGGGAATATCTATAGAGGCATTGACTCAACTTTTGAAGCATAATATCTTAAGGAAATCTAGCTTTAAATATCATAATAAGTGTAAGAAAATTAAGATAATAGTTTATGTTTTACAGATGACTTGTTACTATTCTCTAAGACTGAAGCAAAGACAGTACTATTCTTGATGAAACCCCTAAGGCAATTTAAAGAGCCTTTTGGTTTAGACATCAACTTAAAAAAAATCCATATTATTCTTGCTCTAATACTATACCACATGTAGAAGGACTTAAAGCATTGACTGTTAAGGCTACAAAAGCCCTTCCTCTAATATATTTAGGACTACCATTAATGAAAAATCAATAGAGAATGGGTAGTTGGACTAACAAGGCACTCTCCTTTGGTTGAAGCCGCCAACTAATCAAATCTATAGTCAATTCTATGCACATTTACTAGGTGCACACATGTTATATCCAAAGGTCTAATTAAGAATATTGAAGGAATAATAAGGAAATTCTTGTAGGGAAAAATCAACGTTGGAAAATATAATGCAAAGGTCAAATGATTAGAGGTATACAGACCCCTTGATGAGGGAGGACTTGGTATCACTCTTATAACTTTAACCAAGAAGGTTTTGATGATTAAGAGACTTTGGAGAGTGTTAGTGGATAAAAAAATGTTATGGAAAAGATAGATGCATAGTTATATATATTAAAAGGGATATTAGTTGAGCTCTAAAAAGCAAGGCTTGTTATTATTGGTTTAGTACTCAATTATATAAGAGTGGGGCCTAATATGAGTTGTAGCGTAAGGGATGAAACCTCAGCTTTTCTATGATATGACAACTGAATAGGAAATGGGACCTCCAATTTGTAAATAATTTTCCAGCTCAAATAAAGGTTAGTAATTGGATTGAAGAAAGGAAATAGAGCAATTATCCAAGAGAATTAAGTCATTTAATTCCTAATTACTCTCCTAATATTTTGCTAATTGTTACCTATGTGTGGAACAATCAATTAAATGGTAAGTTAACAAAAAAAGCTTCTGGGGGTGGATTAGACTAAGATATCATATTATGGTTTGGCACAAACTTATATGGGATATGAATCTTATGTCTAGAGCTTCTTTCTTTATATGGTTGATAGCTAAGAACAAAATTAGCACAATTGAGAGACTTCACTTTCTTCAAATGTTAGACATTTGAATTTTATTTAGACTAAAAGTTGAAATCATGTCATATATATTTCTCTAATGCAACTATTTTAATGCCATATGGAAGCAAGTTAAGGAACTTATGAATTGGAGGGCTAATATAGGAAGCTTCTCGAATTGTATCGTATGGCTATTAGATAACTATAACACTATCTCTATTGGTGATCTTGCTGCTATCTAATTTTCCTTGGTACCTATCTACAAATTATATGGATGGAAATTAATGATAAGAGATTTAAACAACAAGAAAGGCAGTAAGAATAAACACTGACTTGAGCACTTGCTTGGACAAGATAACTAAGTCTTTGTGAAAAAACTAAGGAACTAAGTGGCCACATATTGCATGTAAGGAGAATAGACTAAAAGTTGCCTTGTTCACATATAATTTTAAAGGTTGGATGTTACTATAACATGGAAGCATAGAGAGAATAGATACATGTATCATTCTAGAGAAACAAGTCCCAACTACTGTACATGCAGGTTCCAAATTTAAAGAGAAGTTGGAGTAAGGACTCACAGTTGCATATCTTGGCTCCAATTGTGAGCATTTGGTTCTAAGGAGCTTCTGATCAAACCCAAGTTGTGCATGATAACCTAGAGAGGAAGGAAGCATTAACAACCTAGAAAATTACCCTCATATGCTTTCTACTTATATTCTAGACAAGTGAGAGAAAGGAGTAGAGACTTAAAAAGATTTAAAGACTGAAAAGAGAAGCTATGATGAACATGGTTGCATTCATCATGTTTTCTATAACAATATAGCAAGGAGCTTTTGTTAGTTCAAAAAGGAGAGTTGTTGTGTGATTGAGGACAATGGTTTATGCTAACTTGATCTAGTAAGTTTCCTTGTGTATGCATATAATGCACGTGGTTTGGCACATCCCCCACACTTGTCCAATATAATTGATATGTGTCTTCTCTTCACTAACTGAAAGTACAAATTTGTATTATTAATGGCCTAAACATGTATCGTGTCAATTAATTTTATCTCCCATTTTAATGAATTTTTATTAAAAAACTTTAAGATCTCTTAATCTTGAAAAGAAAAGCATGTTACTAAACTCATCTACACTATGTGAATATGATAGAAAAAAATACTTAGAAATAATTTATACTTTATTTTATAGTTTAATTTACTTCTTTAACATTCAAGTTTGGTCAATTAGACCTTGAACTTTATTCTTTGATATTAAACTAATTCATTTTGAGCTAACAACATAATCTAAATTTTACATGAAGATAAATAATATTGATGTATCACAAAATTGAACACAATTTATTTTGATCTTTTACTTCTTTTATTAATTTCCTAAGTGAAAATTTGGACAAATAATTTAAAATTTTGTGCAACTTCAATTAATATAGTAATAATCTAACGGGACTTAAAATTATAATTTAAATTAGATCATTAGTCTTAAATATATGAAAATTACCAAGTTTATAGGAAATGTTGCTGTGATTCTTCTCATAAAAGACAAAAAGTAAAATGAGCTACGTACTACTTTCAATTCATAATCTACTTTTCTACTTTTTTTGACAGAAAATGAACAGATACAGCAAGTTTATAGGAAATTGTCCTTGGTATACGACAACCACCATCCCGCATGCCTCTCTACTATTCTCTCTATATATATCTCCATATATTAAGGCCTATACTTGCTCTCCACTACCAAAAGCTCCTCTCTAATCTTCTGATTCATCAACCACCACATTACTCCATAATATCTTCTGTTGGCATAGACTATAGAGACAAACAAAAGCTATGAACAAGTTCAAGACTTCTCAGATTCTCATGCTTTTTCTTCTGGCTGCTCTTCTCTTTATTACACCCCTCATATCCTCCTCTTTAAGGCCCAAGTACCTCTACCTTATCATTAATCTGCTCATTTTTGCTCTGGGGGCTGAAGCTGGCTTGCTATCTACTTTCTCCAAGCCTTTAGAGGACAAAAAACATGCTGTTCCAGTTATCAATAAAGCTGTGGTATCATCACCCGCAGAAAGTAATTCCTCTACTCAGACCAAAGTTAGTACTCCTTGCAATGAAAAGAAGGCAAAGGTGGTCGAGAAATCTCCATCTGCGAAATTTAATGCTAATGCTGAGAAGGTGGAAAAAGTGAGAAAGTGTCCCTCGATGCCAAGTCTTTTCTTTATCGGAGGTGGAGAGACAGAAGCAGAAGATCACGTGTCTCTCCATGAAGAGCATATTCATGAAGAGCTGGAAGAGGAAGTTGGAGGGCTCAGTGGGCAAGAGCTATTTACCAAAGCTGAAACGTTCATAGGCAACTTCTACAAGCAGTTGAAGATGCAAAGGGAAGAGTCATGGAAGAGGATTCATGGTTTTTACCAGAAAGCCTTCTAGTAATTTTGTTCTAGTTAGATGCCTAGCAACGTCATTCTAGGTCACACATTAACAGTCCAGCTAGAGTCATTGGTTTATTGGATGGAGCCGGAGGGAAATCATATAAATTACGATATGGTTCTTTCTTAAGTTGTGGGTTAATATGTATACTGCTACTTGCTGCATATGTTAGCTGCTTATCATAAGGTCTCGTAGTTATGTTCTTGAATCTACGACAGGAAATTAGTGGTAAACTCTAGTACTCAACAGTTGATATATAGAATGTAAGCTACTGGTGTCATGGGTATATCTATTGAATGATCCATACGAATTTAGTTGGAATCTTATTTATGGTCTTTTGCTTGAATCATAATGATGAGATATGTTTATTGTTAAAATTGATGCTTCAAGTGTCTGGCAAGAGTCAATCTATAGTTCCATATTATATATGAAGTGAACATGTCTTTCTTTCTGAGACTATGGATTCACCTTCAGTCAATCCAGACAACTTTAAGTTTCATTCCAGGAGGCAATATCAACTTGTATAGACTATAGATATTCAGGCTCAAAATATCGGAGCGTTTTTTCTTTTTTCACTTCTATTCTCTGTAAAATAATCCAGAAAAAAATATTTGAATACTGAGATGTCAAGATGTAAGTAATTTTATTCTTTCATATGCATAAGCCATCATGAGTACTCTTAATGTAAAGAAAAAGGGAGGGAATAGTGCAGGCAGCATATTTGTTTGTAACTAAGAAGTTGTATGTGAAGCAAGTCAATAACCTGGGAACAATGTTACCATGCATATTGCCTGAATAGTTATGGGATACAGTATCAGGATGATCCAAAGCAAACACCATTGCACTGTTATCAAACAACAAAATCCTGGAGAAAATTTCTGGTCCCAAAGATTGTTTTCTAAGTCCTTTTCTCTCCTTTTCTAACAATTTCTCTTCTTCTTGGATTTGATTGAGGCCAAAAACAGAACTCAAGAAAAGAGAGAAAGTTTTCCTGAAACAGATAATGAGCAAAGAGTGCATACACAAAAGGAAAAAAAAAAAAGGAAAGTTTAATGTACGTAAAGAACTGGCTGCAATATCAAGGAGTCTTTACTTCTTCACCTATCAATTCTTCAGGACATAATGCAATAGAATTTGACAAGATTTGAAGTTTAAATTTGTATGCACACAGTTGTGACATGCTACCACTTTCTTATTGCTTTGATACACATAAAAGTGAAGTTCATGTTCCCCACTTTTCCTCTCCGACGTGTGAAAAAGCTCTATTCTATGGTCAACAATGCATAAAAATTGAGATGAAAAGAAGACCCTTTAAGCACTGTAGGATAAGATCTGGCTAAAAGTACAGCAAGTGTATCAGCGTCAACAGACATGTTTTGGCAATAAGTTTGTGCTGTTGAAGCCTTTAGACAGGATAATGACTAGTTTTATTGAAGCTGAAGTTGAAATTGAAATGAGATTTAAGGAGCTTTCTCATCTAGAAGACTAATTGTCTTTGCTTGAA
Organism: Erythroxylum rufum; assembly: GCA_027478365.1. Classification (NCBI taxonomy): domain Eukaryota; kingdom Viridiplantae; phylum Streptophyta; class Magnoliopsida; order Malpighiales; family Erythroxylaceae; genus Erythroxylum; species Erythroxylum rufum. The sequence continues at coordinate 36,062,940 of JANIHZ010000005.1, forward strand.
GTTTACAGTTTTTAATTTTTGTGGTACAAGCAAAATTATTGTTTGGGAATTTCTTGGATAATACTGTTATACAAATGGGAAAGTAAAATAGGCCAAGAATCTTCATGATAGGAGTAGTTCTGGTACTGCAAGCTGGCGAGGTTAGTTGCTCTTAGCCATATAAGAGGGAGCAGGTAAAACATTATTGATCTCTGACGCCAGGACATTGTACAAACTTGGGTTCATCGACCTTATCATACTTAGACCTGAATTTTAATTCTTGTAAGAATCAACTACTAAGACGAAACCTATAACGTTGCCATTGAAGATGAGATTTTACCCACAACCAACATATAATGTGAGATAGGTGTGAGAGAAGGATCCCTTTATTAAAAAGAAGGATATATGTTTGTGGGGTAAATGTGCTTGGAGTATATATTTCCAAAGGATTTTTTATCTTTTGGATCTGCACCTCATTTCTTTCAAGAAAGTTGGCTCCCTTTTCCCCTTTGTCTTGATATCTCTGTGGTTGTGAGTGTGAGAAAGAACAAGGCCGGCAGTCTTTTGCTTTTTTCTTTTCTACACGAACTTAAAATTCCTTCAGCATTTGTGACGTACATATGGGGGGACCGTAGAGTGGCTGCTTACACTAGATCCTTATCTTGCTTTTTACAAGAAGTGTCTTGGATATTCTCATCAAAATGTCTCACTCCATTACCATTTTAGAGTCCCATCGGTTATTATCAAAAGATTCAAGCTTTTGATCCTAAATATTCTGAGAGACAGATAATTATCACATCTTCCTGATAAAAATTTTAGCATCTTTAGTCCATTGCCTGCAAATGATGATGAGTATTATAAGATCATCATCCCTGCTTAGATTTTTAATATTCCCAAATAGAGGTCAAATGGTGACAAGTGACAAGAGCTTTAATGCTCCCTCTCCAAGAGATTTGTTCACATGCTGAAATCTTTTAGACCTTTCAGATCAAGCATCTACCAAAGAATCTTAAATTCATCGGCTACATGAAGGAGAATGGCATCTAATGCTAAGGCTGCGTCTTGAAAGTGAAGGACTATATTACGAAGAAGCAGGATTGTTTTTCAACTTCTTAACATTAAACAAAAACAAGAATACAATTTATACTTAACATAGAACATTCTAGTTTTAAAC
>JANIHZ010000005.1:36105804-36133933 GCA_027478365.1 Erythroxylum rufum
ACCATGGGTTAAGATTTTCCGAGAAACTAGATTAGGTAATATAGAAAGTACATCTTGAAATTAAATAATCATAGGTTGTATGTCATGTATTTGTCACGAATGATGTGAATTTACTTGTTTGCATACTTCAGATTATTATCAAACAAATAGGATAATATTTTGATGATCCTACAACTAGATATGTTCCCCCAAAATAATACATGTGACAATATGACCCACTAAACAATATAAACTCGGTCTATTGGTAATTTTAAATCAACATGTAGTATTAATCAATATAAACAACAATGACATATCTATTTTGAAAAAGGCATAGTGACTAATATGAAATAATTTGTTAAAAGGTGATTATATCGTCTACACCTAAATTAAATCTTAAATTTTTATAAGAAAAATAAATGTAATATAAAAGACTAGGAATCATTCTCACAGGGAATTCTAATATGTTAACCATTACATGACAAACTGATTAATGAAATGGAGCGATATGATAATAGAAAGTTTGTAATAAAAAATAACAAATTGAATTCAAAAATAATAAAGGTGAATTATTAGTTAAACCAACATTAGTTTACAGTCACATCCACCGTTGGAACTACATTGATCATCGATATAAACTAAAGTTATTTTATTAATGAAATATTCATTGCAATACTTAATACCTGTCTTTTCTTATGATTAGGTAACCATAAAGAAGTAATCTAATAACCCTAATTTCTTCACAACTTTATATATGGTCTAAAATTTAATTAATTAATAGCTTAAAAAAAAGACTAACATAGTAAGACAACTCAATATCTGCAATTGCATTTAATCTAGTTAAATGCTTTTTGTAAAAGCTAATAATTCTTGATGTAATAAATTACAAACTCCTAGTCACTACAAAGATTAAAGGGAATAAAGATTTATGTATTTACTATTTAATCTAGTAGTTGAATATTTCAATTAATAAACTAATCACATGCATTAGAAATTAATCAAAGCAATGATAAAATATAAGCATAGAAGAGTAAATAGAAATAATTTGTATTAAGACTCAATTATCTCATAATCTACGAAGTTCCAAGGGCTTTAATTCCCTTAAACCTAGATATATGGTACTGCTACCGCCTGCAACCAAATTTAAAAAGAAACCAACTTTCTGTAATACAAATTAATGTAGTAGTGGAAAGTAGAGATTGTTCCCACAAGAAATTTTTAACGGCAAAGGTTATAAGAGTTTAAAACTAAAACAAATTTGGGAGGGGGGAGTCACGTAATTTAAGAAATTAGAACTAACAAAAACTTAAATTAAACGAAAGTATTCAGATCTAAAAATTTAGTAAAAAAACCTTGGTTTTGGCTCACCGACTTTATCACGCTAATATGGATCCTTGATATAAAATTCAGTTCATCAACAAATATTCATTAGGTGATGTTTTCTTTTAAGTTTAAATGAATAGAAATATATATTCTAAGCATTCTTATTAATCAACAACTTAGATATGACCATAAATTTATTTGAGTAATAGCTTTAAGAACTAAGAAACCAATGAATAAGAAAACAAATGTATGACATGCATTTAATCAAGATGAGTTTCTTCTTAGAATTTCCAACTCTAACGTAAAGATGGTAATCCTAATTGTCACTTGTGATTAGTAAAACTGAACGTCATATTTTACTAATCTGGCTATTAGACGAATCAATTCCTAGTTGCACATCCTAGAAATTATCCAATTCAATCATAATAGCAATTCGGAAGACACTCAATATTCATCAACAAAACAAACTTTATTGGAACATCTCACACATAATAAATGATAATATAGTTTCCCTAAACCAAGAAAAAGGATTTAGCTACTCATAACAAAAGTGAAAATCAACAAAGAAATAGCTAAATATAAAGTCTCCATCCCTGGTCTTTCCTAGAAAATTCAAAAACTCCTAGAAAAATACTACAGAAAATGAAAGACCTAACTATGGCTATCGAAAACAAGAAGAAAAACTGCAAAAAAAATTATGCAGAAGAATGTAAAACTATCCCTAAGGTGGTCTGACATGAACAATGACGCCCATCTTCATTTATCTCCTTTGATCTTCCCTTTTTTCCATTATCTTTTGCAGATAATCTTCCCCTCAGATTCAGGTGGTCGATTCCCATCAATAAGGATGCAATATGATTCTCCTAATCATACAAATCTGAAGTGGATCAGATCTACATTTTAAAAATAAATCTTGCAGATAGATTTTTTCCTTACATGTGCCCACGCTGACTCACTGAATTTGCTGCCAATTTGAAATTTTCAAATTATCCTTACTTCCCTTACATCTTTTTGACTCAATTTGATCTCTTAAGTATTGAAAATCATTTAAGAATAATTACGAAGCAAATCCATCAATTTTAAATAATAATTTCAACACATTAAAGAGATTTATATATAAAATAAGCACAAAATGACAACTTAACAATATAGAATCCACTAAAGACCGTAACTTGTTACTAACATCTATTGAAGAAAAGAAGAATAGAATTTAATAAAGAAGCTGGAAAAATACTGAAGAGAAGTGGAGTCATTCTCCTTCTACCCCTAAGTTCCTTGTATAATTAAATTGTCCTACATTTTATTGGAAAAATATAATTTTATAACTTGTAAGAAATTATATGGTCATATATTGGTTACTACTCCATAAGAATGGATAAAAGAAGGACTTTGGTCTTAAAACACTTGCTACACTTATAACCTAAAACATTAACCCATACATTATACAAAAACCTCTGTTGGCCATATGTCACTAATTTTAGTTATATGGTCACCTCGTGTCAAAGCCTATGACATCTTCACATTTTAGCTTTATTCTCCTCATTCGAGATTAGTTAGGATTTTTCTGCTTCTTGCCCTTATTGAGCTTTTCTTATTTTCTCCATAGATACACCATAGTGTCTGGCTCTTAGTCGTTATTTCTAGAACATGTTCTTTGATCTCGCCCTAGTTTTTGTGTCTTTGCTCGATATGCAAGTTGTATCATAAAGTTTTCACTATTTAGCCTACTGGTGGCTTTATTTTCTCTTACGTATTTTGCATATCTGCTTGATGCTCTAGTGAATTGTTTTACCTTTTTGCAAGTTTGATTTTCTCCTAAGCCTTTATCTCTATCTAACTCTTTATGATATAGCTAGTATTAAGTTGTAATTTTTGGCCATTAAATTCAATAATATTTGTTCTCTTGCCCATTATATAGTTTCCATTACAAGTTGACTAAATTATTTTTCAATTCCCTTAAAATATCTCTTGTTCCATTCCTCTTATAGTTTATAGAGACAAAATCCAAAAGCAATTAACATGAGTGATCTATCTTCTTTTAGGATAGTAGTTAATATAAACCATGAGATTGCCTTTTAGAATTAGTCACCATTTCTATTTTGAAGGCACAATTTCTTAATGGAGCTTCATATCTCATTATAGAATCTACATCTAAAGAATATATGATCCATAGATTATGCTTCTCCTTTACATAAGAAGCACTAAGCCTTCTTTTAACTATTAGTCATATGTGGAATGATAGTTTTGGTAGTCGACACCTATTTTAGACAATTTTGTACACTCCTTTTATCCTTAGTGGGTCTCTTTCCTATCCAAATGCATTCATCCTCCCTATTTGTATTAAGTTTGTAAGGAGGTAGAAATTTCATTACATCCTTAAGCACATTACTCCACTAATCTCCCTGTATCCACTTACCCATTTTAGTATTACTTGGGAATATATTGATCTAAGGGAAGCATAGTTGAGTCTTTATCAGGGGACCTATTTGGTTTAATTTTCATATAGTAGTTATGCTATATTTCCATTCCCTATTTTTCTACTTGGTGTTCCTTACCATAGATTCTCTCATTTTAAGTAATTGTGTGATACACCAAGAGTAAGAGGGTTGCATTTGATTTACCATAAGCTATTTCCTTTTAGGATGTATGTCTATGCCCACTTTACCCTAAATGTCCTCTTTATCCATCATTAACCTTTATATCCTTTTCCCTAACAAAACTTTGTTAGCCAACTGATAAGAACAATTCCTAGCACTTCTTCATTCATTGGTGTATAAACCTCTGTGGCGCTTCCTTCTTACTTCCCTAGCCTATAGGAACCTTCTTATGTTTTTATTAATAATTTTACTCATTTCCTTGGCCAATAAGACGTGTGAAGACTAATAAATGTGTAAGGAGCTGTTGATTGATTTAATTAGTTGTAACATTCCAGCATGTGATAACTTTTTATTATACCACATTCTTATTATCTTTTTAACCTTTTCAATCAAAGGAATGCATCCAACAAATTATAGTCTCCTTGTAACTAGAAGATTCCATAAGTAATTGAAAGGAAGTTTCATAGCCCTCTTACCAGTGATTTTAAAAAGCTTTTATGAGTAGTACATTACACTTGCTGATAACACTAAATGGCTCTTCTCTTTATTTAATACCAATCTTGATATCTCTTTAAGAGTACGTAAATAGGACATAAGGGGAGCATACTGATCTTTCATAAGATCTAGACAAAATTAATAACTCATTAAAAAAATCTAAGCATGTTATATTGAGCTCCTACATCTACTACAAAATTTGAAAGAAGGGTTATTATTAGTGTTGAACCTCACCAACCTTGTAAAGACCTTCATGCACAATATAAGCAAATATAAGGATATTACATCACCTTATATAAGTCTTTCACCTTTAAAAACATGTATGGGTTCTCTATTGATAAGAAATGAGAATGAGGCTAAGGTAATACACAAAATTATCCACTGCTTAAATTTGGCAAGGAATTCAAATGCATCAAGTACTTGATCCTGAAATTTCTAATTGATTGAATCATAGGCTTTGTGGAAATCTAATTTTATAGAACAATTTCTAGGTGCATTCCTTCTATGGTATCCTTTTAGGAGTTCTTGGTTAAGGATCATATTGGCCCCTATATGTTTTCCTGCCAAGAAAGCATATTGAGTTGGATCCACATTCTTCTTTAGAGCCTTTCTCAATCTCTTAGTCAGAATTTTAACTATGATATTCTAAATAAAATAATAGTAGGCTATTGGAATATATTCACTAAGAGAGTTGGTATTAATAAGAAAAATAAATAAGCTTAACATAAAGGAGAGAAAATAGATCATAGTAACGTGGTCCCTGACCTTCAGAATAAGGCATAGAAAGGTCTTGTCTAATGACATCCTACCCTTTTCAAACATTTCCAAAATAACTTTTATAATCATGCTTCTTACTTGAGGTTTGGTCTTTTAGAAAAACACACCATTTATGCCATTGGGTCTTAGGGCCTTTTCAAGGCTCAACTCAAACACAACTTGCTCAATAGCTCTAGGAACAATCATTTCACTAATCTCTTTTAGAAAAAAATTGATTTCTATTAAGGGATTCAAGTGCTTGTGGAGTGGATCTACTTACTATTAGAGCACTTAGAGATTTTGTAAAGAACTTGAGAGCTTCCTCCTTGTGTTATTGTCATTAACTAAGGAATATATCCTATTATGGTTCTTCCTTGAATGTATGGTTTTGTGGAAATAACTAACATTTCTATCAACTTATACTATCCATTTCATCCTCGCTCTTTACTATATAAGGTAGAAATTATTACTTTCAACTATTGTAAGAGATTTAATGCATTCTTCTCCTTATTTCACAACTTTTCATCCTTATGATGTTTATACATCTACTCTTAAACCACTTTTAGCTTTTCTTTAGCATTAGCTACCACCTTAGAAGTAGTACAGTCTTTACCATCCTTGAGCCTTTTGATTTTCTCTTTGATCTTGGATAATTTCCTCATATAGATAAAGGTTTAACATCCTGGATATGATAAGCAAGCGCCCATTCTATAGCTTATCAAAATTAACATCCCCAGTTAAATTGTTTTTAAATTTAAATGAAAAGTATTTTTTGGTCTTGGTGGATAAGTCCTAGACTACTAGGGGGAGTGATCAAATATTTTTAGACTAAGGAATAAGACTTTACTTTAGTAAAACCTTACCAACCACTCATTATTAACCATTGGTTTATCCAATTATCCTATAATTTTATTGCTATTTATATCTTCTTGTTGTCATTCTTTAGCTAAAAAAAATCATAACCCACATATTGCTCTCCAAATTTAGTCAAAATAGAATTTAAAAATCCTAAAATGTTTGATTGTGAATATGAGTTCTGGAAAATCCAGCCACTATTGAATGTGGCCATGCCTAGTCATCTGGAATACTATTGTTAGTTTTTGTCTATTACTTTATATGTACTTTAATTTTTGCCTTTGTTAATTTCTTTTAGCTCTAAACCTGCTAAAGAATACCTAGATGCAAAAAATAAGCAAATCCTTTAGATTGTACGAAGAATTACACATAAGAAAAGGAATTATAGTTCAAAATAACTATAGTTATCAGTTCTATCAAATTCCCCTACACTTATCTTTTACTAGTCCTCAAGTAAAACGTAGATAAAACAAAACAAAAAGAAATAAGAAAAACACAACAATTCCATCAATCCACTTCTCATGAATAAAGAAACTGCATACCTTAAAATTCAAACCAATCAATATTCAAGTGGCAATACACATCGTAATTAAACTTCATAAGGAAATACACACAAAGATAAACAAAGACAACCTCATTCTAAAGCATGTACAAAGTTTTAATGATTCTTCTCAAGACTATCACTAATAATAATCATTTGTTTAATGGTTAGATATTTTTCTCAAGTTTGTCTAATGAAAATAACCTACCATATGCTTACTTATACACCATCAGAAGGACTTTATTTCAAGTTATAATAGGGTTGATGTTTAAGGCAAGAATGAATAGGTAGGAAGGGCTAAAACCATAAACATTAGTAAGGCATCCAAACACATATAGGGAACAACAACATAAATCAAAACCATGATATTCAACTCAATTGGAAATAGTTAACAATTGGTTCACTCAATTAATTTATATGAAGAAGATGTATTGTACATTGTAATTCTTTCTTGCTGCCATTCTCACCATTTTATATTTTTCTTTTTTATGACCAAAAAAACTTAAACTAAAGTATAGAGACCATAATATAAGGCAATATTAATAACAAAATATTCAATCCTATACACCTTAGAAACACTATTTTGATTCCTTATTCCCTATTGTTAAATTTGTAAGAGACTTTGGTTTAAATTCCTTATTAACATCTATAGCTGGGTAAGGATATTTAAGTAGAGAATTTGTGCTTGTAATATAGTTATAACATAAAAAGAAAGGGGTTGTTGCTCAAAGGGGGTTAACTAGGGATATCAAATTGGGTTAGCTTTTTAAGCTATAATGAAAGCCTTTTTCATTGTTATATATACATATATTGATTTGGTCTTGAAACAGTTCCAAACAAGTTCAAGAAAAAATTCATATAAAAGAAAACAAACTTCAAAGAAAACATAAATTGATTTGGATGTTTCAATAATTTATGACTCAAAAACTCACATTTTATTTAAGTCACCTTAACTTCACAAAATGCTTTATCAACTAATTACAAAGTATATCTAAGTGCATACTACTAGCAAATTCAGCTATTCATCATGTTGCTACTCCCATTATTAAACGACTAAATCCTTAAGCATTCATAGAATTCAAACCATTCAACAAAATAAAATAAACAAGATGACACACTAAGATAAAAAACAAAACACAATAAAAAAGTAAAGATATACATACAAAAAAAACAAAAAAAAATAAAAACAATTAAACCATCCCACACTAATTGAAAAATTATCCAAACTATTATGTGAAAATTATAAAAGAGTGATAAGTGGAAGAACTTCCCTAAATATAGGGAATAGAGAGGCAAAGTGAGCACTTATTGAGAAGGGTGATAAGGTGTGAACCCTTAGTCCATGAAGAAGGCCATCAAGTTGTGCTCTATATGATTAGTTTGTTTTTAATTCTATCCAAGTGCGTTAGGATTCCAAGGGACATATAAGTGAATAAAGGAAAAGGAATGTATATCAAATGTTGATTGTTAGATAGTCTTTATATAGCTACTGCCCTATTACGTTAGATAGTCCAAGATGAAGAAACAACTAGACTAAGTGGCATAAAGTTGAAACTATCTTTAGGTTAATTCATGGTGATACTGTTGGAAACTAACTGTGATCAAATCACTGATGTAGTGAAAAATAAAATTTTTACAGTTTCTGATCAAATCCGAATAATTAAATAACTTGAATAATAAAACACAAATCGTAAAATAAGAAATCCTACCTAATTTATTTTTCATGTTGAAATCCTTTAAAAGCTTTTCGACTTGTCAATCACAAGTTTTTCACTTGTCTAACCTCTGTATCTATATAATAACTTCTCAACTCTTGAGAGGAACTAAGCAGGAGTATCAGCTCCCTGATGCTTATTCTTATTTATAGAAAAAGAAAGCATTAAGTTTTAAATTTTTTAATAAAATTAAATTCATTAATTATAATTAAAGTTATACTCTAATTATAATTAATTTAATTTTAATAAAATCAAATATCTCATATTTTATCCGTAAAGTTAATTTTATAATTAAGTTCTACTTAATTAAAATTGATTTTTCCTTCATAAGCTGCTCTTTAATGTGTGACCCATTAGGTTTCTAATATATTAACAATGATTATAAATTATATTTCTAATTCATAATTAGAATCAGATAATTAAAACTCTTTTTAATTTATCTTTAATTCTCTAATTAAAAAATTTATAATCATAGATCAAGATTAACGTCTAGTAACATGTCATAATCTTAAGCAATAGTTAGTGAGGTGTTGGCTAATTAGGCATTCATTCAAGAACAACTACTAGGTTTCACCGTAGTTACTCAACTTTGAAACTTCAATTTGGACTTGAATAAAAATGATGCTATCTACTGGAAAGGAACCTCTTTAGGATTATTCTCATTCTATAATTTGGCTTGAACTAAACATGCTCTTCCCCAACAATAAAAGTCTGTATTACATTATTACGATGATCTCTTTATGATGCTACATTTGTTGTATTTAGCTTATATTAATTGTACTCCCAAAGTTAAGCACTCACAAGGTTTTGTTTTAATCTAGCTTGTATTTGGTAAATTTTATGTCCTTTTGAGGTTATAAATTCATTTTTATTTTTTAATTAAGATTTTAACATTTATATTTTAATGTTTAATATATATTTTAAAATCTTTCATAATGCTTTTTTGAGAGTTTAGTTCAAGTATACATTAAAAAGAAGATTTTGAAATACTTTAGCCTACTTTGGTTCTAACTCTTTTTTAGAAGAGCCTGTGATGCCATTATATTTTTTCATTTATCAAAAAGAGAGAATAAAGGCTTTCTAATGTGCGTATGCTAAAAAATTACTATTTTGTGACATAATGAACGACAATACATATGAGATCACAGAAATAGAAAATTATTGGGTGCAATGTTCTCGAAATTTTTTAAGCATGTGAAACAATTCTTTATCTTATATATACAATAAATTAATTAAAAGTTCCAATTTAGGGGAAAAAAGCCATTATACCAAAGTGCATTGTGGTGGTTGTCACCAAAAGGCATCACGTCATCACCACCAAATCCCACGTGTTCTTCGGGGTTCATCATGTCTATGAACCATTGTTGTCTCTGCATCTTCTCCATATTCACATCAAAACTTGGCATTTGGTCAATCTGTTGTGCTGCATGCTCTACACCAGCAGATGCAGATGATGATGGCTGAGTAATAGCTTGAGAATAATTAGTTTTGATCCCCTTCTTATCCTTATTATTAAGAATGTCATCAAGTTTCTTGTGAATCTCCTTCAATTTTTGGTCTATAACCCATCCAAGGTCATTCAAATCCATCAAGTTCAAGTGTTGCAAGCTGATCTTGCCTGCACCCAAGCTTTGGAACATCACTTGGTTCACCTCCTTTTCCCTGTTGTCTTTTCTTTGCTTCTTGAGCTGTTCATTGGCTTTGGCAATCCTTTGCCTTAGGAAACTGTCTTGATTCACCATCTTCTTGCTTTGTTCCATCTCAGGCATTTGGTTAAACAAAGAAACCACTTCTTGTACCCCAAAAGTTGATGGCCAAACCTCTGGTTGAGAGTCATAAGGACTATAAATGATGGCACAGGCTTTAACATCACAAAGGGTGCTCAATTCGCTTACCTTCTTCATTAGACCCTTCTTTCTTTTCTTGAACGTTGCTTTTCTGGCGGAGTCATTAGTAATGTAAGCGAGCTTCACCTTCTTTCTAGTCATGTATATATCTTTGCTGGGTATTGTATTGTTACACCCCAACAATGCATTCTATATATAGGGTTGAAAGAGATACCAGCATTAACATTCATGATTATGTTGTTGCTAATCTTTTGGTTGTACATATTTATTTTGGTCTAATTTTTGGGAAGCATTAATTATTAATTAATTAGGACAAGCACCACTTTTAGAATGAATAATCAAGTATATCTTACAAGGTTATTAAGGAGATAACAATGGATATGTTAATTAATTTATGGAGTTGGCAAATATAAAGCAAGATGAGATGGTATATATCAAACAATTAACGTTGGATATATAAGGTCATGCGTTTATTGTTTAATTAACTTAGCATTTCGGTCTGAATCAGTATTATCTCTAAAATGATTTATATAGAAGATGTAAAAAGCTCCCATTTCGTGGGTATATTTTCTGGTTTATTAACAATAATCAATAAAATTCGGAAATATTCTCTTAGTTGTTATTTACCTAGCAAATCTTTTATTTGTTTATAATTATTAATATAATTAAAATACTTGTTCCTTTGAATTTGAAGTGAATTGGCCATATATGTAACCTTACTAATTAGGTATTTATAATTTTTAAATTTAAAATATCATTTCAAATCTATGATAGAAGAATCAGTAGTTTGGAGAAATGTTAATTAGTTAAAAAAGATAAAAGAGAATTGTTTAATACTAAAATATTTAAATGTTAATCAGTAGTTTAGAGAAACGTTCATTTTATGTTCCTTGAATTGGTTTTTGAATAGTTATTTATTGGTAAACAAACCAAATGGGTGTTTTTTTAATCTAGATTTATAATATTTTATATGCTTTTATTTATGCCATAGTCATGATAACAAATAGAATATCAATATTTTAATGCCACTAACTATCTTTGACCTCTATATTTTCTAGCAAGTAGTTTCACAAGTTAGACATTTCATTGATCTAATTTAAAGGCCTCAGTTATTTATATTATCTTACCATTATCAATTCTGAACCTTAGCTCATTGTATAAGTTCCATCTTAGCATAAGTAACTACGTCATTGTCCATGAATCAATTGTTTTTCGTCTAATTTCCAAAAACTTTCACACTTTAAATACTTGAAGTGTATCCACTTCACTTATGAGGTCTCTTTTTTAGTTAAGAGTCTTCGAATTATTTTAGAAATTAGAGCCTTGTTGATAAATTTGATGGATGTATACAATGACAATTCCTCCTTCCTACTTTGGCATATAGAGATTTAACAGTTAGACTTTAGCTATTACATTTTTATTTAGGTCACCAAACGACAAGAAGTATCTCAATATTTTTCTACATTGTTTTGATCAGATATTTAGGAAAAAAGAAGCAAGATAGCCAATATATGCATAGTGTTGATGAGTTAAACTCTACCCGCAAATGACAAGTACCTATTATACCATTTCCTAATTCTCCTTTGAATCCTCTTAATAAGTGATAAGCAGCCTTTCAAGCTTGGTCTTGGTTGCTACAAGGAAGCCAAGGTAAGTAAATGGATGGCTCTTTAATTTTAGTCGTAATAAGTGGTTGGCAACAATTAATACCTTTAGGTAGCTCTTATCTTTATTAGTGGGGAACTTAGATAAATCCTTGAATGAACATAGAGCAATCACCAGGGTACTTAGTAAACTGTCATCAACTCCAGATAATAGAAGAAGATTTTCTACAAAAGATAGCATAAAAATTCATAACTTAATACATTTGTGGTACAACTTGAAATTCCCTTCTTGTCTTATAAATGATCAATCAGTCTAAGGAAGGTATCCAGACTTAAGGTCAACAAGTAAAGTGAGATTGGATTGGCTTGCCTTAATCCCTTACCACCTCTAATTATGACATTGGGCTCCCCATTAATCAGCATGTAAAAAGAGGTAGTAAAGATGCATTAATTAATCCAAGTTCTGCAATTTGGAAGAAAGCAAATGCTTCAAGAATGTGCAACATAAATTCTTAGTTGGTAGATTTAGAAGCCTTATGAAAATCAATCTTAATAGTATAGCTTTTGAAAGAGTGCTTTCATTATAGTTCTTGAAAAGTTCATGAGCTACAAGAATATTATCCCCTATTTTTCTTCCTTAAATAGAAACACCCTAAGAATGATTGACATAAGGCTTTAAAACTTCCTTTAACCTTGACGCTAAAAGCTTAGCAATGATTTTATATATAATATCACAATAAGCGATAGGTCTAGAATCCTATAAAGAAGAAGCGTTTGGTACCTTAGGGATAAGAGTGGTTAATATTTTGTTTAACTCTCTCAACATCTTCCCATTTGCAAATTCAATTTAAGAACCCCGAGGATCAAACAATAAGACAATTTAACCTTTTTCAGTGTTATAATCTAAAATATATATAATCGAAGCTGTGTTATAAATTATAATAGAGTTATCCAAAATGCAAGAATACATTGCCTGAAATTTCATTTTCTACATTCATACTTCTATAACAAAATATTATTTTCCTTTCGTGGATTAGCTCTATAGTGTCACAGAACTATGAGTTATATGTGATATTAAAACGTCCATTTTAAGTCAAAAAACATTCAAACCTTGAAAGTGCCAACCATGAAACAAAGATAATGACTAAGAATAAAAGGTTCTACAAATAAAAAAAGCTCAAATGATAGGAAATTATAAATATTCAGCATTATATACAACAACCTTGAAATAATGACTAGTTAACAATGAAAACAGCTTTGCTCTTCCAAGTGTCCACTTTGAAAGACAAACTGCTAATTACAGTTCCAGACTCTGCTTACCTCATATGCATGAAACCAAAAGGGGATATTTGAGGCAATGACACGTCTGATTGCGATGTCGGTTAAGAAAAGAAGACAACATACATGAAGAACGGTTTAATCTAGTTAGTTCACCAGCATATGATCAAAACCTCCACCAGCCTGAAGTCCCGGAACCCTACTCACTCCAACATTGTGAAGCAGCTGTTGCAGCCAGCGTCTTGTTGTCAGATCATCCTGGAAGTTAGAGAAGGCAAATTATTCTTACTTGCAAGAAACTTTGATGTAAAGTGCAATTTAACATCACTATTTACTGTTATATGAACAGCCTTACACGAAGACAACTATTGAAGGTGCCATCTCTCAGCATATCCGGCAGACAACTTCTTAGAGCATCACAGGCCCTGATACCAAATATTACCAAAGCATACATTTATTCCGAAAAAAGAACAATTCAAAGCAAGTAAAGAAGACCACTGCAGGTCAATGAAACAGCATAAGAGTACAAGGAAGATACGAGAAGAGAGGAAGCTCACTCACTCCTAAAAGAACATATAAATACGACGCACTGTACCTCGGATTATCTGAGAGTCGAAGATAACATCTAATAATGTGCTTCAACAAACGATTTGAATGTTGCTCAGCAAGTGATGCAACCATGTTGCCTAGGACCCGACCTACCGCAAAGAACCTTTCTGCTGTAGTACAAATATAGTCCAAGCCCACATCATCTAGCAGAATCTTTTGAACTATAAATGTGGCAACCTGTCATCAAAAGCAACTTAACTAAGATACTCATTTTCCAGATCCACCAACAATTATAGACAATACAACCTGATTTTTGTAACAAGAACAAACAAAAGAACGGACATACTTAAAAAGGCAACTGCAACAACATAGAAGAAAGAAAATTCAAAGATGGAAACTTCTCGGGACATATAACAGCAACCTTAATATTACTACTAGCAATACAGTCAGAAGAAAAAGATTCAACAAGATTAAGAGAACAACATACACTAGGATATCTCAGAAAGGCAAGACGGGTTCATAATCCAATTTTGTAAGTAAAAGACACATGAAATCTCAATTCAACATTACAAGTGAACTTAGCACCATATTTTAAGTTTCATTTTCTTGAGATAAAGACAGGGCCAGCAATACTACTTGGCATATCAATGTCCTTCCAGTGAATAGTTCATTCCAACAGATAACTGATAAAAATTTGGATCAGGTTCACAGAAAAATAGATCCGTTAAAAAATTTCAAAAAAAATGAACCATTAAAGCCAAGCACATGCCTGAAAAAGATGAAAAGAAGAAAATATATACTCAACTGTTTTCGACAATTCACTGCCCATTTCCATAGTCCGAAGACACAGCGGAATAATCTCAGTTGACAGAAGGAAACTTATAACCTCTGTGTCATCAACCTGTTAAAGAAGAAAATAAGTTCCGAACTTAAGTGGAATAGACACAAATACCATGAAATTTAGCCAAGTAATACAAGATCCCAGTTAGCCTAATGTAATTTTTCTGTGCATACATGTAACTGCAATAATAAGGTCATTTTTCTTTAAAATATAACATTTATGAACAAAGAAAACTAAAGCATAGAATCAAGCCACCACCAAGTGAAAAGAAAGTAGAAAGCCAAGCAATTAAGTACATGCTGGTGAGGATAAGTACCTTTACTAGGGCACCAATGACGCCTAAACTAGTAAGCCTCAAATACTCAAAAGGCCTTGATTTACTAGTTGTGTTAAGGAAAGGATACAGATATAAAGGTATATGAGCTGCAAAAAGAAGAGGTATCCATTAACATAATAGTTCAAGTACATGATATAAGTGGAGGTGAAAATAATTCTTTCAGAAGACAATATTTCTTCAGGATATTATGCAACTACAAAGGGAGAATATCTTAGCTTCTTAATTGCTGATATAGGTTGGAGAACAAGAAGAAGAACCCTACCATTCAGAAATAACATCCTTGTGTCTGGATGAGAAGCCACACACTGTAAGTACATAAAACATTATGTAAAATCAATATAATGAACCAAATTTATTTTCTATTGTAACAGACTTGAATGCACTCTGTTAGGATCCAAAATCCTAACAAGTTCTAACCCAGCAATCAACCACAACACCAGAAACTCAAGCAAGGAAACAGTAGGAAAAACAGAGAAGAATTGAGTATGGAAAGAAATTCAATGCATTCGGTATATCAATAGGCTAAGCTTCGAGGGCTAGCTAACCTCCTTAGTACATCATTTTCCTAACCAATTCATTGTGATGATCCCCACCCGTCCCCACACAATCTCTTTTATTCCCCTTTGTCTAACTAACTATCCAACTCAGCATAACAATTTTCCTCACACTCTCCAAATTACCCATCTACCCCAACCCTTCTCTTCCTACTATACTGCTGGTGATAACAGGTCTCAACACACTCACAATCAAATGTGCCATATTACACTAGAAAAACCTAGGATATGTTAGCAAATTACTGTCTAGACCAATTAACTCATCTAAATATAAACTTAATACAATGAATGTAGATACTGTTCACTGTTGTACTTTCAAGCATTGAATACAATGAAACCTTCACATTTAACTCCAGCTAAGCCATGAGGCACGTCAACGCAAAATAGTTCCTTCAAAGGGACCCAGAAGTGCTTTCTAGAACATATACATAAAGAGAGGTGTATATAAGAGGGAAACATGATGGCATTTGCATGAAACAATGACATGAAATGAATTGGAAAAAAAAAATTTACCTGGAGAAGAGCAAGAGCATTGCAAACACGATTTGATTGAACAGGACTCAAGGATGGTGGTGATAAAACAGGGTATATTGAAACTATCTCCTGGAAGAAAGAAATAAGGATATTGAAAAGCATAAGGAAACAAAAGCATATACAAAATAGGCAATAAAGAAATAGTAGCAATTACCAAATTGTGTTCCCAATTTCCCAACCCTCACCTCAAAAACAAAGTGCTGAGTCTTAAAGGCAACTATGACCTCATCTAACAACAAGAAGAGAGTCCGAAAAGCAACTATAACATTATCTAGAAATAAATCTACCACATGTAAAAGCACAGTAGTACTCTTTTAACATCAGATAGTAAAGGGTTAAGCATGATACTAGGACCTTAAAGATATGTTAATGTACTACATTAAGGCATGACAAAAACTAATTGACTATTTATAATTTTCCTAGACCCAGGATAAAGAAGCATTGTGGGTGTTCACTTTTGTAATAACCTCCAATTACAGGTACAAGAAGAACACCCCAGCCATTTGCTAACAAACTTTTTGAAAGCTTAGATGTGAAATCCCTAGTATATAAGGAGTGAAACACATCTCAACAACAAATGCTAACAAAGAACACTTTATCAAACTATGAAGTATCAATTTTGAACCAATAAAGTCACTTTCGACTTCACCTGAAGGATGATGTCATTTTCTCATCCTATCTAGCAATAATCCAGATTTTACAAAATCTTGTCAGCTTCGATATTAAAAAAGAACAAATTTAAAATTGCATTTTAAAACTGATTCAAAGAAGCATTTCTTTTTCAGAATTACTATGAGATACAGCATATTAGATAAAGTATGCAAAACACGGAGCCAAATGAGGAAAAATGGGAAAAATGTAAATACAGCAGTGCTTCAAATAGCCTACCTGTAACAGGGCTGCAATAGTACCAAAAGAATTCCACAATAATGGAGCCAAATCTTGAAATAATTCTCTCTTCTAAAAGATAAAAGACAAAAGAAAACACAAGTTTATTAGGCATACCTGTATGAGTACAGCAATAGTACCAATAGAATTCCACACGAAAGGAGCCAAATCTTGAAATAATTCCTTGTGCTAAAAAATGAAACCAAAGGTAGATACTAGTTTACAATTGACGCACGCGTATCAACAGCTAAACTTTATAGCCAGTTAAGATAACATTGGAAAAAATCTCAAAAAAGATGAGGATAATGCAGTTAGGAAACAACTGTACTTCACACCCACCTAAGCAAACGTTTAAGAGAAAAGAAAATATGAAGTTTGGCTGTCAGTTTTCACAAAATACAGTAAATTAAGAAGAAAGCATGCACACAAATTTGTGGGCAGCTGCCAGCACTTACACGTAAACTGACGACCAGAATTACTTGCAAGTTAAAAGGAACATTGACTTGCACATATAACAATATACAGTGACTGAAAGGGCAGTTCTTGGTGTAGCATCCTTATTTTATCTTGTTAAAAGTTCTTAATTTAGGACATTTACAACCCACTGTTACATGATGCAGATCCCAAGTGGTTCTTATTAAAAAGTGGATTGGTGAAGTTGAGGAAAAGTTAACTAAGTAGATCTTTGATCAAGGATTAATTTGATTTATGATTAAATGTAGCCACAGTGTCAGTTGATGAATTTTAGAAACTCAAGATACTAATGAATTCCAATGGAATACTAACAATTATGAAAAAATAAGTTGTGAGGTACCATGTTATCTAACACTCATTTTTGAAACAGCAAACATGAATTCCTAAGCTTGATGAGTTATATGCCATGTAACACTAATTACAACAAAAAGCAAGTTGTGAACTGCAAAAATGCTTGATAAACAACAATAAAGAGCATTACAATTCCGATGAAGGAGATTTTCTCTGTAGCTTAAAGGCAATATCTAAAAACAAAACCGATCACGCAAAATGACAGGATACCGACCCAGATAATTATTCCACAAAGAATGCATTCTATTACCTCTTTTAGAGTATGAAAATGATCTAGTCAAGCCAAAGCTATCAAATAAGAAAGCTTAAAAGTCAATCCATAAATCCAGAATATGTCTAGGAGAAGCTAGCTCTTAATATGCTAAGGAGACACAAATTGTTGTTATATAAAGAATAACGGGCACTTAACCTGAATAAAACCTATCTTCATGAATTCAAACTTACAGTAACACAAAAAGTTGAAAACCAATTGACAGAAGAGAGAAGAGTGCTTGACGTAACTGTTAACAAAGTGAAAACATATGCAATTTAGCTTATTATTTCTTATCAAAATTGCAACTATCAAACAGAAAATATAAACATCCTAAACTTGCCACAACCAAATTCAAAAGTCAAATAACTCGACAGTATTATGAAAAAGTTAAAAACTTCACAAAATATTCCACCAGCGAGAGTCAATCCTTAAATCCCAAATGGTTCTTTATACCCGATTGCTTCGAGACACAATAAGAGTAAAACTAAACAAAAAATGGACAGAAGAGATCAATTTCCCCCTTGAAGATCACAACTTTACAAAATCGCCCCAATTACAGGTCCTAAAGGAAAAGTGCTTACTAGAAGAAACATGAAGAGTGAAAAAAATAATAAAGATACGAGTCGAAATTCTCACCTTAGAAAGTTCAAGAAGGGCGTTTTCTCGAAGATCCGGGTTACTTAGCTCAAGAACCAAGTGTTCCGCCGATGCCATCTTCCGGTCCTTGTTCGCCGGAGCAGACGCGCTGGGGCCTCCAAACGCAGCGTTCATGGAGAGAGACTGAGGGAGATTCGACATATTTTTTTAGAAGCAAGGTTTTCGATCTTTTTCTGTCTCAGTGTATGCAGAGGTGAGAGGGACAAATGCTGAGACAAGAGGCAAAGAGTTGACACGTGCTGTACATGCGCCTTGAGTTCGTGTCTCGTGTCTTGTAACAAAATGCAAATGAGAGAAAACAACGTATTTAGATATTTTTCATTGATTTTATTTTTCTTTGACTATTAAGATCAATTACACTTTTATTATTTATGACAAAAAAAATTATAAACTAATTTTATAAATAAAATGTAATTTTTATTTACTTATTAAGTAAAAATGTTATAATAATATCTTTTAGCTAAAATAATTTTATTATTTATGTTAAATATCTAGTATTTTAAAATTTATGTAATTTAATAATATTAAAAATATTTAAGCTAAAATTTTATTAATAATTAATATTACATAATTTATATAATAGTTAATAATAAAAATTAAGAAACATAAACGAGAAAACTAATTAAATTTTATAAATTTTGCAAATTATAATCTTAAAAAGAAACCAAAACATAAACTATAAACTATAAAGTATAAAATATGAACTCAGCCAAATAAAATCTTTTTTACAGAATTTGAAAATGTTAAAAGTTAAATGGTTTACAAAATAACATTATTTGAGAAGCAACCAGAGGTGGATTCCTTGGTAATTTATCTGGTTGCACTAGATTTTCTGGTTGGTAATTTACAAGTTTTTCTTGTTCACTCTTTAGACTTAGACATGTCTTCGAATATTTTTCCTTTCATTGTCCTTTTATTATGCTTCTTACTTCTTGTTATTTCTTCCTTGTTCTCTGCTTTCTTCTCTTTAGTCTTCCAATTGTTTCATTATCCTTTTTTCTCTACCTTCTAGTTATATTCTCAATTGGCTTTTGGCCAGTTCTCCCAATTCACTTTCTGTCTTTTAAAATTAATGTTTTTAGTAATAATATTCCAACTCTTTTATACTTGGTTCTTCTTTCTTCTACTTTAAGTAACATGTCCTTAGCTTTTAACCGAGTTCCAACTAAAGACTTAAGAGCCTTCTTCCCTTTCCCCTGACACTCTTCCTAACCCTTAACAAGACTTTTCACTCTGCTTCTTCTTCTGTTGGTCCTGGAGCTCCCTCATCCTCTAACCCTTCACACAAATCTATTCCTTTTGTCAAAGAAACCTGGAGTCAAGTTTTGCATTGACAATTCAATAATAAACCTACTTTCTTTTGACATCAAAAATAGGAAAATTCTTCTTTGGATAAACTTGCACAACATTCTAAATGAATAATGGACAACTGATGGACTACGCTATATCTTTAGCTTTGTTGGTAAGCCTATATGAATGGATGATGAAGCCACTATCACTCTTAAAAGAATCCAATACGTAAGAGTATATCTTTTAACCAAGCTTGCAGAAATAGTTCCAAATTTCATCTCAGTTGTGAGATTGGATTTACCTGCTAATGGAGGCCTTCTTCCCTTAATAAGGGTCATATAGATGTACATGCAAAATCTTCAAAACTAGTGGTTACTCAGAACTTAGGAATCTATGTTGTGATAAGGACTCACCCGGTGAAGGTTAGGAATGGGTAAAAGAACAAGATTTCTGACTAGGGGATAAGTGTTGTAAACGTGGAGTAATCTATATGCACTTTTGAGTCAGGTAGAGCTCAAGTTTAGGACACAATCTCTAATTGCCTACAACTCTTCTGTGTGAGCTATACATACATGTCTCCACAAATATTATCAACTTTAAAGAGCTTTGTGCTAATTCCTCAAACACTTTGGATTTGGTGTAATTTAATAAATGTTACTTTGGATCGATTAACTGTACTCAATAATGAACTTTATTCTTCACACAACTCTTTTTTTTTTTTTAATTATGAACTTAACTTCTAAAAGAATATTATTTACTCTATAAATCCTAACTTCATTATAATTTTGTTAGTTTCTCGTTAACCCAACTAATGTCACACATTAGATGGAAAACTTGGACTATCTGGATGTTGATGTAGATTTTTTATTTTAAAATTTATTAAAAATACTTTCTCATTTTATAATTGTTTAAAACATGAAAAACATTATATTAATATTTTTGATCAATTTAACCCTAAAAGATGTCACATAGAATATTCGCATCACCCAGCACAAAGGTTGAAACACCAAATATTTACCTATTGTAAACTTGTTTTTTGAACAATTATAGTTGAGACGCTTCTCTTGCAAGGCTTCAGTCCCTCTCAATGATTCATCTAGGCTATGACAATGTTTATGCTCAGTTTCCAATTTATCTGGCAACTCATGGTTAACTATCTTGTGCTTTAGTTCATTCCAGTTGAGTGGAATTATTCCTAAAAGATTATTCCAAGTGCCAACACTAGCTATTATTAATTTGTCTAACAACAAATTACTTCATCATTCTTAAACATAATTTAGTGAGGATATGTCTATATACATCGTGATGCTCAACGATTGTAAAATGCTTAGAGAAAATAAGGATCAATATGTGATTAAAGGAAGGGAGACATTTTTACGAGCTTAGAAAGATTCTAGAAAGCAAAACAATATATCGTCTTTATTAACATAATATAGAATGCATATATTCAAATCATTGGATAATTCATAACCAATATCAAATATTTAAAATCCATAAATAAATACATTCAATTTTTTGAAGTATGTGAATCCGTAATAGAGTGTTTTAACCTTTATGCTGGGTAATAGTATAGGGATTTAGGTTATAGTTGGAAGACAAATTTCAGAGATTATAATAAGGTTTTTATTTTAGGTGGGTTTTCTTTTATTTTAGGGTTAAATTGATTTTTGACTACTTAAAAATATAAATTTGTTAAAAAAAGTTTTAAATTTAAAAATTAATGTTCATAATCAAATAGTCTAAGTTGCCTAGTTGGCATACCACACCAATTGGGTTAGTGACTTAGTAATAAGAAACTAATGAGAACTTAGGTTATTTACTTGGAACATGTTGAGAGTGAGAGTGTCTTGCTTCTCTCTAAGGCTCCATTTAGTGGTTACACTTACTAGATTAGACATTCATTCTCCTTAACCTACTTGCATGCTTTTGGCATTCTGGTGCTCTTCCCTACCTCCCTGCATTACTAGTTTGGTCCTATTGCTTTGCTCTTGGCATTATGGTGCTCCACTCCTTCTCTTTGGCACTCTCACTTAGTTTCAGCTTCTGAACTAGTAAGGGAATTTTGATCCTTCGTCTCACTTTGTTCTTTCTTGCCTTATTCTCTTAATTATTTTTAGGGTGGCAATTCAAATATTTTAACTCTAATTCTCTACCAACTTCCTTTTTAAGCTTAATATCTATTGTAAGCTTAAACATTGATACCATACCTCCCAGGATGGACTTTTCCTTATGTCTCTTCATCCTTAATCCTCAATCCCCCTTTGGAACTCTTAATATGGCCCTTAATCCCAAATTCACACTTCCTCTCTTAAACTTTCTAGCGCCACCAAAAAGACACAGTCTCAAGTAGTAAGGGACTTATCACTAGCTATGAAACTCTCTTTTTTTCCTACCTTCTTATAAGGAAGGACACTCCATTATACAACCTCCCAAAGAGATTCTATTATAAGGAGCCTTTAAGTGGAATGATTCCCTAGTTGTTTTATTAAAGGCTTGCATTTTTTGACAATGAATGTTTAGGCCATTTTTCATTAGGGGAATTTGGGATTGATATCAACTCTTATAAGCCTTTAAGGTTTATTTATCTTCAAATTCGGATCTTTGGATAAAGCTAATAAGGTGTAGGAGGCCAGTCTTTGGCATATGAATGACTTGCCAATTTTTCTCTAAAGATGCTCATTTGGAATCAAGTTGGAATAAATGAAGCTTAAGTATATTCCTTTACGGGTCAATATTCATATGATGCTCTATTAGAATATTGGTCCCACTACGATAAAAAGTTCTTTAGGCAACAGACAAAGGTGTAGCTATAAGTACAATTATCGTTGCCTTTTTATTAAGGCAACAGAATTCATATCGTTACAAAAAGTGGTGTTATTATAAGTATTAGGCAATAGAATTTTTTTATTAGGCAATAAAATAAAAAATGTTATAAGTTTTGGCTAAGGCAACACATTAGTTTCAAACTATAGCAATAATGAAATAGATATTACAACACTTTAAGTGTTTTTAGACAACAAATGTTAAAAAGATAAGGCAACAAAAATTATTTTTTTAGGCAACAATTTGTAACAATAAAAGCAATAATTTATTCTTTGGTTAGCAATAACATTTAATGTAAAAGCAATTTATTTTTAGTTACCAATAATATTTAATTTAAAGGCAAACTCTTATTGTTATATAGGCAACATCCATATATACATTAAAAGAAATATATAGATATTAATGTACGTCTAAATTGCATACGTACTAGCAAATGTAAATGACTAAAAAACTACATTTGTATATGATATATAGTCCATAAGGACTTGTAAAATTCAATACTTAACATATTTAAAATACAAAAGTAAAAAAAATATCTAGATAAAATATTCACCCTACATTATCTTCCTACATTTCGTATGGAATACAAGTGAATTAATCTAAATACTAAACAAAAACAATATGTATGGAGGATTCCTGGTTCAAGCAAACAAGCTAGCTTTTGCAGATAATCCACTCCACATAGAGGTACATCTGCATCTTTAGGAAAGACATCAAAACTCTTCATGACAACCTGCATTTTTTCAAAATTACACAAACAATTATCTCCAACTCACGAGAATATTTAAATGAGAAGTTGAAGTTTAATCACTGGCTTACTGCTCACAGACTTAGCGAATAAGGCACCATTAAAAGATTGATTATCCCTTTGGCAACTAACAACTATGAACAACCATATCTTTTATATATATGCAATAAAGGACATAATGGAGCTTCCATCACCCCTACCGTTTTCCTTGATGTACAGAGGACCTTAACCTCAACACCTTTAATCTGTGTAACTTCACCATTAACCCAAGCAATATCCGAGTCTTCCACCTAAACAAGAGAAACAATTGCCAGACTAATAGGAACAACCTATCAAGACAAGTATCGGATCGTCCTTATTTACAAATGTTGCATACGTATAAACTATAAACTAAGTAATTGCAACATAGTAATAAACACTAAATTCACTAAAAACTACACCAGAACAATAAATTCTATCATACCACAACTTTTAATGAATAAAAGGCATAAAGAAATGCCATATAAATATGAAAATATAAACACTACAACATATATAAAACCCAATCAAACACTATGTCCTTCTTAATGCAAGACCATACTAAGAAGCACCAAAATTTCAGAATACATATTGGTGTGATTTTCTCCAATTGTTTCTTTTTGGAATTCAAGAATTCTTCAGGCTTACCATCAACCCTACATAGAAAGGTCTCCACATCTTACAAAAGAGCTCTTAAACACATGAGATCCATGAATTTCCACAAAAATTTGAAGATGAGATAAATACCCTAAGAATGAGATTTGTTCTCCTATTTTGGCAACTTATTGAGGTATCAAAGGTTCCACAACTGTGTTATCTTCATTGGAAGCATATAGGAATTGAAAATTAGCAAATTACAAATACACTTAGGCCTACCAACTTCATTAAGTACATGAATAAAACGATTAGTAAAACAGGGGATTACATCATTCTTGTAGTAAAACAAGCCATTGCTATATTCTTGTAGTAAAATACGTATTTACTGTAGTCAAACAAGTTATTTTAGGTTGACACTACAATGCTTGCAATAACTTGATAAAACAGATTGTATTGCCTTCATTGTCACAATTGCATAAAAGAGATGAAAAGTAATATTTTATTCTTATGCACACATGTACCCCAAGTTATAAAATAGGAGTCTCTTAACTTAAGCAACTAGTACACTCGTATAAATTGATATAATCATATCTATAATGCCAACTCCCATAAGATAGCGCATTCCTTGGAATGTCACTTATAGTAAATATATTTTTACATCATGATACCTCTTACAGCAAATCAACTTGACCATTCAAATGTTAGGATAATCTATAAACAAAACATTCTTATGTTCAATGTGTTTAACATATCTGAGCTTGTGAAAAGCATCAAAAGAGTGAAATTGAGCTTGAAATATGACCATTAATTTAGTAGTGCAATGAACTTTTCTAGGACATAAAAAGCATCAGTACTTAGGTTATATTGGTTGGACGTAAGGTTTTTAATAGAAGGGAATGGAATGGAACAAAATGGAATGGTTTATAATGGAATGGAATGTAAATAGATGTAATATTAGAAAATTGTTGTTTGAGAGGGATAGAAGGTTCATAATGTAATATAGTGAAATGTTGTTTATCATTTTACATTCTATCCTAAACCCCCAAAATCAGAGATAACTTTTTTTACTGTTTAGGATGCAATGAGATATAACGTGAAACCCTTCCCTCCCCTCCCCTTCCATCCTATTCCATTCCATTATAAACCCTCCTCTCAAACGATGGAATAATATTACATTTCATTCCATTCCATTAATAACCACCCAACCAAACATAGCCTTAAGGATGATGAAGAAAAAGTTACCAGTCCTTCTGACATCACATCTCCAGGTCACTCACCCTGAAACCTCTCTTCTCCATCGCCCTCCTAAACTACTACGCCTTACATCTCTAGAAATCATAAAATAGGTTCTTGATGAAGACACCTACTTCATCGCCATTGAGAAGATTTTTGAGTGCAACTTCTTCCCTGACATGTCCAAGCTCTAAGACCATTTTGATTGGCTTCAAACCATTAAATATGGTGATCCAATTAAAATTCGGGATGCCAAGTTGAAAATCATCGAGCATCGATATAGTAAAAGGTAAATTCTTCTAAGACAACTGACACCCAAATAGTAGAAAAACACTAAATTGAATACAAAGCTTTACAAATGAAATAAGAACGAAGTAAAGAAGTATGGAACCCCAATCTAATATCAAGAAATCCATAAAGTAACGTTGAACATGGCCTAACTAGTGTAGAAGTTCTAGAAATTAGGTTAAAAGAAAAGAGGAATTGGAAAGGGAAATAAGAATTACAACCTAAAGTAGCATGAAGAAACCCATAAAGTAAAGTTGATCATGGCCTAACTAGTGTAGAAGATCTATAAATTAGGTTAAATGCAAAGAGGAACTATAAAGGGAATTTGGAATTACACCATTTGAAGCCTTTGGTATTTTTTTTATTGAGTAGTTTCTAGTACTTGTGTTCCAAGCCTTTGTAAGCCTGGGGATGTTAAAAATTTAAAGAAATATATATTTTTAATATATAAAATAACAACACCTTAATTGTTACTTATACATATATAACAACGCTTCAATTTTTTACATCTATATAAAATTTTAAACCAACATTTTTTTGATTTTGTTGTCTTTTTTAATATAAGACAACAATGCATTTTAATATTATTAAAGACAAAACTTTTAAAAATGTTGCATTATATTAATTTTAAGCAACACATTATAAAATAGTTACAAACATGTTGTTGCCTAAAACTCTTTATATTGTAGACTAAGCTATCTTACAAATTTCATCAAGTAACCTTTTTGCATCAATAGTACACAACTTTCATGAAGATGGTTGAATTTGCATGCTCATGTATTCAAATTGAAATGTCTTAAGACATACATGATGAAATTCCAATAATGTACCTGAATAAATATAAATAGTTGATTGAAGATTTGGTTCATGCCACTTATCATTGGAAACGTAATTTTACATACCAAGGTAAGGAATGGAGAAAGATAGGTAAATTATTCCTTAAAAGGGAATATACGTAACTTAATGGGATGGAATCTCTCAAGCCTAAATTAAGCTCTTTAATAATTGAGGTTAACTATGAAACTAACTTTATGGTTGTGGCACCTGTCACTCCATTTAATGAGATACGAAATAGTCTCAATGAAGGATCAACAAAAGATGTTGTAGCTTTTATAAGCTCTCATTTTGTCACTTTAACTACTAAAGGGCCATATAGTTTGAATGAGGTTCAACCAAAGAGGATGCAATCTTTATGAGCCTGGAAATGACTTTTATAAAGGAGCCAATAGAACTAACCACCACTAAAGCATCTATTTTTGACATATTCTTACCTATTGCTCGTAGGGAATCAGGTATGATAGTAGAAAACAATAATTCTTTTAAAGGTCACTCATTTCTCCTTCCCATACTAAATATCAATCCCAGCTTAAAATTTAAGAGGTATTAACGACTACAATAAGCATAAAGTATTTGATGATTATCTATTATCATGTTAACCAATGATTCTTAGGCTTTGGAGACTAAATAAGAAGGATTAATATAAGGAGTTTTGATTCACTAAGAAAGAATGGAAAATCATTTCTAACCATTAACTCATTACAGGGGAAGAATAGTCATTGTCCTTGACTTAGAGAGGATTAAAGTGATTGACTCATTCATTAATGAATAAGTCATTCATCTGCTCACCAAACTTAAATGAAATAATCTCCAAGTTTGCTTCTCCTTCATTTATGCTTCAAATCATAAGTTCTAAAGTGCAAATATTTAGAGTGAACTTGTTAGTAAAGGAGCTATTTGTTTTCCTTGCGTCATATTGGGGGACTTTAATTATGAACATCTTTAAATTGAAGATAAGGGGATTATTGATCCATACTCCTATATAATGACCTTATATCTTGCTAAATCAGTCTTTGAGTGACATATTTAGCTTATAAGGAACACTAATTCATTTATAACAATAAATATAAAGGATGGTTTATGAGGAAGAAGCTTGATACAACTCTTGTTAGCCGCCATTGGATGATACAATTTCCTAGGCATCTGACTTTATTCAACAATTGTTTATATTCTGATCACATAACAATACTATTATTAATGCTTCATTTAGGTTTATTAATTACCTTGCTAAGATAAAGGGATTCTAGGATGTGGTTATTAAGAGAATGAGACCATAATTTAAGGGTTATGAAAAATTCAAATATCTCAAGAAAATTCAACACATCAAAACTAGTCTTAATCATTTACATATGAGGCATTCATGAATAAATTTCTAGATGTTAACGATGGTAAAAGAAAATTTCTTATAGCTTAAACTCAACTATATCTAGACCCTGGTAATGTTGAAAGAATTGAGATAGAAAAAGTTACTTTTGGTAATTATATGAGAGCTCTGAATGTTAATAGCTTCCTAC
Source organism: Erythroxylum rufum (assembly GCA_027478365.1). Classification (NCBI taxonomy): domain Eukaryota; kingdom Viridiplantae; phylum Streptophyta; class Magnoliopsida; order Malpighiales; family Erythroxylaceae; genus Erythroxylum; species Erythroxylum rufum. The sequence continues at coordinate 36,133,581 of JANIHZ010000005.1, forward strand.
TAAGGTAAAGATCTCAAGTTTAGTAGATGAAGGATGGTCATAGGAGCTCCTCCTTCTTCTTTAAAGAAATCATATCTAGCAAGAATTCAATAGAATATCTAGCTTACTTAATGATGATGGAGTAAAGGTGAAGGGCCAAAATAACCTAAATAACTTACATTTTAAATACTTTCAAGGTGTTTTGGGATTTCATACTTCTAATTACATCTCTCTTAAGGCTCTAAATTCCTTAATGTCTAAATCAATTACTAATGTACAAGTTAAGGAATTAATCAAACTAGTTCAACTATCAGAGATAAAGGCTACTATGTTAAGTTCCAATCTTAATAAGGCACCAGGGCATAAAGCGATAC
>JANIHZ010000005.1:36307521-36329099 GCA_027478365.1 Erythroxylum rufum
TACCCCACCCGTTCTCTTCCTACTATATTGCTGGTGGTATCGGGTCTCAACAATACCCCCCCCCCCCCTAAAAGCAGCCACCTTGTCCCCAAGGTGGAAAGAAGGAAATTGGTTGTTAATGAAGTCAAAGCTCTCCCAAGTGTTCTCATAGTGAGGAAGCTCCTTCCACTTGATCAGCACTTCCAGCTCCCCATTGATTCTTCGTCGCACCTGCATTAAAGTTTCAGGCTCCACCAGTAGGTTCAGGCCATCATCCAAGCAAACAGGCAGCGGCTGTGAATGAGGAATAGGCACTACTGATTTCTTTAATTGTGAAATGTGAAAGACATTATGGATCTGAGCTGTAGCTGGTAGTTGAACTTGATATGCAACTTCACCAATCTTAGCTATGATTGGGTAAGCCATAATACCGAGGCCCCAACTTCTCATTAGGTCTAGAAGTGAGGGATTTGAACCTGTAGGGCTATAACTTTATGTAAACAAAATCTCCAATTTCCAATGTACATGATCTTCTTTTCCGATCAGCATATGTCTTCATGTGTTGCTGTGCTTTTTCGAGGTTGGATTTGAGCTCACTCAAAATCAGATTTCTGTCCACTAGCTGCTGATTAACCTCTTCTACCAAAGATCCGCCTTCTGTGTACTTAAAGAGAGTAGGAGGGTCCCTCCCATATAAGGCTTTAAATGGGGACATTCCAATGGCACTACTATAAGTAGTATTAAACCAGAATTCTGCCCAACTTAGCCATTTTAGCCACTCTCTGGGTTGTTCTCCAGCAAAACAGCGTAAGTAAGTCTCCAGACACCTATTAACCACTTCAGTTTGCCCATCCGATTGAGGATGGTAGGTTGAAGTCATATTAAGGGTTGTTCCCAACTGTCGGAAGAGTTCCTGCCAAAACCCACTCATAAACACCCTATCTCTGTCGGAAAGAATGACTTTAGGGAAGCCATGTAGCCTGACTATCTCCCGGATGAATATGGCAGCTACTTGTTTAGCTGTGAAAGGGTGTTTCAATGCCAAGAAGTGACAGTATTTAGAAAGTCTGTCAACTACCACTAGAATTGTGTCAACTCCCATAGCCTTAGGCAACCCTGAAATAAAATCCATAGATACTTCCTCCCGTACCAAGTTCGGTATTGGCAAGGGTTGTAGTAACCCTGCAGGCTTTAAAGCTAAGTATTTATTTTTCTGACAAATATCACAAGACAAAATGAATTGCTTAATATCAGATTTCATACCCTTCCAATAGACTACCCCTGCTAACCTTTTGTAAGTGCGAAAAAATCCAGAGTGGCCTCCTGAAGGAGTAGTATGGAATTCACGGATCAGTTTAGGAATATGGGGACCAGAATCGGGTAAGACTAACCTGTTTGCATAGAAGAGGCGCGACCCCCTCAATTTATAAGGTGGATGGCCCTCAGGTTGGATCAAAAGATCCTGGATTAGTTTCTTCAGTTTTGGGTCCTGGTGTATCAAATCCTCCAACTGATCCAACTCTTCATGATAGCCCAAGGATATAGCCTTCAGCTCCCCTTCATTTCTTCTGGACAATGCATCTGCTGCTTTATTCTCAGGGCCGGGCTTATAACGAATATCGAAGCTGAACCCCATAAGCTTAGTAACCCATTTCTGCTGTTCTTCACCCAAAAGCTTTTGATCAGTCAAAAAATGCAGACTTCGTTGATCTGTTTGCACAATGAAGTGCCTTCCTAGCAAATAATGTCTCCATTTCTGGACTGCCATCACAATTGCCATTAATTCCCTTTCATAAACTGGTTTGAGCTGGTTCCGAGGGGATAAGCCTTGACTGAAATAAGCTACTGGTCGCCCCTCTTGCATTAGCACAGCTCCAATGCCAACTCTCGAAGCATCAGTCTCAACAGTGAAGGTTTTGGTGAAGTCTGGTAAAACTAGTACTGGTGTATTGGTCAACACCTTCTTCATTGTTTCAAAAGCATGCTGTGCCTCTTCTGACCACTGGAATTTATCCTTGCACAGCAGGTTCGTCAAGGGTTTTGCTATACTGCCATATCCCTTTACAAACCTTCTGTAGTAACCTGATAGTCCCAAAAATCCCCTCAAAGCCCTTACATCCTTTGGAATAGGCCACTTTAGAATGCTGTCTATCTTTGTAGGATCCGCTGAAACCCCTTCTGCCGAAATGTAGTGCCCTAAGTACTCTAGCTTCTGCTGCCCAAAACTGCATTTTTTTTTATTAGCTACTAACTGATTATCTACCAGTACTTGCAATGCCCTCCTAAGATGAGTAACATGTTCTGCTAAGCTTTTGCTATATATGAGGATGTCATCAAAAAACACCAGTACAAACTTTCTTAAATAAGGCTTATAGATTCTTTGCATTAGGGACTAGAAAGTGGCAGGAGCATTTGTCAGCCCAAAGGGCATGACTCTAAACTCATAATGCCCCTCATGTGTCCGGAAAGCCGTTTTTGGTATGTCATCCTCTTTAACCCTGATTTGGTGATAGCCGGATTTCAAGTCGATTTTTGAAAACACTACAGAACCTCCTAACTCATCAAAAATCTCATCAATGCATGGAATTGGATACTTATCAGGTATAGTTACCTTGTTCAAAGCTCTATAGTCCACACACATGCGCCACCCCCCATCCTTCTTCCTCACTAACAAGACTGGACTGGAATATGGGCTGGTGCTTGCTCGGATCACACCAGAAGACAGCATCTCATTCACCAAGTTTTCTATCTCATTTTTCTAGTAAAAAGGATACCTGTAGGGTTTGGAATTTGAAGGTTTTGCTCCTGGTTCCAGCGTGATCGTGGTAGAACCAGGACAACTCAGGGACAACTCAGAAATAAATTTACATATATAGTAAATATATATATATATATATACGTATGTGTTGTTAGCTGCGGGGAGGGGCTGACAACCTTATGATTGGTTGTCAGCTAACCGAATTTGTTATTCCTAACAGATTCTTAGTATAAATAAACAATAGACACGAGGAGAGGGGGGGATTGAGTATACTGTGTGTGAGTGAGCCATAGGCTGGAGGTCCTGGTCCTCGAAACCAGACTATCTTTGTATTCGTTTTTACAGAAATCTATAGCAAATACCTATTTCGTCATACCTGGTTTTTCTGGAACCTATCAGATCGCATGATCAATGTCTCTTTGGGGTGGTAATCCTGTTATGGCTGAAAGACCTAATCGAATTCCTTTAACACAGTTGCAATGTTGTGAGTGACACCCAATAATTCAACCTGTTGCGGATGGTCCACTTCTAATGCAAACAAGTTAGTTGCAGCCTCTCGGTCTCTTCTGTCCTCCACCGTATAGCCAATACCTCCTTGCTGTAAAATCTTGCAAATTGTCTTGAAGGACACCACCACCGAATTGAGGCAAGGCTCACCATAGAATTTTACTTGTTCTCCATTACTTCTAAACTTCATGACCTGTTTCTTAAGAATAAGGAGTATATCCCCCAATGTTTCCAACCACTCCACCCCCAGAATTACATCAATACTCTTCATATCAAAAGGAAAAAAAATTTGCCTAATGGTGGTACCTTGAATAACCATCTCCACCGATTCGCAAACTCCAACACTTTGAACTTAACAATCATTTCCAAGCTTCACCTTGTACGATTTCGTCTTACTCACCTTCAGATCCAACTCCCTCACTAACCCTTCTCTCACGAAATTATGAGAAGCCCCACTGTCAATCAGCAGTACCAACTCCTTCTCTGCGATTTTCCCTTTTACTTTAAAAGTTTGAGGCCCTGCTACCCCCGACACTGAGCTCGCTGATAACTCCAGCTCTTCCAACGCTTCTAAATCATCCCCCTCAATAGTTGGCTTGAGAGTTAATTGATAACTCCAGATCTTCCAACGCTTCTAAATCATCCCCCTCAATAGTTGGCTTGAGAGTTAATACCTGGTTAACAAGCTCAGCTTCCTCTTCCTGTAACTCATCGAGCTGCTCATCATCTTTCAGCAGTATGTGAAATTGTTTTTCACCACATCTGTGCCCTGGTCCGTACTTGGCGTCGCATCGATAACAAAGCCCCTGCTCCTTCTGTTGAATCTCTTCAGCTGTCAACCGCTTGAACGGGTAAGGGAACTCCCTCCGGTTGGGTCGACGCCCTTCAAATGGTCGGTTCGGGTAAAAGTTCACCCTTGGATTAGTTTTGTTTGGAGTTTGCGTGGCTCGATGTCCTTCCAAGAGCCGATTAGGGCTTCCTATCGGTGTGTTTGAAAGAGGGGTAGTTGCTAGGTTTTTACCATAAGTTGGGTAAGTTTTATTACCCATTTCACTGCTCCCATACCCGATTAACCCACCTTGGGTTTTCACTCCTCTACCGGGTTGGGTAGGTTGGCTCCAAAGGGCCCAATTCCTTCCCTCAGTCACCTGCAACATCTCCATCAGCTGCACCAGCGAATCCGTCTGAAGCAGTTGCAGCTCTGTTTTGATTTCTTCCTTCAACCCGTTTACGTAAGCTGCTATTACCACCTCCGTTGGAATTCCTCTCAGCATTGACGACACCATCTCAAACTCCCGGTTATACTCCGCCACCGTACCCCGCTGATGTAACCTCATGAGGGCTGTTAGAGGATTTCCGGCCTGAGTACTACCAAATCGACGCACCACCGCTGTTTTAAAGGTCGACCAGTCCTTCATCGGCGACCACCCTTCTCTCCACAGAAACCAACTCAAAGCCTCACCCTCCATACATACTGCTATCGCCACTAGCCTACTTGCCATCGAAACTCCATTCAGATCAAAGTATCTTCTACCTTAAATAGCCACCCAAAAGGATCTTCTCCATAGATCACCGGGATCTCCAACTTTCGATGAATTTTCTCCTTCATCGTCAACTCTTCTTCTATTGGTATTTCAGCTTGACTCCTCGAATCTGTAACGTCATCGGTCTCCTCCTAAGGTGCTTTCTCCCGACGTCTATTTCCTAAAGATTCTTGGATCTGTCTCATACATTCAAACAATGACGCAATGTCTCCTACCATTTTATCAACTTTTTTCTCCACCGTATTCATCTTTTCATCCACTGTTCCCATGTCTTCCGTCAACTTCAGCATCTCACGTTCAATATTTTCAACTCTGGAATCCATTCTGTTCACAACCATCCCAATCCCGCAACTGCTCTGATACCAAATTGATAGGATCCAAAATCCTAACAAGTCCTAATCCAGTAATCAACCACAACACCAGAAACTCAAGCAAAGAAACAGTAAGCAAAGCAAAGGAAAACAGAGAGGAATAGAGTATGAAGGGAAATTCAATGCAACCGGTATATCGATAAGCTAAGCTTCGAGGGCTAGCAACCTCCTCAGTACATTATTTCATAACAAATTCATTGTGATACCCTCCCCCGTCCCCACACAATCTATTTTGATTCCCTTTTTTCTAACTAACTCTCCAACTCATCATAACAAATTCCCTCACTCTTCTTCAAATTACCCATCTACCCCAACCTTTCTCTTCCTACTATACTGCTGGTGGTATTCGGTCTCAACAGAAACTCATTGACTGCATATCTTTAAATTTACTATGACAGGGTTTCTAGTGACTTGTATTAATGACATGAAGATTCTATTGAGGCGGTTTTTATTGGAGTACGAAACTTCACGTGGACATCTTAGTGAGAACAGAAGGTTGCTTGTCAGTCTGATGGAGCCGACTATTGAATACATTATGAAATGCATATTTGAGGGTTCATCTGAGGTCAGTAACTGATTAGGAATTGTAATCATAGCTTATATGGCAAACATCTTCATGCAAAGTATGATAGTATTGATGTGCTGTCAGTTTTGTCTGTGCATGTTAGTGGTGCTGTACCCAAGGAGTACAATATAGCAGCAGTTTGTATTACTTACTTTTGAAAGACAGGACTTGTGAAAGTCTGTACTGTTATATCATCTTCTAGTTACACTGGCATATAACACTGGGGTCGCTAACTCTCTTTTGCAAATTCCCATTAAAAGAGGCTAGTAGATGCTGTACTTATGGAGCTTGGATTTGGGAGGAATCAGGTGGATGTTCTTCAGACTTTGCCTTGTGTGTCAATTGTTCTTCACCATCTGCTTAAGGAACTTCCTGTTGAAGTAGTCAGCTCCAATGCCATGTATGTTCTTGATCTGATTAAGAGCAGCATTGATTGCTCTTTTGAGCAGGTATCGTTTGAATTCTCAATTGAGTTAGATACTGATTTTATAGCTCCTTTCTTTGGCATTTGAAGAGGGTAAAGAAAGATTTCCATTATGAGCTTAACTTATGCACCCTTTTCCCTCTTTATTCACTTTTATTGATTTTATTTTTCAAATTTGGGTGGAGCAGTGCTTAAATTACAGATTACTTGGGTTCAAGTTATCTGAAAGCAGACCTCCAATGGACATTATCAATAAAGTACTTACCGAAATTATTAAGGTACTATAAAATTTCTGTTCTGGTATATTTAAATGTTCAAATGGAATTAAACTGTCTTGTTGTACTTAATCCCATGTGATCCACTGCAATTCTTTTCTATTTATTCAATGGATTTAACATTTTTTATTTACTTCTTGGCTCGGGATTCGTTTTTCTTGGTTTGACATCCTATTATTGCTGTTACGTAGTAGCTATACAGTTTGAAGCTCCTATGAGTAGTGGCTTGATCTGGAAGGTTAATAGATTGAAGTCATTAGAGATGATGTGTTTGTTTCGTCAACTTCAACTTGTTTACTAACCATTGTAATTTTGTTGCTGTTACCTAAATTTTCATAAAGTTCATTTAGACCAACTGGCCATCTTTCTGTTATGTTTCTGCTTGATTTGTTCTGTAAATGTGTTGGTAAATTAAACATCATTATAATTTCAGGTTGCTAGTGAGTATGACAGACTTGATGAGTACCTGAAGGTTGTAGATGCTTATGTGGACATTGTTCTTCAAAATGAGATGGTAAGCTTATCACTCTTTAAGACTTTAGATGTAACTGAGAACTGCTATGATGCGTTACTATCTGTTTCTGTAGAATTGCATTTCATGATCCACACTGCTTTCCTTTTGCACATCTTAAAATGTCCATGTGCATCACTGTCGAAATACATGCCCTTTTGATGCAGAAATTTCAGTTAGTTCGTATGTACAGCTCTAGTGGATTGTTTTCAAGTACATATTCCGTTAAATGTAAAAGGTATATGTGGAAGGTTGACTTGGGAATTCATTTTCCGAGTTATCTAGAGTGATGTTTACTCATTTAGAGCTTTAACTATCATGTCTCTTTTTTCTCATGGTTTGTTTTCTTTTAACAATTCTAAGACTATATGCATTTTTTTTGTTTTTGAAGAATAAGACTATATGCATTGTTGTTAATATGAGAAGCTGAAATCTTTTCTATTAAGATCTCTCTTCGTATTTTTACTACATTGTTCACATTGGTCTAAATCTAATTACTTTGGCAGGACAATTATTTGAATGCAGTTCTAGAGGGCATTTCGGAACGAGCAGTTAACAAAGAGATATCTGAAGACGAATTAAGATTCTTGCAATCTTTTTTAACAAAGCTTCTTTCCTATGTGAAGGACTTAACGGATATCTTTGCTTTGGTACGACCGTTCCCAAAGCTTTTCTTCTTTTTTCTCCATTCCCCAACCCCCTTACTGTCTCCTTGTTTCTTTTGTTTCTTATGGACATATGATTGCTTGCTGAAAAATGTATAGAAAATGCTTTTCCTTGTTAAAGTTTTGTGGTCCATACCAGTTAATTGTTGTCTGTAGAATACTCAATTGTATGCTTTTATGTTTGATTTTATAGAGTCATTTTCTTGACATCTTGGATGTAATGCATGGAGGTGCCCGCAATGGAGTCAATATGCATATTCTTAAGATGGCAACAAGGTACTTTGTTTATTACTCAAAAGCTGGATTTAAGTCATTTATTAGGTTGCGTACTACTGGACCTCCTCAGGTTTCGCATATTAGCGTAATTAGATTGTTGTTGCTCTATTGAATGTCATGATTATCTTTACCTACATGGTCTTTTGTTTTCTCATTCCTAAAATAGCCGCCTCACAGAATTTAGTTCTAGTCTGAATAGTTTGTTTACGACTATGTGAAGAAGAAAGGGTGTACTACCATTACAGTTCAATGTCATACAAACTATAAGGTACTTGCAGATGGAGGGTTTTTGAATGCATAATAACTACATTTACTCTCTAGTTATTACGTGGTTAAATTAAGATGGTAATGTAAATCCACAAATTTCAGCCGTTAATCTATGATCCAAATGCGGAGACATATTAGTTTTGAGCAACCAAGGGGCTTGAAGTTGTTTCAGTACTCTTGGATGCCATTGGGCAATTGTTCTCTAAGCCTACAACAATTCTATAGTTACATCTTTGTTGGATGAAATGAGGCCTCATGCAAATTAGATATATTAGCTTATAAATATTGAGTTTGGATTAAGAATACTAGTTAATTCTTTGTCTTAAGTTACTCTTATTGATTAATATAATAATTTTCTAATGTGTTGAAAAGATCATCGTATTTTTCAAATTCTACACATCCTTTTAATTTTAGTTTGGGCATTCTTTTAGCTTGTAAACCCCCACGATTCGGTTTGGAGAACGTTAAAAACTACTCTTTTATATATCCATGTAAAAGATGCACCATATGTTTTGAGCAATAAATTCAATGGAAATCATCGGAGTAAGATTAAATGTAACAAGTAGTGGAGTTTCAATTGCTGAACAAAGTTTAGCCATCTTGTAACTTTTTTTTGTTACTCCTTTTTGAATTATCATGCCTTGTAGCACTCATTTTTCCTTCCTCATTCTCATGCTATTCTTTTTGTTGCTGCTATGTACTTGCATTATTTAAAGAACTATTATTATTTTCTGGTATTTGTTATGATTATAGATTTGACAGGGATGGTTCTATATGTGATCAATCAACCATACAATTTCTTTTCGAAATTTCTCAATCACTACATGATGGTATGGATTTTGTTAACATGAAAGATGATGAAAATCAACAAGCAATGCGTTTGATAACTCGCTTTATTCAAATGGTAATTACTTTCTATATTGCTGAATGAGTTGTGACTTAAGATTTAAATTAACTTTGAGATTGCCTTACAGTCCTCATATTCTTCACTATTAGGTTGACTACGGATTGGAGACAGAACAACATTTAACATTTTTGGTTGAATGCCGTGTAGCTTTTGGTAACCTAAATGACCTTAAGGTTTGCTCTTTCCTTTCTATGATGAAATATGCAGTAAGAGTCTATGTTTTCATTGTTTCAAGTATGCCTTTGGTGGAATGTTCAAACATATGAGACAAGTCATTTTATATTGTCCTCTTAGGTTTTGCTGATTTTAAGTTGTTTCTCCCACATTCAGCTTACTTGTAACTAGTTGCCTTGGTCAAAATTATAGGCAAGTAGAGAGATTATAAATGTTTGTTGTTAGGAAAAGTCAAATTTATATTAGGAAAAGTTAGATCTATATGATTTAGATCAATTTCCCTTATGTAATTGGTACTTCTCTTATGTAATTGGTTCTTACTATTATATAAAGTTTATGAGGGTTTTGAGGTTGTATCAAGCCCTCTACATCTTCTGATATTGTCTACAACATGGTAACAGAGCAAGGTTAATCTTAGATCATCAAAACCTCTTTACCTCCCTTACCATATAACCCTGGAAACTTTAATCTATAAAACTGAACACATAGCTTGAGTGCACATATTGCGATAAAGGTGGATACGATCATAAGATCTATTGGGATAAGTATTCTCATTTGCATGTGATTCATATGACATCTCTTGAAGAACATTCTTCGTCTACAACTTCACAACCGTCTGTTACCTTATCTCAAGGTGAGTATACTAGGTACTTGCAATATTAGTTAGCTCAACAGGCATTGTCTTTTCCTATGGTATCTGTGGCTCATCGAGGTAATCTAGCAACTTCTATCCCTAGAAGACACTTATGAGTATTGGATTTTGGTGCCATTGATCATATTTCAGGTAACATAACTAATTTCGATCTTATCTTTCCTTTACCCTCTTCTCATAATGATAAGCTTATCATTGCTGATGAATCGACAACCACCATTAAAGGTGTTAGATCCTCTCATCCTTGGCTCTCTCGTACTTTGCCCTCTACATTATTTGTACCGAACTTTCCTTTCAATCTTCTCTCTCTCTATGAGCAAATTGACTAAAAAACTAAATTGTTCTGTATGTTTTTACCCTAATAATGTCATCATCCATGATTTGAAGACCAAGACGATGATGGGAGAAGAGCGTGAAGCAAATGTGATGTACTACTTTGCCGAGTTGCAGTCATCTGTTGCATGTCCAGCATCAACTTCCCTATTGATATTCATAATCTATTGGGTCATCCATCATTGGAAAATCTCAAGAAATTAGTTTCAGGGTTGGAGTCTATTTCTGGCTTAAATTGTGAGTCATGTCAGCTCGGAAAACATCATCTTTTTTTTTTCCTTGGGTCAATAAAAGGGTTGAGAAACCTTTTATGTTAGTCCACACATATATTTGGAGTCTAAGTCGTGTCCAGTATTTCGTAATTTTTGTTCATGATTTTTCTTGAATAACTTAGTTATATCTTATGAAAGATCGATTAGAGTTATTCTTTATTTTTCGTTCTTTTTGTGCCAAAATTCAAAATCAATTTAATGCCCTAATCAATATTCTTCGTTGTGATATGTTAGAGAATATTTCTCTAGTTCATTTCTCTAGCTACTTGCACCAATAGGGTATTTAGCATCAATCTTCCTACTCACACACTCTTTAACAAAATGGGGTAGATGAGGAAAAATCCAACACATTGTTGAAACAACTCGTACCCTATTAATCTACATGAATGTACCCCAAAAGTTTTTAGGGAGATGCTGTACTCACTGCATGTTATAATCGAATGTCATTTTCTGTGTTGACGGCTAAAACTCCATTCTCTATACTCTGTCCCTGCCAAGATGCTTTTTCTATTAATCTTAGGTATTGGGTTGTGTTTGTTTTGTTCATCAGCCTCACCCTGGCATAGATAAATTAGACCCAAAAGCTATAAACTGTAGTTTTCTCAGGTACTCTTGTGTACAAAAAGAGTACAAATGTTTCAGCCTTCTTTGAATTGGTTTTCTAGATTTTTTGAAGACACACAATACTTTTCTGATGCTCAGTATGTCTCCACTGACGCTAATAAGTGTTTGCCAATTCGCTTCTCAGTCATGTTATCCTAGATCCTAATTCTATAGAGTTTGGTCTACATCAATGTGGTTTGGATCATTTTGTGTTTTATCGTCACTTTAAAGCTGGTAGAATTCTTTTAGTTGTTTATGTTAGCAATATTGTTATTAATGGAGATAATAAAGTAGGAATCTAGTCTCTAAAGTCATTTTTGTAGGCCAAGCTTCAAACAAAGGACCTTGGTTCACAAAAATATTTTTTGGGTATCGAGGTAGCATAATTGAAGATGGGGATTTGTCTATCTTAAAGGAAGTATGTCAACTTTTTGGAGGAAACAGGCCTGTTGGGAACTAAGCTAGTTGATAATCCTATAGAGCCAAATGTTAAACATGATGCTGAGAGAGTAGAGTATTTGTAAGGTCCAGGTAGGTATAGAAGAGATGTTGGTAAACTAAATTATTTGACTTATACTCGTCTAGATATCTCGTTTGCTACAAGTGTAGTGAGACAGTTTATGGAGTCTCCACAAACTAGCCATTGGGATGTAGTTATCAAGATTTTGAGATATTTGAAAGGTTTGCCAAGACAAGGTCTTCTATACGAGAACCATGCACATACTCAGATTCGAGGACATACAAATGTAGATTTTGCGAACTCTTATAACCGACGGTCTACTCAGGCTATTTTAAATTTATGGATGGGGACATAATGTCATGGAAAAGCTAGAAGCAACTAGTTGTTGCACGTTCTAGTGCTGGGTTTGAGTCTAGGGCCATTACATATAGTACATGTGAGTTAACTTTGGTTGAGGCATCTTTTTGGAAAACTTGGTTTTGAGCACTCTGTCTCCATGAAGTTGATATGTGATAATCAAGCAGCTATTCATATTGCTTCTAATTCAGTCTTCCATGAGAGAACTAAACATATTGAGGTGGATTATCATTTTGTTTGTGAAAAGCTTTAAGAAGGATTGATTAAGACATCATATGTCTAAGTCAAAAGACCAACTTGTGGATTTATTTACTAAGGCTTTGGGGTGGTCTCATGTAAAAATCTATATGTGTGCTCCAGCTTGAGGGGAGTATTAAGAAAAGTCAGATTTAAATTATGAAAAGTTAGATATGATTTCTTATTTATTCCTAGGACATTTTTCCTTGCATAATTGAAACTTCCTTTATGAAATTGGTTCTTACTGTTATATAAAGGCTATGAGTGTCTTGAGATTGTATCAAGCGCTCAGTTGACATTCTCTGATATTGTCTGCAACATTTGTGTTTAACTCACTTGTAAAGGTGGACAGTATATGAGTAAACTGCAAATGTAACTGTGTATGAGTAGAATTACTTCTTGCTCTTACAATACTACCCTGTTTTCACTGTTGAATGTGGATAAATGATTGTTACGGGGCATTTCTAGATTAAAAATAAATCATTCTTTAGAATCTAACATTCAAAAACTTTAATGTACATCCAGGATACTCTTGTTCATGCAAGCAATTGTTTGGCAATCAAAGCCTTGAAAGATGACAAAAAGCATTTAGTATTTGTCAAATCTTGCATTGCATTTGGTGAGGTCACAATAAGTTTTATTTCATCTCAAGTAAGGCAGTTAAGTCTTTATCTGGAGACTGCTGAGGTAAGTCTCTTCCTTTTGTTTGGCATTGTTTTGATATATTACGTATCTACATAGACCGCTGACACTTCGCTATAACGCAGGTTGCCTTAATGGGTGGTTTAGTTTCTCATTCAGATGGACTCATAGTTGCTGCACTAAGCTGTTTAGAAAGTGTAGACTTGAGAGATGGTTAGTCACTTAATATTAGTGAAGCATTTGCCTTAAGAACATTGTGAAAATATGCAAGGAAATTATTTCTTGTCTATTTTTCGTCCAGGATAGTTTGGGTTTTTATTCACTTGCAAATGAGGTTACAGATGAAGCCAAAAGAAGACAATAAATTGGGACTTGGAACTAGTTTATTTTTTTATGCATGTCAGTGTGTGCTTGCTTGTTTTTAGCTTGTAGGTTGGGGTCTGAGGTAAAATAGCATCATACTGTCAATGAAGCATGACACCCCCTAACAAGATGTGTGGATAAATCATAATATATCACAAATGATTTTGTTCCAAGTAACCATTCAACCCAAAAGTTTAAGAAGATGAAGCTTTTGAACATATCATATTTTATCCTAAAACATACTAGTTAAACTTAGCTTCAGATTGTTCATGCGTCACTATTCCCACAAAGAATGCCTGTTTGGCAATATGCTTGTGGAATTCTAAATTGGCAGCTCATTATTTAATTTTCTACTGATATGCATCATAAGTTTGTTGTTTTCCCTTTTCCATTTTGGATCATCTAATGTTCTGAAACTTTATTGTTGCTGAATTACTTATTTCCTTGTGTAGGGGCCCAAGCACCCATTGTTCTTGATGGGATACTCTCTTCCATTTGCAAATTATGTGGCCTTGTTGTCATGGTTCCAGGTCTCAAATATTGTTCTTTTGTGATTTTCAAGTTAGTGACTTTTTGACGTCTTCTATAATCTTTATCTTGTATGAAAGCAAAACTTTTTTTAATAAGTACTCCTTTTTATTTAAATCCTTTATCATGGCAATAATGTCCTCAATATCAAGTGAACTTGAAACTTTAGGTTCAGGTTGAAAATATCTTATCAAGTTTGAACGCCATATTTCAACAAACGACTTTTTGACGACTTCTATAATCTTTATCTTGTATGAAAGCAAAACTTTTTCTAATAAGTACTCCTTTTTATTTAAATCCTTTATCATGGCAATAATGTCCTCAATATCAAGTGAACTTGAAACATTAGGTTCAGGTTGAAAATATCTTATCAAGTTTGAACGCCATATTTCAACAAACTTAACCCTATCTTACAGCTGGCTGAAGATTCTATACCTTACTATATTTGCAAAACTGTGGATTGTGCTGTTTGCTTATTGTCAGTTAGAACTATGAATCTTTTTCCTTTACACTGTGCTGTGATATGTTCGTACCAAGAACTATGTTTCATGCGCCAGATATTTTATCAAGTGTTTTGACTGATTTGGTTTTTGAAACAAAAGGTAACTGTGAGCAAGAGACCAATAAAGTCATTAAGAACATTCTCTCCCTTGTCCATTTTCAATCATGGTAAAGCCTTTCTACTGCAACCTTGCTCAACATACTTATTGAATATTCCAAACCTATTGATTTTATTTTTCAAAATGTAATAGGATGACACCCAAAGTAAAGACCAGAGTATTAAGTACAATAGTTTTGTTGCTGTCAACACTATCTCAGAATAAGCTCCCATACCACTCATGCTCATCAGAGGTACTTTTAACACTTTTTCCAGTTCAATGAGCTCCTAAGTTTGCATGCTAAGATATTTCCATTTCTTCATTTATTTGTCTACTTTCTTTTGATGCCTTGGTGTGTTTAACTAATCTTGCCAGTAATTTCTATATACTGTTGGTTAGTTGATTTCTTCCTAAGTTATTGGGCTATTACTACATTCTAAATATAGATCCAAGTAGAATATTTCATAAGACATGAACCTTCTTAAGGAACTTGAAGTCAAATGGTGCATTCACAGCAGTGCTTCTGCATGCTTCATATTGTATTTTATACCTCCCTACTCTTTCGCTTGTGGTTTATTCAGATTTTGGGTAATGACATGCTATTCTTTGGTGAGTCACCCTACGTGCATGAGCTCATATCATTGTCTGAAGCTGCCATCAATGATATAGTCAATTACATTGAAGAAGAGCCATCCAAGGTAACTACGGCTCCCAATGTTTAGTTTCTATTCCAGTAACAGGATAACATGTCCTTGTGCTGACGTGATGCACTGTAATTAAGGCTGACCGTGGAAGCATGGCGCTCGAAGCTTGCAACTGTATCGCATCATCTTTTAAAGTAGGTTCTTAACATCCTTCAAAATAATGTCCTTTGATTTAGTATCATATGTCAACGATGGAAAAAAGTTTACTTCAATATTCAAGACATGCATAGCCAGTGGTTGAGACTGATGATTATAGGTAGTGTTTATCGTACTTTGTAGCTGTTATTCTAAGAAGTTAAGGTTTGAAAAACATATGAGCCTAAAGCTGCCCCGCTGCTTATGGGAATTAGATTTATGTCCCTTATCAGAATGCATTGCGATCCCAAAGTCTGACAAAGGCCATTCTCATAAGGACCTGGGGCATCTTCTCTTATCCAAATTTTGAGCAATGACATTGTCCATAGAATGACTGAAACTTTCCCATTCTCTCTGTTTCGGGACAGGTAAGCCACGATGTATTGCAAATTTGCTGGAAACTTCTCGAAACAGCAAGGCTGTGTCTGAATGCTAATGACAAATACCTGCAATCCACCACGAAATATTTAGATCACCAGTTGCCATCTTCTGGATATGTGGCCTCTATGGTCACCTAATATCCGGTCCCTTGACCAGGAAATTGCTTCAAAAAATGGGTGCTTATGGTTGCCCGATCTTTGAGCATCAATCTGTACCCGCGGACAGAATTCAAGGGACGGGGACAAAATATTGGGTCTTTTTTTCACTCATTTGTTTTGGTTATTATGGTTTCTTTATTTTTATTGTTAGATATCAAATAAATAAATTATATGCTTAAATTATTTGTTTCGATTCTATAATTTATGATAACCACCAAAATCAGGAAAATTATATTCACAGCTTGATTATAAATTAAAAATCTTCTAAAATTAAAATTAAAATTAAAATAATTCTGGAATTATGAATTATTTTAAATGAAAATTATCATAAATTTTGAAGTTACTTTAAAATTAAAAAATAATTTAAAGTAGTAAAAATTTAATTTAAAATAAGTATTCATTTTTTAAAGCCCTAAAAATAAAATTATTTTACTTTCAAATTTATTTTTAAAATAAACAAATTGTTTTGAAAAACTATCCGTAATAAACAAGATTTAAAACATTCGAAATTATAGACTAAAAGAATTGCTTTTGTGAAACTAAAAGGTTATTTATATAAATGAAAGTTTTAGAAATATTTACTTAACATATTTAAAAGTGCTTAAATTTTCTATTTTGAAACAAGTATTACATTTAAAATTAGACAATTAAAATTTTTATTTTTTATGATGAATATCATTTTGTGATAAAAGGATAAAATAGTTTTAAATTTAGATTTGGTGGAAATTAAATTGTTCATATCTAAAGTAGTAGATTTATCCAATGCCTAAAATATTATAGTAAACAAGTTCTAAAACATTAAAAATTATAGACTGAAAGAATTATTTTAGTTTCGGTTATTTATATAAATGAAAGTTTTAGAAATATTTACCTAACTAAAATTTATTCAAAAGTAAAAGTGTTTAAATTTTCTTTTAGGAAATAAGTTTTACTCTTCAAATTAGACCATTAAAAGTTTTTATTTCTTAAGATGAATATGATTTTGAGATAAAAAGACAAAATAATTTTGAAATCAATTTTTAGTAGAAATTAAATGATTCATATCAAAAGTAGTAGTTTTGTCCTATACCTAAAAGACTATAAACATAAATTAAAATAAGATAATAAAATAGTTTTTTTTTTAAGAGCTTCACTTCTAGTTTTATGCATTATTGTACTTTATGATATTAAAGCTATTTTAAAATTGATTGTCTAGCTATTTTAATAAATTTGTTATTAAAGTTATGCCAAGTAGTCATACATTTTTCGTTGCATATTTAATAATCAATTACATAATCATCAGTGTTAAAATAATTCATCAAAAATTAATAGAAAGTCTTTATTTAGTATTTCTAAGACAATAAAATATTCCTAAATAATAAAAATATTTTTATGATTTCAAAATAGATGCGCATTTTTAACTCTTACAAAAACAAAATTATATAAAAATATAATTAAACAACTATATTTTAAATTAGTGAAAAATACATTAATTTATATGAGTTTAACTTTGTATTTTTACGTTTTATAAAAATTTTGATTAGTAAAATAATCGTGATTATTTAGAATAAATTATATATTAAATTGAAACGTTTACTTAAGTTAAATGCTAAATCTATCATTAATTTTGGTGGTATGCTAATCTCATTCCATGTCAACTTAAACGTAAATTTTAGTGAATAAGAGGTTGATGGGCAATAAAGCTAGTGTTAGAGCTAAATATGTTGAACTTAATTCAAAGCAAGAAATAACTTATCCACCACAAATTTTAGTTAGAGCTAAATTTATTGGTGACTATTGTGTATAAAATCTTCTGAATTAACAAAAAAAAATCTTCATTATTTTGCTTTGTTTTAATTATGATTAAATTACGTTTCTTTAATCAGTTTATATTATAATTTTGGGTAATTGATAAGATGTTTCCTTATGATGTGCTTCGTCAGGAATTGGAGAAATTTAAAAGTAAAAACATAATGAAAATACAATTCTAGCTAATGACATCTGAATGTTAGCTCGAGTTTCTCGCAAAAAACAAGAAAGAAAGAAGATGACACAATCAGACACACAAGCTTAGTGGAGGACGTGTAGCAGAGAGAACTTTTGAAGAGATATATGAATTGAGGCACGATATATAGTGTCTCAGCCTATGTAGCAGTAAAGAAAAGCTAAAATAAGATCCAGGGTTTTAGAACCTATTTCCATCTCCAGAAACGATCTAGGACATGGGGGGAGGGGGGTGTTATAACTTGTGTCTCTCTCCCAAAAAAGCAGTAAGATATACACGATTGGGTTGTGCTCGTGTTCAATAAAACATATAAAGGAAGGAAGGAATAATAAACCCTAGTTTTGGGATCTTGTCCAATTTTATTTCATTAAAGACCTACAGTTAATCACCGGGGATAGAACAACCCTCTAGAGGTAAACTTGGGAGTCTTTTTTTAAAAAGAGGATTAGAGATCATCCCAACATATTAGAGCTTATTGGAGTATAGAGATTTCATTTATAATTCCTTCTAGTTCGATACTTTTGTTTTGTCACTTATCTTTGCTAGTGTAAAGACGATGCATAGCTAATTTCTTTATAGGTTTATATAAAGAGAATCTTAGCCTATTGTCTTTTTCAAGAATTGATTCTAGTTTGAGTGGGTTCCGAAGCCTACAAGAGAGTAGCCCCCGCATATGGATCTGCTCAACTGAGCCGTGGCCCATTAGGTATTGTCCGCTTTGGTCTGCCAGGGTGAGTTGCGAGTCGAACCCCTGACCAAAGGGTTTTGTTGGTCTCATGGACCACGCCTCATACCACTGAGGTAACCCACCCAAACCAAAAAGGTGTCGTAGCTCAATGGTGAGAGGCGTGGCGCTCCACGCCAACAAAACCCTTTGGTTAGGGGTTCGACTCGCTGCAACTCACCCTGACAGACCAAAGGGACAATTCCTTAGATTTAGGCAGAACCAGATTCAATTTTATTTGAAGTGGGTTTTAATTTTTATAAAAATATCTTTGAATATTCTTAAAACTAGTGATTAGATATTATATTAATTTGTATATGGATGATTATAGAGAACTTGCATTTGAGTAGACTGTAACTTAGATATTATAAGTCACATAAGGTGCTAGAAATAGGCTTATATAAATCTTCTAATGTTAGAATCAAACCTTTCATGAAAATTTACATAACTTAATGCAATATTGGGGTTTTAATTGGATAGAGATATCGGTTAATAAACTTAAGAATACGTGGTTACAACTTTGGAGAGAATAATTTTATAATATAGAAATTTTTGTTGATCGGAATGTTAAAACCTACTAAATTTATAGAATCATAACTACAAAGATGATTTTAAGAGGAGTTGCTTATCAAGACACTATTCATATTTTAATTATTTCCATGATCATTTATTTTGTTTTATTCTTAGTGATCTATTTCTTTTTTATTTTATTTTGATATAAAGAATTCATTAAAAATTTATTTATTTATATTATTTGACTAGATATGATTCAGAGAGAGACTGCTATATCATTCTAATTTTCTCATGAAATTGACACTTCATTCACTATTTTTTTAACTTAAATAGGGTGTAAAATTTTTTACCCTACTTGAAATCTTATCAAGCCTAAAATATTAAACTTAAATATGAATTTGATAACACTTTGTAGCTTGAAAGTAACTATTCATCTAATACAATATGATATGATTTTGTATGTGATCAATGTTTGGATTTTGGGCCTTGAATTGCGATCTAAACCTAAATCTAGTCCCAAGCCTAAAAAAGGCTTATCCCTAAGCTCGACACAATTCTTGAAAAAATAGTTTAAGTTTGGCTTGAAATTTGATTAAATTGGGTTGAGAGCATTGAATTCTGTTTAGAATGATTGAGTCATCAGGCCGAGCTTATGCCCTTTTATCATCCCTAATTGTCCAATACCAACTAAACTAACGAGCTTATACTATTTTTGGAAAACACCAATTAATGACAATGGTTGAACACATCTCTCATAGGTAAAATATCATTTCTAGGACATCAAAGACACAACCAGGGTCGTTTCTAATGTTCTGTAAGCTCTAGGCAAAGTAAAAAATAAGTCCTAATAAATTGACAATATATAAATAAGAAAATTTTAAAAGCACATTTTTATTATTAAAGAGGTTACATTAAACCCCTCGTTTTGACACAGTTAAATAATTAAATGAGCTGCATTAATTATTAACATTAAGATTTGGAGAACGCTAAGAGAATTTGCCTCATTTTGCTCTTTATGAGTGTATATATATGTCAAGATAAGATCTTATTACTTACTCTTAACACTCATAAAGACATATTATTTAATATTATCTCTTTTGTTTTGAATTTATTTTGGTGCTTAAATATTAAAATTAATGTTTGTTTTGTTTTAGGAAATTAAAAATGGAGATTGCATCAAATTGAGACTCTATTGATAATAATCATGAATTTTAGGTGAAGTAATGAATAAGGCTGATCACTTGAAGAGTTGGAGTTTAATTAGGAAACATCATTCTATCCTTATCATGTAGAAATTTGAATTTGAATTTAGATAGATATCTTTGAAAGTTATAATTAGATTATGATTAGATCAGAAAACCCTATAAAAGGGACATTCCTCATAACAGAAAAAAAATGCTCTTCTTACGTTTTTCGCAATTCTTTGTCTTTCTTCTACTTTTGTTATTGGAGCAAAAGTCATGTGTGACTAAACTCAATCGTTCTGATTCAAGGAGATTTAATATTCTAGTTGTAACTTTGTGAGGTTTTGTGTTCTAAAACTTTTATTCATGTTTTAATTCAAGTATTTTTTGTTTTAAGTTCTCACATTTCATGAATGATTAATTTTGATTAATCTGACAATTTAATTTAATATTGATTATTCTATCGTTATCCATGAATTCAGTGATTCATAATTATCATGAAAGATTGGTACAAATAGCAAATAAGTTATTTATGAAATTACGTATTTAACTTGTGATAAACAAGAAAACTAATTTTAATAATTGCAGTTATCTCGATTATTTAATTTAAGGTTAGTCTTTTTTTCTAAGCTTATTGCTATCATTTATTTGATATGAAATGTTATAACACCCAATCAATGGAAGATAAGTTTTGGTTTGAATGTTAGATTTGAACCAATTAATTTAAAAAAATTTGAGACCAATTACGACTATCTTAATTTATTTCGGACTAACTACTTAAATTGTGAAAATAATTTTTTAAACCAATATCAATGCTATAATTAAACGAGATCTTTCTTTTGAAGTGGAGTTTGATAATCTTAATTTTCTCTCTTTTATATTCAATTAATTAAATTTTGATTTCTTATTAATTTTAGTCGCTTGAGGAGCTTCAAGATTGACTCGAGCAGCTACCAATATAATATTAATGTCTACAGTAGGGTTGGCAACGAGTGTTACTCAACTCAAATATGAAGCTCCTTAATTGGCTCAAAACACGATCAGGTAACCATCACCACCACCACCTCATTCACTAACGCCGTCGATCAGAAACCTAATGTCTTGTTTGGTAACAAATTAAACAACAACGAGGGGGGAATGAGAGTGCGTTTTAAATTCTTCAACTTTTGCTTGTTTGGTTATTAGGAATGAATAAAATAAAAGATAAAAAATTGGAATGAATTTTAAACAATCTTAAATTTTTATTCTTAAGAAAAATATGGGTATAAAATGAAATTAAATATTAGAAACAAGAAAAAAAAAAGAGTGAGATATTATTCAGATATTATCAGGATATTATATTGATTCTTATCAAAATATTATTATCAAAATTACGTCTTTTATATTTAATTTCTTTAATAACTGTTTTATTATGTTTGATTGATGCTATACTGAGTAAAGTCTTTTATGGTTCTTCAATTTTATTTTTCATAAAGTTATTCATAGTTATTTAATAATTAAAATTAAAATTATTGAAAATAATTTAT
>JANIHZ010000005.1:36329540-36346978 GCA_027478365.1 Erythroxylum rufum
ATCTTATAAATAATTAATAAACTTTTTCAATGATTTATAAAATTATTAATTTTTAAATAATTATAATTGATTTTTATAATAATAATAAAAGTATCCATGAAACAAAAAAATTAATTGATAAAAAATTTAATATAAATGATCATAATATATGATTTTCATAACAATATTATGATAAGAAATAAAAAATGATAATATTTTAATAATATTTTAATAACATTTCTTATTTTTTATTTCTTTTATTTAATTCTAGCTTATACTTAAAACAAAAATTCAGACTTATATAATCCATTACAATTTTATCATTCCCTAAAAAAACTTATTCAGGATTCGTTGTATGGTTTCGTATTCTCTTAATCTTTCATTCTAATTATCATTTTCACATCTATAGCATCCTTCCTCGCAAATTTCAGTAAGTGGTATGCTTAGCTTCATTTCTAGAGTTGTTCTCAGTGGAGAGAATGTTCTGATTATCCACTTTTCCTACAGTTCTCTTTATTTCAAAATTTTGCATACTTTGGGGACGGAAGCTGTCTATTAGTCTTGTTTGTTCATTGATTGTCTTTCATTTGCTAGTTCTTGAGAGTTCACATGTTGATTCATGCGATAATCACCCAAGAGATTACAGAAAGGATAATGTGAATCGACAGGAAAAGCAGAAGATATCCATTATGGGACTGGAGCTATATCCGGATTCTTTAGTCAAGACAATGTAAAAGTTGGTGGTCTTGTTGTCAAGAATCAGATAATTTCAGGATATTGATTCATTTACAGCAAATGGTTTATATGGTTCAAATTCTGAAGGTTAGAGTTGAATGTAAGGGTGATCATTTCAGGAATCATTGAAGCTACTAGGGAGCCTAGTGTTACATTCTTTGCAACCAAATTTGATGGTATTATTGGACTGGGATTTCAAGAGGTTTCTTTTGGAAATATGCTGTACCTGTGTGGTAAATTCTGTGGATATTGCATTTGTTAAAGTTGTCTCGTTTTGATGTGATTGATCTAAATTAGAGGCTAAAATTTTGAGAATCTATATATCAAGATATCCCAGTTAAGTATTGTTTCAGGTATAAAATGGTCAACCAAGGTCTTGGCAAAAAACCAGTGTTCTCATTTTAGTTTAACTGCAATGCCGATGAAGAAGGGAAAGAAATAGTGTTTGGTGGCATGGATCCAAACCATTACAAGGGTGTGCACACCTATGTTCCAGTGACATAAAAAGGATGTTGGCAGGTTGGTCTATCTGTGGTTCTTAATATCTATGTTACTTGATGACCATTTTTTCTCAGAATACGCAGGCTTTTCTTTGGTTGGCAGTTTGGCATGGGTAACGTGGTGATTGATGGTAAAACTACTGGTAGGCAAAGTGTTTACTAAGTTGGTGTGACTTCTTTTGTCAGCGGATGTGGGATGTTTTTGTTGTATCCTTTTATCTATTAGGTCTTCGTTTTGCTTCATCTTTCAGGATTTTGTGCCAACGGCTGTGCTGCAATTGCTGATTCCGGAATACTGATGCTGGCGGGTAGTCAACCAATTGTAGCTCAACTTATTTTTGTACACTGTTCTGAAATCGTTCAATTGACCCTGTACATGGGTGGTTTTTCTAATTTGATTCTATTTTACAGTTTTTTATTTTCAAATGAGCCACTCCTTGCATGGCCTTTTTATGATGCGCAAGGTTTTTTGGTTGGTCCTTAAAGCAAGATTATGGATTCCCTGGATTTATAGCCAGCTGCTACTGGTTTTCTCTTTGTTTAAACGAGGAAAGGATGTGACTTTCATAGGAATTAGTCATGGCCATCTCCTCACTCAAACTTTATTTGCTGACCCCATTTTCTGAAGTTTTAAGGGAACATTTAAAACTTAAAAAACTTGTCAAGACTATGATGACTTCAGTACTTTTCTTTCCCTATTTATTTAGTTAGGCTTACACTTCTTAGAGGCATTTAGTGTCAGTTTAGACAATCACATTTAGCGTTTTGGCTTCGGCTTTTGTCTGTCATACAAACTTTTGTTCCCTGATAATGTTTGAGTGTATTTTCATTTTGCCACTCTCAAAATACTCCGACAAGCATTGGTATTGTGCATTGGCAGTACCGACCCAAAAAGATTTGCTCAAAATTTGGTTTTTATATGTCTGAACTCGTGGTGTCAGGTTAGATAGACATTTTTAAAGATAAAATTTCGTACAGGTTATCATCGCCTTCCGCTACTTGTGAACTTATTATTGTTTTTAACTGCATTTGAGTATTTGATTGTCATCAGCGTGGGCATTGAGAGTGTTGTTGAGAATAATGAGAAAGGATCCTATGTAATGTACTCTACTTGTGAGATGGCTGCAGTATGGAGAGCTTAAGCATACTCAAACCCAGGATTGTATACTTAACTATGTTAATGAGTTTGTTAACTGCAGGTCTCTGTTTCCCTTTGGGAAGAATAGTTGACTATGATTGGCATATTTATGCTAGTTCTAGTCCAGTGGGAGAATCAGCAGTTGATTGCAGAAGCTTGTGGACAATGCCTAGTGTTTCGTTAACTATTGGTGGAAAGGTTTTTGACCTTGCCCCTGAGCAGGTATCTGAACTTTTTGCCGTTTAAAGTATCATGCTTATAGCACTCTTTCACCGAACACAATCAATTTGGTGCCATAAGTGATTAGACGTTGAGAATTGGAAAGGTCGCGCATGAATTGTTGGGTTGAACGGTAGCATCCGTCACTAAATGTTGAACTTTTGGCATCTTTTGACTCTCATAAAGTAGCATGTTTTATGACCTTGATTCCATTATGTATGTCCTCCAAGTGGATACCTCAATGCATTAATGGATTCACAGCATTAGGTGTGTCTCTCTCTGGTATTTCCAATGTCTTTCTTAAGCATGGTGGCACCCTTGTAAATCTAAAGTAGACCTAATGTAAACAATGTTTCTCCTATTCACACTGTATTTGACTATAGCAATATGAGAGTTGGATTTTGCTGAAGCTACCTAGATGACTTTATGCTAACATTGGACATCCAAATTTAATTATACGCATAAAGAATGTCATATCATAAATTTATCACCACTCAGTTTCTTATCGGAATTTCTAGTGCTTGATATATGAAGTGATAGAGTTGAAGTCACATGACTCCATCTAATAATTTTATCAGTATCATCAAAAAATATGATGGCAACTTGTAAATTGAGACTGCTATTGCTATTAGTGGTACTTCTTCATCCATGCAAAGTTCCTAACATATCTGTTAATCAACTTTTTCTTTATTATTCTGCCACCCCCAACTTTCCTCCTCGCTCTCTTCTCACTGCTTTTGACGATGGGTCAATCTCTCTAATATTGTCCCTCTTGCTCCTATCATACAATTTAGGCTTGGTGTTGTGTATACAAAATAAAGCAGGGGCAAGGACAATTTTGAGATATCTCCTCATAATTCATCTTTGCCACGATACAAGACATAGTGTCCTTACCATTTCAAAGGTCCACTTAAGTCTCTCATCCTCCAAACAGGTATCTCTACTCTCTTGTTTGGTAATAAAACATCTTTACTTGCAATATTGTCCTCCATTATTATACCTACCTTTACTCACAAGTTACGGATCAACATTGTTAAAAATGAGCTATGGAAGAAGAACTTAATGGCTTATAGCATAATAATACTTGGGATATTGTATCACATTCACCCTTGATGTCATATAAATATATCAATAAAAGACAAAAACAATACTAAAGAATTATTAAGCAATTAACCAATCGTTTTTATAAAGTAGTTTATATGAGTCGAGTGTATTGAGGACTATAACTATCAATATTAACCATCTTTCTATTATCTAATATAACCATTGATTGAGTGATCAAAAGAAAATAAACAAAACTAAATTCACAAATAAGAGTCAATAAAATAATGTGCTAAATAAGAATAAACAATCAATATATAGAATAAATCTAGATGAAGAATGCTCTTAGAATTTTTCCCATACTTGAATTTATCTTGACCTAATAATTAGCTCTGTTTACTGGGACTAGTAGAAATTCTTAACTTATGATCATATTCTCTTTTAAACAATAGACTCCTATCCTCTAGTTGATTTGACCAAAATCTTTTTCTAATCAAAACAAGTTAAGAATGTATTAACTCCCTTTGTAAATTCAAATGATAGGCTTTATCTTAATCCAAAAAATTTGTATAATTTTATCTCCAGCAATCTATTCAACCATCAGTGTTCATGTTGTGGTCTATTTATATATTTAACCTTTCAATTCCAATGTATGAAATCCAAAATTGAATTAGAATACTAACATAATTTAGTTCAACATAATTTAAGTATGAACAATTCTCGAAAATTAAAATCTTACATTAAGGGATTGTTTGGTTTCACTTCTGTTTTTTTTGGGTGGATTTTTGGTTTTAGCTTTTGTTTATTTGTTTCTGTTTTTTCTTTAAAAAATAAAAACCTGTTTGGTTGAAATTTGTAATATAAAAACTAAAAATAAAAACCTGTTTCGATGTTTGTAATAAAAAACCAAAAAAATGTTTGTTTTATCATCCTGTTTCTATTTTTGTAATTATATTAAGTCATTCTAATCAATAAAAGATGTCCATCATATTATAATTCTTGAAAACATAATAGTATTATCATTAATTTACAAAAAGAAACATAAATCAATTAGATAATATAATCACTCCATATTTGTATAGCAATTTCATCTCGCTTCCAAGACATGTCTTGAAGTTGTCCCTGAGTGATATTATACTCTACTAGAGAACTTGCATCTTCATTTTCACTTTTCCTAATTTGTTTTTCATTTTCGGCACAACTGTCAAATAACTCATCGCTTTGTCCATACATTCTAATATAATTGTGTATATAACACAACAAGCAATAACAATGTATCTTTATTTCTTCATATCATAACTAGGCATGTTTTTAAGTATAGAAAATCTTGCTTTTAGAACCCCAAAATATTTTTCAATAACATTTCTTAATGAAGAATGCCTGTAATAATTCCTGTGGATCTTGAGGTCTTCCTCTACCTTTATAATCTCGCAAATGATATCTTTCACCTTTGTACGGTGAAAGAAATTCAAGCATATTAGTGTAGCCCAAGTCAACCAAATAGTACTTACCTAACATAGAAAGAGCATAATATTAACAAAAAGATGTTAAAAATGAATCATAATTATTATGTTTATTTAAAATAATATAATACCTTATGGAGGCATAGGAAATTGATTCACTGGATTGGTCACTGCTTCCAAAAGAACTCGAGAGTCATTTGCAGTATCTTCCCATCCAGCTATTACATACGTAAAATGCATGCCAAATGAGCAATAACACATAATATTTAGGTTGCATTAATTCTTTTGCTCATGTATGGTATTTGTTTATCGGTCGGAACATGTGCATCAATATGTGTACTATTTATTGCTCCTATACAATCCTAAAAATAAAAAAATAATAATAAAATAATTATTAATCATAAGGGCATAATTAAAATAGTAATTAAATAAATGTACCTGAAAATATGGAAATAATTTTGATTTATGTTGAATCTCAAGTAAAAGATGGTTGAGTAATGACTCGTTTAGCAAGACGATTAACTGCATATAAGATTTTGCGAAAGTACTTCGAAATTGTCTAGGTCGAATGTTGAAAGTGTTCTGCATTGACTCTATTTGTCTTACTATGCCCTATAGTCATTAAGAAAATTGCTACTTATTCCTCTACAATCAAATTACTTGTTGCCTTAAAGCCTTATAAACTCTTCAACTCATTATAAAGCTTAAGAAGATTATCTTTCTCATTCTTAAGTTTTCATAAATCCTTGTAGGATTCTCATTCAAAAGTTCTAATATCCATTCATGACCACTAGAGCAGAAGTTCTACATGGTTGATTTTATAAATGAAAAAATTTGTTCTCTCCGCCAGCCATAGAAATTATGATTACCTTCTTCCGTTCATCATCAAAATCTAATTCGAAATCTGATAAAAAAATCCATGTATCTACAATGTCAACATTAAATAATTAATAAAATATTCAATCAAAAGGTTAATCAAATATATAAAAACATTCATACAAAATATAGAGTTAAAATTAAGTTAAATATTCATACAAAGCACAAACTTAAAATGTTCAAAATATGGAATAATGCTTAATATAAAAGTGTCAAATCAATAAGAAATTGATATGTAATATCATGAAAATATAATTAAAGTGACATAATCTAATCCAGCTTCCTTGTATCTGTCATCTTTATAAAAATATCCCTATAAAGTAGAGAATCATGTAAAGTCTTCATAGGTTTTCCATATTGCATATCGTCAACACCCAATTCGTCTAAGGAATTCAGACATTCCATCATTATGTTAGACTCTTGAGGTCTATTCTCTGCAGTGGATGATGTTTCACTCAGTTTTTTCTCAAGTAAATCATTCTTCCTCTTTGATTGTTTACTAAGTATATGTAAGACTTCTTCTACAGCGTTAGAATGCGTCTTCTTTGCCAGGAGATTTCTTTTTCTTAGATGGAGAAATTTTACCTTGATCTTCTTTCTCATTATACAAGTAATCTTCATCAACATCATTTCCATGTTCCTCTTCTGTACTATTCAATGGAGATTTAGTTTATGGATGTGCATGCACACCAGCTGTAGTAGTATTTCCAAAAATATGACACAAGTCTAAAAATTCCTTACATCCTTTTTTCTTGAATCTGTAGGCCATTTTATGTACCTATAATGATGAAAAAGGAATATGAGAATGAATATTATATAATATGATATATTAATAAAACTAAAGACATATTTTACGTTAAATAGATTTTCTCAACATTCATTTGTAGCATTAACTTCACTAGTAAAGGAGTTGTAGCTGATTATTGTTTCTTTGAGTAAGTTCTTGAAATTTTTCAATCTAGCCCTTAATCCATTATAATTATTCTTTAATTAAACATCAATATACTCCTTATTGAATTTTGTTTGAAGTCCTACCTTAATATTCTTCTAACCAGATTTGGAAAAGGTAGTAGTTGTTCGATTTCCTTTTTGACTTCTTCAACCATCAAGGAGATTAAATACATCTCTATGGTATCACTCCACACTCCATCTTTTTCATTTATTTCCACACAATCATTGGAATTGTTCATATTGTTCAAACCTTCCATCACTAAAAGTAATCACATATAAGTGATATCAATCACAATAATTTCTACAAAGTATTAAATGCTAAACATGGTTCAAAATAAACATAAGACAAATACAAAAGTTTCTGAAAAGTATTAATACTAAATATATTTCAAAATAAAAACAACCAAATCCACAAAGTTACGAATATAGAAGATATAATTAAATGTAGCTATAGAAGATATAACTACAAGCTTTGTATGAAAATATGTATTAATCAACAGCAGTAATACCTTCTTTACATGGAAAAATGGTTTCCTTGCTAACCTGTTTTTCTACTAATAATTAAGTATATATATATATCATGTTTTGGATATATGATGCTGTTTTGAGTAGAAATTAGACAAAGGTTGATGAATGTCTGGTTTGTCATGGAGTAACACAAATGGGGAAGACGGTAGTTGATGGGAAGGTAAAATTGTTTCCTTACAAGCAAAGTCAGACAAGTTTCATGACAACCCTTGGGAGAAATACCGTGTTTGTAAATAGAGAAATACTTTAAAATCTCACAAGATAAATACAGGATCCAGAAACTAAATGAGGTTTCAAAGAAGTTGGATGTTTACATGTTACCTGTAAACATGGATTTTACTTCTCGGGGTACATTCGAAGTTGAACCATACAAATTATCCTCATGAGTTCACCTGGTGTTGATTGCCCATTACTGATTGTTTTTCTATCAATGTCCATTTGGCAGCCTACGAGGCATTCCGTACACTAATGGGAGAAGAAAAGATGGCAACTAGGCTATTTGACTTTTACTGCTCTTCACTATTAAACGGCCTTACCTATAGCAAAGGACCTTAGGTTTAGGACAAGAAGTAGTGGGTCGTATTGGGGAGTTAGTGGTCATACTTCATTGTTACAAGTCATCTTCTTCACCTTCAGTGCCACTTTTGGATGCACTTTTCACAATTATGAGTACAGATGCGCACTCTCATATTTTCTTTACTTGTATATATGAAGGAAAGATAAAGTAATGAAAATATCCCCAGAGACAACCAAGGCCTACACTAACCCATATAAATATCTTCCATGTTGTACACGTAATTACCATTTTGTATTCAGAACAAAGACAGGTTTTCCATCTCACAATTTAAATGGCCTGATTTTTAGATAATGAACTAGAAGTGAGCCAAATGTGATGAACCAGAAGTCAGAAGTGGTCTTAAACTTGAATTTGTATCATAAATATGTCTGCTAAACGATGCAATAAGAGACAAAAAAAGACTATCTTTTTTAACACCAAAGCCTGACGAAATATCTAGTTTATTTCCCTGACTCTGTTCTCCTGAACCAGACGGTTCATGACCAACCAAGCCTACCCTCTCATAAGCAACATAAGAAGGGCCTCTCTCATGAAACAAAAGTGTCGATGAATTAATGAATTAATTTTTAATTATGCTGCAATAACATGCACTCTTTTACGTGAATACTGGAACGTGAGAAGAAGCTAGTTTTGTCGCTGCAATAACAGCTAAATGATGCAATAAGAGACAAAAAAAGATTGTCTTTTAAGGCCAAACCTAGGGAAATATCCAGCTTACTTCCCTTACTTTGTTCTCCTGAACCAGACGGTTAGCATGACCAACCAAGCCTACCCTCTGATAAGCAACACAAGAAGGGCCTCTCTCATGAAACAAAAGTGTCGATGAATTAATGAATTAATTTTTAATTATGCTACAGTATGTTACTATAGCATAACTTCCAGTTCTCTTCTTTGTATTCACGCCTGAGAAGGTGATCAGTGTGTTCATGTTTCAACGCAAATAACATAAATATTTGTCAAGCAACGGGCACACATAAGCTGATACAAAAACAAACTTGGAAATCACAAATGAGAAGACGCAAACACTGAGAAGATGGCAGAAGATGTGCAGAGACCTTTTAACGCAAGCGAAAAAAATAAGGAAACAGAAATAAGGAGAAATTGCAGAAGAGGCTGAAGAAATGCAGTCGGCGCAGTAGGGAAACTCGTTTTTGCAACAAACAAAAACTTGTTTTAAAAATACACGAAAGCACATTTTTTTGTTTTTCAAAACATGATGCCGTTTTTTTATTTTTATCAATGAAAAACATAAACTACTTCAACTAAACAAATTTTCAGTGACTGTTTTATTTTTTACGAAAACAACAACAAAAAATTAAAAAAAAAGTTGCCTAAATAAAGATCAAAGGAAATAATGGATTTTAGGGTGCTTCCCACCTAAATCTATATGTCAATTTAGTTCATAAAAAGACAAAGAAAACCAATAAAGAATAATAAAGAAAACAAGATAAAAGATAAATTCTTGTGAGAATTGAGTATTTATGTTCTTGATTAAGTCTGATAGAATCTTGCTTTCTCCAAGATTGTTTGTTTTTTGATATGTTTTTTAGCCTTCTTTTCCTTGTGATTGATTTTGTGTCCTTTCGGAGGTCTCTTCCCTTTTCTCCTGTCTTTTTGCTCCTTTTCTTTCATGAAACCCTATTATTTTTATCAAATACAAGATCAACGCAAGACCAACATGGTTTCATGTTACTTCAACGCCAACAAAAACCTTAATTTTTGTAAACTTTAAAGCTAATATGGGTTAGCAACACAGTACCATGTTA
Organism: Erythroxylum rufum; assembly: GCA_027478365.1. NCBI lineage: Eukaryota > Viridiplantae > Streptophyta > Magnoliopsida > Malpighiales > Erythroxylaceae > Erythroxylum > Erythroxylum rufum. Next base: position 36,339,314 of record JANIHZ010000005.1, read on the forward strand.
AATCCATATTAAGTTTGCTCCTCTTTTATTTCAGATATGAGACACATTAGTTGGAACATAGGTTAAAACACAGTACCATGTTAAATCCATATTGAGTTTGCTCTTCTTTTATTTCAAATCAGAGACACATTAGTTGGAACATAGGTTAGAACACAACACCATATAGGTGCCATGTTATGGAACATTAAACCATGTCTAAGTTGTGTTCTCCATATAGCCAAACTATTGAAGAAGCATAACACATTCTTATATAACATGGGTTTACAAAGGGATGTGTTTGTATTATGTTTCTTCAATTGCCAAGTAGTAGAAGAAGTAGAATACACCATTAAGCTACATGAATTAAATATGGTACCGAGCAGGTGTTATGCTGGTGAATCTGGAGCCATATTCAAACCATGTTCCTCTAAAATCACTCTAAAACTTCTTGAAATTGGCTCCAATTTATCCAAGTTCATCCCTTCTTCAATGAAGAGCTAACATAAGTTTTTATAAATAAAATGTAAGCTAAATTAAGTGTCTAAGCCGTATAAAAATCCTCAAAATATAAGTTAAATACTCTCAAAATTATACCAAAAACATAGTGCAATTAACATACATCAAATTCTCCCACACTTAAGCATTTGTATATCCTTAATCAAACCAATTCCATTACTTTTGACTTAAATAAGAAGTAATTTTCAGAAAATATTAAATAACCCAAACATTAGTCAAGATTCTACATCATTCATTTAACTGTAAAGTTCATCAAATTGTTAGAAATTTAGTTACTTTTATCAAATTATAAATTAATTCACTATATTCCATGATCCTTCAAACTTCAACTCAATTCATAAAATTCATTTTAATACTTAAAATAAATATAAATAAGAAAAATGTTACAATTTCAAACATGTGCATGCTCCTTATTGAAGGAAAAGTAAACACACTAACCTTAAAATTAACAAGAGTATTTAGAAGCTTGTTTGATTAGGTTGGTTGCACTGATACATGACATTCTACAACAAGTTAGTGTGTATGCTCTGATGCATTAATTCTTCAAAGTGTAAAAAATAATAAAAGAGTTTCCAAATCCTCAATTTAGGTTGAATATCTTACTATGCCATTAGCATATTATGAAATTACTTAGTTTCATGGCTCACTCTTTGAATTGGTTTATCCACAATCTAGTCATATTCCCGTGTATGTTGACATTAGAAGTGTCATTCAAATTGTGGCAAATCCTATATTTTACAAGCGTACTAAACATATTAAGATGAAATGTCTCTCAATCCATGAAGTTTTTGATAATGGCTTTCTTACTCTTTTCCACGTATCTATGATTAGTCATATTGTTGATATTCTCACAAAATCTCACTAGTGCTCGACTTTAGTATTTTGTTATCAAATTAATGTTGATTGATTCACTAAGATCAATGTAAGAAGGTGTTAATTACAACTATTAAGATATAGTCACTAGTAATTTTTAAGATATAGATGTAATATATTTTATAGTTACAAACCATATTTAGATTATAATTTTCTATTGTAATTGAGAGATATTATTTATTATACTTATTATTGAAGGATCTACTCTATTATACATATTTTATACATTAAAGGGAAAATTCATAGTTTTGAAAGAATGCAAAATTTTATCTCGTGTATCTTTCTTTATTTTTAATAAAATCATATTAAAAACTTATTTAAATTTTATGAAATTTTAAAAATAAATTGGGGAGTGATCCTTACATAAATGGATTTCTTTAGTTTTTGAAAATTGAATTGACAACTAGTAAAATATGGGTAACATATCCCATGTAGTTAAGGATTAGTAGTGATTACTTATAGATGCTACCAAATCTCAAGTTCTAGGTTAAATAAAACTTTGGCTCACAGAGTCTTGCTTCCATAGCGTCGATTTCCTCTTCCCAAGTCGAATAAATGTTTGAATGTTTGAGAAAGAGGAGAGTTGTTATATCTTAACTGTAATACAACATCAAACATTTCTCTTTCTTTTTGAACGTTGCCGTATTGTCTCAACAGGATATTTAGTGTGCCTAGTTGTTTTCTCGCGCAGGAGAGACCCTTTCTAAAATGTACACTTTTTTATTTTCTTTAATGAATTTTTTAAATTCTAAAAAATTAGACTCACAAAAGATGACAATAATCAATTCAATTAAGATCAAGTAATCATTACCAATTCCTAAATGGGTCAACCCCTAAATTATCTCAAGACAAAAATTTCAAAGTCAAACTCAACAACTGTGAAAGCAAAGTTTTTCAATTTTTACGCGATTACGATTTCTTTTCCTTTTCTTTTATTCATTTAACCCACTCTGATCCTCGAATTTAGAGACTACATTATTTGTTTATCACTTTTTCATGACTTTCTCTATATTCCTAAGGATTAAAAAATGTGACTTATGAACGCAGAGTTGGTAAGGTGGAGTGAATACACATTCTTGGGTAGATACCGATGTCTTAATTATTTAAGTGTTATATCAAAACTCATTCGCATGCGGCATGCAACAGTTCCAAATATGAAAAGAACAATTAAGATTGATTCTTTATCGCCGCATTTTCACAAAGCCTTGGTGGGTATTCTTTTGGCGAGTCTGAGATGCAGGAAAAAAAAAAGTTGCCGCATTGGCCCCGTCAAAAGGGGAGCAACATTACATGGAAAGTGAAAGGAGAACTGATCTTGTCAAGAATATGAACTTTTTTATCTTGGAATTACTTGAGACTCACTCTAATGCACTTTAATTGTTAGCGCCATCACTTGATTGCTGTAAACCCAGTTGGAAGTTGAGAGAAAGTAACCTCTTTGACCATGCACGTTCTTACTTTTCCAAGTCTAATTAGATGCCCACTGCTTTCGTTCTTCACGAGGTCTTCGCCGGTTCTTGAGGCACTTCACAGACAGTTCATACGCGTTTTTTTGGTTAACATTTTTAAACATTTCACTTTATTCATATAATAGTCTGATTAGAAGGTGAGTTCACTTAAAATGTAAATCTTATAGAAAAACAAATAATCATTATCCCTCTACTTCATTTGTTCAAAACTGTTAAACAATAATTAGCACCGGAAATTTCGTAAAATCAACAATGAAGTGAATAAAAATTAAGAAAAAATAAAAAAAATGTTTAAATATTAAATAAAAACTGAAGAGACCTCACCTGATAAAAAGTATGAGCCAAGTAGAGTCTTCCCATCTAAAAGCGGTTTGAATCACAAGTAACGAATAGCAAGCGGAGGCCTGTCGGAAAGCACGCGGCTTTGCGGATGGATGGATAAGCGAGGGTAAGTCTTTTTGTCGCCGCATTCTCTAGATTGTATAAAGGAACAAAAGTATATTCCTTGGGTTAATCTAATCTAATCAAGCCATTAATCACGCCTCCGTCACGTGCCCACATGTCCTCATGTGCGGTGGCTTTTTCCCATTCATTGGAGTTGGGCCACTCACCGCCCATCGGCGGCCAAGCTGTCAAGCCCCTCCCCAACTCTCCTCCTGCCACGTGGAAGGACACACTTCTCCTCCCTAAGTAATTAATTAACCAACAAGTCACGCAATCGGCCTAGCATTAGAACAATGTATGAGGTTGTTAGATTTGTGATATTTGTGTACATTTGTCACAACTCGTAAAGTCAAATCTATATATAGAATGCGTATTCCATATGATATAGCTAAACCCAAAAACTCGTTTCTCCTCTTCTCAATAAGCTTCTGCTTTTGCTCTCTCTACTCGCTATTTATTTGTTCAGCATATGGAGTGGACTAGAGGCCCTATCATTGGCCGTGGCTCAACCGCCACCGTTTGGCTAGCCACCTCTGTCTTTTCCGGCGAGCTCTTTGCCCTCAAGTCCGTCGACCTCTCTAACTCCCTGCTCTTGCAGAAGGAACAGTGTATTCTCTCCCAGTTGAGCTCTCCTTATATAGTCAAGTACATTGGTTTTTGTATCAGAGATGAGAACTGTGTTATGGCTACGTACAATCTCTGCATGGAGTACGTCCCCGGCGGGACGCTTCAGGAGGTGATTAAGAGGAGTGGTGGTCAACTTGATGAGCCTGTGATAAGGACATACACGAGAGACATCTTGCGAGGGTTGGATTATTTGCACGTTAATGGGTTGATTCATTGTGATGTAAAGAGTCAAAACGTTTTGATCCACAAAGATGGAGCCAAGATTGCTGATTTTGGTTGTGCTAGATATGTAGAGGACAACAGAAGTTTCACGTCAACATTTTCCGGTACACCGGCGTTCATGGCACCAGAGGTGGCCCGTGGAGAAGAACAAGAGTTTCCTGCTGATGTCTGGGCTGTTGGTTGCACAATTCTTGAAATGGCAACTGGGATAAACCCTTGGTCGGAGCTAAGTGACCCGGTTTCAGCCTTGTACAAAATTGGCTTCTCCAATGAAGTACCGGACTTTCCCAGCTGGTTTTCGGATCAGGGTAAGGATTTTTTAAGCAAGTGTCTATGTAGAGATCCAAAAGAGAGATGGAATGTTAAAGAATTGCTTGAACATCCATTTCTTGATGAGTCTGAGGTACAGTGCTACTCCAAAGAAGTTGGAGAATTCACCAGGAGTAATTCTCCAAGTTGTGTGCTTGATCATGGATTTTGGGATTCAATGGACTCCTTGGAGAGTCCTGATGGTGGAGGTTGTTCGAATTCTCCGGCAGAGAGGATGAGGAGATTAACTGAAAGTAGTATGTCAATAGTTTCAAATGTTTCCAACTGGACTTGGGAAGATGATTGGATTACTGTAAGAAGCAGTGAAATTGAGGAATCCAACAAGTCTTTCGACGACAGCAGCGATATTATTGTCTTGGCAAACGAATCTTCAGTTTCACTGATAGTTAATGAGCAAGAGCCTGAAAGCTCATTGCGTCTTGAGGATTTGTCATTGGAATTATGTGTAGAGAATAGCAGAGATACTGATGATTATGTTAATGATGGTTCATTAGAAGATTATTTTGTACCACAAAATCTCCTTACTTCCTTTTCTTCGTCAAGAATTCTATTGCAACTTACATTTCATCCACCTGATCTTTAGTTTTAATTATTAATTACTTCTTCTAACAGGTAAATATAAATAGTTCTTGGTGTGGGATAACAAATTGAGTGAGTTGGGACGAAGTCAACTTAAGCTGTTAGGATTTCCTTCTCGAAATTGAATGCCGGGTCTTCCCTGTTCGGTTCAGGGACTTTGAGCCATTCAGTGTGGAATGCTGACCTACCCAGGTTCTTCTTGGATCATATGATAATGGGAAGTTTGAATATGAGCAAAACATAGTCACTGGGTTCTATCGTGGCTTGTGGACAAGCATAAGCTTGTTACCTACTTTGTCTTATTCATCTGACATGTTGCACTATAGAGGCATTCTTGGTGTCCTGTACGCTTACATTTAGACGCGGATCTAGCAAATTTATATTTAACGAGAACAAAGTTTTAATAAAAATAAAATTTTATTTTTTTAGAGATCAAAACTTAAAATAATGATTTTTTATATGAAATTTTTTGGAACAAAGCGGCAAGTACTTCTACTTGCCTCCAATGTGGGTCCTTCCGTAGTGACGTTAGTTTAGTTTTCTTTTAATCAAATCAAACGAAAAGTATGTTTAAAATGCCACCAATTCGCCTCTTCTGCAATTACAAAATATATTTTGCTTCTGGAATATTTGTATAGAAGCGAATGTTGAAGCTCTAGATCTGGATCATTAATCCAATTCTATTATCTGAATAAGATAAACCTAACAAAATAGAAAAATAACGCCAGATATTTTGAAGTCCAGTTAAGATTTATAGGTTCTACAACATTTCATATCATATTTTTCAATTTGAAAAGTTGTATAATTACTATTTGAGCTTATTATAATGTATTATTATTACAATTACAGTATCACAGGAATAACTGGCTATTTAAAACCTTATTTATGACAAATGATGGTGAGACCACTCACTAATGGATGTCTAAGTGTGAGGCGTTGACTCTGATTTCTCATATTAATTGATTAGTAAAAAAGATTTGACGTTGGTTAAATAACCACTAACTCAAGTGGAAGAGTCAACATAGAAAATGAATAACGACCACATTAAGCAGTTGGTAGCGTATGCGATTGGAGTAGATAATAACTACAGCAGTTGTTCCTAGAATGACAGGAGATATTGAAGTACTAAAACTAATGACTATTGAGACTAACATGAGGAGTTCATGTTGGTCCAGTCCTGACACGGGTTACAAGCAACTTGGGACAGGGTTCTACCAACCAAGAAGATTATGAGAACTGAGACCATATATCTCGCATTTTCTATGGACAAATTGTTATGATTAGATTGAATCCCAGGTGAAGACTAGGTTAGCAAGGTACTTCGCCAAACATTAACATGGTGTTTGGTTTAAGGGAATATCAATTCTATTCCTAATCTATTCCTGGGATATTATTAGCTGTGTTTGGTTAGAACCAAACAAAGAATACTCATTACTCAGTAATGTCTATTCTTAATTTTTGAGGAATAGGTAAAACCGACTACAACCTATCTTTATCTAATCGACGAATACCTGTTCTTCTTTTGACATTTGAAACTTGTTCCTTCTTACAAATTTATCCTTCGACGTCTTCCACTTCTTCGACCCTCGCTCCCGAAGCTTCTTCTTCTCTTCTCCAGATTCACGCTCTATTGAAGTCAACCCAACGTTCTACCATTTCCTCTTACTCTCGCCTCCACATCGCTTAACTCTTCACGACTTAATCCACTATCTCGTTCTAACCCTTCATTGTCTCTGTTTCCATTCTCTGAAGCTTCATTCTTCGCAAGAAAATGACAACACTCTCTGCCCTAAAATTGAAATTCTTAAAAAGAACAGCAACAAGTTCGAAGCTTTCCCAGTCTCAGTCATGGAAACAGTCTCTACTTCTCTTTCAAACCTCTTCGAGGCCTAGCTGTAGTCGCACTTACTCCTCGAGGTCCTCTTATTCAGCTGCTTTTGGAGGTAGGGACAAAGATGGGGAGAAAAAGAGCCACGACGACGATGACGAGGTGATACCCACTTCGGGACTCTGTAGGCCGCGCTCAGAAATACTCAAAGAACTCAACATGAAAGTCCCTGATTCTCTCATTCGACAACGCGTTGAAGATGGCTTCAGTGTGAGATACGTTCCCTGGTATATGACTTACTTGCGCCTACTAGCATATGCTTTATTTTTTATATGTGAATGTGGTTAAATGTCTTTGCTGAGTTTGGGGTCTTACTGCGAGGACTCTTAGAAGAATTTGGCTCTTGTTTTCATTTTTCTCTTCCTTTCCGCGAAGTGAATCTGTTCAATCACAGTGAACATTAATAACTTGGGTTTGGGAAAAATCAGAATGAGTGGGCAAAGGGAAAATAGGGACTTCGATCATTGAAAGCATTTTTGGGATTCGGATGAACAGCTACTTAACCCAGAAAGAAAAAGTTAGAATCATTAAGGAACAGTAATTGTGGCATGCATGTTTTGTTTTTTGAAGCATCAAACATAATTGTGGTGAACTTTGTAACATTACTGTTAGTATAAGTCGACTTGTATGTGATGTAAGGCGACTTATCTTGTCACGATACCCATAAGGCGACTTGTCTAGTGCGATAAGTCGACTTATGTACGTATTGTGAGTTTGTTAGAGTAGTGCCCTAAAGGC
>JANIHZ010000005.1:36523516-36534000 GCA_027478365.1 Erythroxylum rufum
ATTCACATGTGCAATTACTACGGTTTCGAAATTGTTCAATGACAATGAGTTTTATAAATGGTTTTTGCTTGTTTCTCAATTATAAACCTGTTACCCACGAGCTTTAAGCTCACCCCCACTCTCCTTCCCCTATTCAGGTAATAAGGAAGAGATCAAGTGATCAAGAGTATAAGGATATTGCTACAAATTCTGCATATTTTGGAATTTATGTTATTTCTGTAAAATACAAAGATTAGTCACTTTTCAAAGATCGTTAGTTCATGTAACCTTTGTCTTTTGAGATTTTGGATTATTGTTGTATTATGGCTTGGAGTGCCAATAAAGCTTGTAAAATTCTGTTCTTTTGATGTTAATGAATTATGGATTTATGTATGGATGATTTGAGCAAAAATATAGTCTTGCATATGGATAAGGTTGAATTGAAATTCGGTATACTTGAGGAATAATCAATTTGATATGATTATTTTGATTGTGAATGGTTGTTATTTATACAAGTGAGATGTGATATGGAAAAATAATGATAGGAAATTATGAAGGATTAGAAATTGTGTTAAGCAAGGAACCACGCTCAGGTATGATTCGTTTTGTTAAGAGTTGGATTCCAGAAACAGGATCCAACAGGCTTGTTGGTCAGTACTATAAAGATGGAGCTAATGAGGTAGACTTTTTTTATGTAATAAATAAAGTGGTTATATTGTCTTAAGAGTAATGATTCTATGTTTTGAAATGTTGGAAAGATTGATTCAAAGTTAAAATTGAAGTTTTTGTTTAAAGATAAGATATTTGTTAAAAGATAAAATTTTATCTATTAAGATAAAGTTATTATCTACTTGGGATATAAATTTTTGAATTTTATTTGTTTTATCTAGATATTAGCTAAGATTGTTATATCATTCTCTATATATATTTAGGCCTTCATGTCAATGTAAAGTGCAACTAATCAATAAATTGTCTCTTGCATTATGTCTTTCTATTCTACCCTATTTTAGTTTGTTTCTTATTCTAAAATCCATCATGGTATCAGAGCCTTTAAAGATCTTGAGAGATCTTTGAGTGATTAATGCTTTACAAGCTCAAGAGCAAAGAAGGGCAACGAGAGACCAAGAAAGTGAAAAGATGGAAGAGGGAGCTTATCTAGCAAGGGTTTCGTCATTAAAAAAGAAAAAAAAATCTCAATATGGTCATTATGAGAAGCTTGGTCATGAAGAGAAAGATTGCTGGCATAAAGGAAAGTCACGATGCTTTATGAAAAAGAATTACAAGTTCAACAATGAAGAACAAACAAATATAGTGCAAGTGATTAAAGAAGACAACATCTTCTAGTTGGTGAGAAGTGCACCAAGACGTATCATAGAGAGAAGTGCTCTATGGAGATAAGATGATGAGAAAGTACATCATATAGTGAAGAGAAGTGCTTCACAAATAAGAAATTCAGAGACATGTGCTCCATAGAGTTTGAATTTTCTGCAACTTCGAATCAAGGGAGAATGTTGGAAAGATTGATTCAAAGTTAAAATTGAAGTTTTTGTTTAAAGATAAAATTTTATCTATTAAGATAAAGTTATTATCTAGTTAGGATTTAAATTTTTGAATTTGATTTGTTTTATCTAAATATTAGCTAAGTTTTTTATTTCATTCTCTATAAATTTAGGCCTTCATGTCAATGTACAGTGCAACTAATCAATAAATTGTCTCTTGCATTATCTTTTTCTATTATACTCTATTTTAGTTCGGTTCTAGTTATAAAATCCATCTTGGAACATACTAATGTTGAATTTCAGGTCAGCTTCCTAAACATTATTGGTTTTTGGGACTTTCCTTTAGGTGATTTTCCCATGTTGCAGGTGACTTATTTAACAATCAGTTATTCAATGAAAAATGACTAGTTTTGGCCATTTGCCTTTAGTTTCCTTGAGATTTCTTATCATATATCTCATCTTTTTTCATTGTTATGGCTGTGCAGGTTTTGAGATACACTTCAGAAAATGTTTTTGTACCATTGACTGTGGGAGTTGGGATAAGAGATTTTACGGATGCAAATGGAAGGTTTGATTCTTCCATCACACCACAGACCAATCCTGCACTTATTTTACAGTTTAGCTGGCATATTGGTCATTACATTGGGTTTTTCTCAAACTCTTTAGTCTTTGATCAATCTTGATTATTTTCGATTCTCATTTAGGTACTATCCTCGTTTGGAAGTAGCTTCAGAATATTTCAGGTCTGGAGTAGAAAAGGTCTCTATTGGAAATGATGTTGTCTATGTTGCAGAAGAATATTTAAGAACTAAAGTATGAATGCCACTAGCTAATTGGACCAGATTTGCTGTCTTTTCATGTTTTGTTACTAGTCTATCCTTTGTAATGGCTTTTGATTATTCTTGAAGGTTAAGACTGGAAAGACTAGCATTGAACTGATATCTAAAGTTTATGGAAACCAGGTTGTATTTTATACGGTTTGAAATGCTTTAAAATCCATATTTCTCTTCACTTACACATTATTTGCAAGAACCAACAATAAAAAGGAAAAAATCATCAACATTGGAATGAAGTATGCTAATGCCTTGAATGATTTCTCTTCCGTCTTACATAACTTGTCCTTGTGAACTTCTGATAAAGACGTCCATTATCTTGCCTTTGCACCTTTTATTTATATTTAAAGTTGATTTAAGTATGGCCAAAAAATGTAGATGGTTCTAACTATTGACTTGTCTTAATTTATTTTAGGCAGTGGTTATAAGTATAGACCCTCGTAGAGTTTATCTCAGAAGTCCCAATGATATGGAGTTCAATGCTATTCGAGTAACTAACCAAGGTAAGGATAATTTCTACAAGTTTACCATTGTCAGCTTCCCAGTTTGTCACTTTAACTACTATATATTTTGATTCCATCTTCAATAAAAATAGAAGATTTAATGTGCCACTGGAACCTATTCAAGTGAATAATGATGTTGTAGCTTTGAAAAAAATACTAACTCTTTGAATTTGAAAATTCTAAAGCTAAACTTAAAATCATCCTCCACTCTGCAATTAATTCTTCCTAAGGATAGTCTTCATTTATCTTTTTCATGCACAGAAAGAGAGGGAAAGATGTTTTATACTACGTCGGTTTTTTGATTAAATGAAATGAAATGTTGTCTTCTCCTGTGTTGATTTCAGGTCTAAATGGAGAAGAGTATGCCTGGTATCAATGCACAGTAAGCCTTGTTTTTGTATTTTGTGTGCAGTCAGCTCTGAAACTATTTATTGCTTCCTAGATTGATTCAAGTTTACCTTTTCTTGCTACCAGGACTAACTAATTAAATAGATTAGAATTAAAAGCTATATAGAGACAGTGCATATACATAGTATCAGAATATATATCTATGCATAAAATCAAATAAATAACTAAGTGTGAAACTAGATTTCAGAAATTATCCAATTGGAGTCTTCTTTGAGATGATAACAACTTAACATTTCGTAATTGGAAAGACATAGCTTGAAAAGGAATGTAAAATGTTTTCCTATCAATTAATAAAGATATATATCTGTAGGGATGGCAATAGAGCTTGGGCCTTGGCAGCCTGAGCCTGAGCCTGAGCCCGAGCCCAAACCCGACCCTTTGAGCTAATAGCCTGTCTTGTGGGCGGAAATCTCATCCCCCTCTTTCCTTTTATACGTCCTCATGTCCCTCCTGCGTGGCGGTATGGGGGCAAAAAGAAAAAGGGGGATCCTATCAACTTGTTCTGGCCTAGGATAAGAAGCTCATGAGCGTGGTATTACTTCACCGTCGAGAAACGAAAGAAGAATTTTGTTGACAAGTTGAACTCATATGACAGCTTGAAAAGGAATATAAAATGTTTTCCTATCAATTAATAGAGATATATATCTGTAAGGATGTCAAAAGGTTGAACGGCTGAGGCTGGGCCCAATACAGCAAATCTACGTCATTTTGCACTTTCTTTAAAAAAATAAAATTTGGGCCGGGTTGCTTTCAGCCCGATAGGGCTTGGGCTGGGCCACTTCTGGCCTGGTCGGGCAGGGGTTGGTCCAACCTATTGTCATCCCTATATATCTGGATTCATTATTCGGATAGGACAAGCAGAGGAACAACATAGTCTAGTTTTGCAATGACATGTGAATCAAATTCATTTTGCCATGATTACTAGCACTTTACCTTAATGGGAATCTCATCTATTGCTTCGATGTGGCTCAGTATTCTGTACAATTAAATTCCTGATACAGCTCAATGTTTACCTCCTTAAAGGTTAATGGGGGGAGAGAAGGTAGGCCAATTGGAGCTTATGAACTCGCAAAAGCAGTTGAAGAGCTTGGAGCTGGAGAAATACTGCTGAACTGCATTGATTGTGATGGTAAGGATTATTTCTCTCCTGTCGTAAGTTACTGTGTTTATCACTGTTCATTGGTTTGAAGTTTTTAAGAAACAGAAGTGTGAAACGTTTATTTTACAAAAATGGTTAGCGTGGATGATTTCAGCATCTGCAACAGACAATCCTAACATCTTATTCATTGTTTAATGTTTGCTTTGAGATACTCATCTTGTACGATGATCCACAAATCTTTGGTGATATCTCAGTTCCTATTTGCATTGATGGCCTTTTCTTGGCCAATATTGATGAATAGAATTTTTCTTAGGCTTGGACTAGATTAATGATATCTTCAATATAGAACTACAGGACCACTATTTTTTTGTGATATGTCTATAAATTAATCTTCTTTTACTGAAACTGGAGGTGTTTGCATATTTCACGGACGTTGTTATGGTTTTTCAGGTCAGGGTAAAGGATTTGATGTAGATCTAGTAAAGTTGATTTCTGATGCTGTTAGCATACCGGTGATTGCAAGCAGTGGTGCAGGCTCTGTTGAACACTTTTCAGAAGTTTTTACAAAAACAAATGCATCAGCCGCCCTCGCTGCTGGGATCTTCCACAGAAAGGAGGTATGACTATGTCGTATTGACATTTGTTATGATTTTAGCGTTATGTAAAACCTGTCATTTAGTTTTCTTAAGTGGTAGGCTATATGCCACCTGAAAAGCCACAAATTTGGTTCACTTTGAAAACCTGTACTGGACCCTTGTTACTAGCATGAAAGTTCTGATGATTGCATTCATGGAAAATGAAGTCTAGCTTTATGTACTATGACACGTATATATTGACATTTCATTGTTTCCCGTATCTTGAAATTCCTCAATCTCATGGTATGCAGGTTCCTCTGCGATCTGTTAAAGAGCACTTGGTGAAGGAAGGCATAGAAGTGAGAATCTAGTCGAAGTCACGAAACTCTTATGTCTGGCCGTCTGAATTACTCGGGCAACAACTGAATTGGCGGATTTGACAAGTTTTGTACTGTTTCATGACTTCCTGAAATGGTTAATTTAGGCATGCTTACGATAAATTGATTGAATATTTTTTCTGTTGCTTTCTTTTCATATGCTACTTTTTACTTTGAAGTTCAAAGCAAAGTTAACAACATTGATACTTGCAGTATTAGTTGTTTTCTACCTTTTTGCACTTCATAAAAGATAATAGTTAAATGCACAAACAGAACAGTAGTAGATGTTAAAACATCACTTGGACTTGCCTAAGGGACTTTTCCAGGTAAATTTGTTATTTTATTAATATTTGTTATTCTATTAATATACTCATTACCTTTGAATCGTGAGGAAATATGAATGCCTAGTTATAATATAAGATTAGATCTGGTCAAATTTGATAGAACAAGGTGTCCTTGAACCCCTTCTAGCTTTTTCAAGCCTCTTTGCATTAGTTATTTGCCAGGTACATTGCCACAATCAAGTAAACTCCTAAGAAGCTACGTTTTCCTCAACTCTCACCGCCAAAGGCTTCTCCTTTTGGTCTTGGCGGGCTGGTCTCATCTCCATCATACTTATCTCTCCTTTCTTTGCTTCCCCTGCCAGCGTCTTCATTGCCAACCTCCCTTAATTTTATCTAGCTCCTCCAGCTCTTTGACTCTCAAACCTTGTTCTGGTACCAAGGCCAAGTGGCTATTTGCAGATGGTCTTTTCCAATGCTTCGTCCTCTGTTACCTCTTCCTCCTCTAATTCTAAACTCACATGGAGTTAATTAATAGTTGATAAATCAGCTTTTCAAAAGTAAAAATTTTTCCCTCACAACAATGGTAAGGCGGTTTATTGATAAGAGATTTGTCTTCCCTTTAAGCCAAACTTGGGCTTCTCTAATTAGGGCAAGATTAGATTGAACAACACATACATGAATGAGGAAGATATTTTTATATTCAAATTAAATTGTGAACCAAATTTGATGAAAGTGCTTTAGGTAGCATATATAAGGTAAACTTTATCATATCACATAAGTAAAAATCTAGAATTAAAGGTCACTTTTGTTCTTATTTGACTTAACCTGAAATTAATAGATTAGGTTTAAATTGGTCAGACTTTGAGTAGAACTCGACTTAATGGTTGATTTACAAGTTAAAACTTTCTTTACAAAATGATGCCTTTTTTATTTAACTTCTCAAAGTGATAATATTTTGTCTTTAAGAAAGTCAAAATTAAAACCATATTTTGAAAAGTGAAACTAAAACGACATTAGTTTGGAACCAATTGGGACACCTGGAATGATGTTGATGAAACAGATGATGAGAAGAATTCTAATATGAGCTAACTTTTATAATTTATCTTTTGGAGCATTGATCCACTTTAAATTTGTGTCTGTATTGTGGAAAACTCACTAGGTACCTTAATATGCCTAGATTAGCATATTGTAGCACTGAAGAGATAGAGTTATGCAAGAATATGTTTAAGAATAAACCTAGTGAAGCTTAATGAAGATAGAAAGTTGGAAGAAATAGAAATAATAATCTCTTATCATTGGAAACGCTCAAAACCCTTATTCCTTTAAATCTAGATATTCATAGGTAGGAAGTTTGTCTAACAAGAATACACTAAGCTATTGAGCTTAAATCAAGAACTTGGGGATGATAAAAACTAGTCGAGAATCAAAGAAATAGTTTATTCAACTATTGATTGTGAGATACAAGAGAAAACTATCAAAGACACTAATTAGGTTGGGATAAGAATGTCAAGATTAATAACTCATCTTATAATTCTAAGGTCACATGCAATACAACTAAACTAAATTTGAGTCATATAGTTAACCAATCTCGATTTGAGTCGAATAGCTCCCCTTTATGCTCCAGGTAACCTGTAATTCACTACCCCATTATCTGCCTTCTAAATGTAACATTTCTATAATAGATAGCTTTTTTTTTTCAATTGAGATTTGCTACCCTAGAAGTAATTGCTATTGCCACATTAGACATATACTACTCTGCTTTAGAATTGATTGTGAAATTATTCAATTCTCCAAACATGCAGCATATGCTTATGCACAAAGGAATAATTGCTTTCTTATCTAAGCAAGGATCTACTTCAGTGTAATTTGTGGTTGCCTCTCTTGTCATTCATATATCTTAGCATTTTGTTCTTTCCATATTGATTTTAGGCAGATTCCAAGGGATATTACATAGGCAACCATATCCACTCTAGAGACCATGTAGCAATTTTCTTTCAACCATCGAATAATGTTTGGGTAGCTTTTTATATTTAAACTCAAATTCAAAAGTCCTTTAACTTGCTTCTAAATGGCATTAGAGTGGTTGCATTGAAAGAATAAATGTGATAATTTTTTAGCTCCTAATTTACGTAGTCCATATGAGTTCTTGAGGGAAGTGGATTCTATCCATCATGCTAATTTTGTTTGTAGCTTCCAGCCACATAAGGAATGAAATTTTTGGTGAGAGACTTCTATCCCTAATGATTTCGGGCCAATCCATGATCGAGCCTCTTGGTCTAAGCCATTCCCTGTAAGCTTTCTTTGAGAAAATCCCTTTGTTGATTGTTCCAAATATAACAATCATCCCACTCATTATTAAGAGTATAATTAGGAACCAATTGGCTTAATTCCATTGGATAATTGTGTCATCGTCCACCCACAATCCACATACTAACCTTTGCTCTAGTTGGAAAATGATCTATGAATTGGACAGCCAGACTTCATGACGAAATAACGATGTTCATGTTTATTTTATTCTACATAATACAATTCATTTCTCTAATGTGAAGAGAAAAAAAACCATTCCATATGTCTTCATCCTTAATGTCATCTTTTAGCATTTTCGTATCCCATCTTCCAACATTTCTATCTCAAAATTTGAATGATTTGGCAATAATAGACATAAAGTAATAATAAAGTATACAAAATTTTAAGCTGTAGTAAAACTAACTCACCTTTAATCTTACAATTATTAATAATATACTTATTTAGGATCCTTTGACAAACTCGTATTATAATGTGGCAAATATTTATAAGTTAAAATTTTTCAAGACTACGGCAAAATTTGGTTGAATGAAGGATCTTTTGCTGTCTGCTCAACTGATTCTTATTCATGTACAAAAGATTTGGGAAGATTTTGCCATCTGTTCATTCGTACAGAAATTTGGTCCCTCCGGTATGTTCTTCTTCGATCCTTGTTATTGTAAGGAAGATTTTCTTACCTCTATTACTGTAAAGAAGATTTTTTCCCTCTGTATAGACAGAAGATTTTGCTTTTGTACAGAAGATTTTGATTTTCTTCTTCTTCACAACTGATTCTTGTTAAGGTCAGAATTTACAAACAGTCTAACTGGAATGGCTTATCATGATTTTTATCACGAGACATTTACAAGAGCATGAAGGTCATCACGAAGACAACGAGTTAGGTAGATGGACAATATAATATAGTTAGTAGGGCATTAAATTTTTTAAATAGATCATATCTTAATAATGAGAATAAAACTTACAGAGCAGCCTATTTTTTCCTTGTTTTTAAGGGAGTAAATCGATTACACTACGAATCTAGGAAAATTGATTCCTAACATATTTTTTAATAAGAGTACATGACATCTAATGAGTAAAACATTAATATAAAAAGTGTCTACCTCAAAAACAGCCTATTTTTTCAACACAAACTGTTACAAAACATCTCCATTCTTGCCTCTTCCCAATCTAGTGAATTTAACAATTAGTAAAAAAGAGGAGAAGAAAATAGCATTGCTGAAGGGAACAAAATCTTCTGTACAGGAACAGAGGGAACAAAATCTTCTGTACAGGAACAAGAATCAGTTGAACAGATGGCAAAATGTGGGAAGCCTAAAAAGATGCAGATTAGTTATCCGGATGTCTGGTCAAGTATGGGATAATTCATGATCTTTTTCAAATTTGTGCAGGATTTTTATGATACGAATGGTGCATCGGTATAACTAGTTATCTCTGATTTTAGAGTTAAACTTTTAAAGCATTGCATATAACAACCTTGCTGAAAGTTTATGCTACTCATACATACTGCTTCCTTTCAGATAGTTGCTTGTCTTGTGTGAGAACAAACGAAAAAGGAGATCTTGTAGTAACCAAAGGAGACCAATATGAGTTGAGAGAACATACACAAGAGAATTAGGTTTATCAAAGAATGCAACTTCTCATGGTAGTACATATTAATATGTCTCTTAAGGCTAGATTATAGCTAGAGGCATTGCATCTCTAAAATAGAGTTGAGATGTCAAGAAAATTTAAGTAGTTATTTCTGGTTTTGGAGTTAAACTTTTAAAGCATTGTAAATAACAACCTTGCTGAAAGTTTATGCTACTCGTGCATACTGCTTCCTTTCAGGTAATTGCTTGTCTTGATGTGAGAACAAATGAAAAAGGAGATCTTGTAGTAACCAAAGGAGACCAATATGAGTTGAGAGAACACACACAAGAGAATTAGGTTTGTCAAAGAATGCAACTTCTCATGGTAGTACATATTAATGTCTCTTAAGGCTAGATTATAGCTAGAGGTATTGCATCTCTAAAACAGAGTTGAGATGTCAAGAAAATTTATAAAAGATTGAAGTAGAAGGGGCTTCTAATGAATTTCGTTCAAATTTTATTTCACTTTTGCTTCTTGATAATCATCTTGTTTACTGACAGCATTGCCTTTTCAGAGACTCCCATTTATTTGTATGCATAGGAATACCAATATAAAGTTCAAAGAACTAGCTTTTACATCTTAAAATGGTTATCTTAATCATTGAACAGAAATAAATTATACGATAGATTAATATCTTGGCATAAAAATTTTAATTTATGCAAATCAAAAACATCTTCAACAAATCAGTGTGATTTGTTTTTGCTTAGGAATATTTTGTAAAATCAACTACTGCTTTACATGGGTGCAAACCTCTGCAGGTTAGAAACCTTGGCAAGCCGGTGGAGCATGCTGGTCAGTACTATAAAGATGGAGCTGATGAGGTAGACGTTTTTGATCTAATAAATTGAGTGGTTATGTTGTCTTCAGAGTAATGATTCTGTGTTTTGAAACATATTGATGTTGAATTTCAGGTTAGTTTCCTGAACATTACTGGTTTCCGGGACTTTCCTTTAGGTGATTTGCCCATGTTGCAGGTGACTTATTTAACAATCAG
>JANIHZ010000005.1:36534100-36545596 GCA_027478365.1 Erythroxylum rufum
TGAAATCAATCAAGTGGATAATTTCTTAGAATTTTCCGACTCTAACGTAGAGAGGTTAATCCTAATTGCTACTTATGGTTACCAAAACTGAACGTCATATTTCGTTAACCTAGCGATTGAATCAATTAATCTCTAGTAGCGCTCTTAGAAACCAACAAATCCAATTAAAAATACAGGTCTGAAATTATCCAATGCTCATCAACAACATAAAAAATATCCAGAAAATCTCACCATAATAACATGTCACATGGATCCCTTAACCAAGACAAGAAAATTAACTACTCATAATTAAATTGAAATCAAAGAAAACAACAAAAGAAACAGTCTCCATAACTTGTCTTTTAATGGAAATAACGAAAATAACAATTGGAATTATGCAGCAACTTTAAGAACAATAAACCAGAAATAGAATTAACCAAAAATCCCTAAGCCTACGACAACACTTCTTTGAAAGTGTAGAAGAATTAAATCATAAAACCAAGAGGGATCAACGTGCAACAGCCTACGAAGATGTACTGGGGGAATTCAAAAGCGTGGATAAGGAAGGAACAAAGGGTTCGGCAGCCTCCCAAAACAGAAACCTACGCAAGTCTAGGTGAATAACGCAGAAACAAAGAAACAGGGTTGCGGCAGCCTAAGAGAAGAGAAGATGATCTGTTGAATAATGAAAAATAAGAAGAAAATCAAGGTGCGGCAGCCTAGGAGAAAACAAAGAATACGATGATCTAACCTAATCTACCCTATGATAAAAGCTCATCTAATCTACGACTCCCTCCCTTTCTTTTAAACCTAATACATATATATAAAAGTTGTGGCAATCAACATGAGTTCCTTCTCCAATTCAGTTTCTTCATAATCTTGATTTGAATTTGTCCAGATTGATTGGTATTTTAATTTCGTTAGGAAACATCTTGAAAAGAAGTCCAGCAGATCTTGGCGATTGTGTTCTATTTGGAAACAAATTCTGGAAATTTGCAGATTTGGGATTATGACCTTAGGCGTGCCCACGCCTAATATTTGAATTTCGTCCAGATTGGGATTTTTCGAATTTCTTTCTTTCTTTTGCCTATTTTTGATCCTTTTTCGTTCTTAGAGTGTTGAAAACCATCTGTAAACAATTATAGAACAATTCCATTAAATTCGGATAATAATTTCAACCCCTTAACAATAATTACGCCCAAAATATGTGTAATTAAATTGACTTATCAATTCAAAGCAAAGTCAACAACATTGATGCTTGCAGTATTAGTTATTTTCTACCTTTTTGCACTTCATAAAAGATAATAATTAAGCATACAAACAGAACAATAGTAGATGTTAAAACACCACTTATACTTGCCAAGGGACTTTTCCGGGGGCTTCTATTTGTAATTACATGTAAATTCCTTATTCTATTAATATACTCATTGCCTTCGAATCGTGGGGAAATATGAATGCTAATACTTTCTAGTTATAATATTAGATTAGATCTGGTCAAATTTGATAGAACAAGGTGTCATCTGACCCTTGTAGCTTTTTCAAACTTCTTGCCTTACTTATTTGCCAAGTACATTGCCACAATCAAGTAAGCTCCTAAGAAGCTTCATTTTCCTTAACTTTCACTACCAAAGGCAGAAACTTTTGGTCGTGGTGGAGTCAAATCATCTCCAGCAAACTCATCTCTCCTTTCCTTGCTTCCCCTGCCAGCATCTTCCTTGCCAACCTCCCTTAATTTCATGCAGCTCCTGCAGCTTTCTGACTCTCAAACCTTGTCCTGGTACCAAAGCCAAGTGGCTATTCGCAGATGGTCTTTTCCAATGCTTTGTCCTATGTTACCTCTTCCTCTTACTCTAATTCTAAACTCACATTGGGTTAATTAATAGGTGATAAATTAGCTTTTCAAAAGTTAAAAATTTTTGCAATGGTAAGGCGGTTTATTGATAAGAGATTTGTCTTCGCTTTAACGCAAACTTGGGCTTTCTCTGATTAGAGCAAGGTTGGATTGAACAACACATACATAAATGAGGAAGATATGTTTATATTCAAATTAAATTGTGAAGCAAAGTTTGATGAAAGTGCTTGAGGTAGCATATATAAGGTAATTGGATTGAACAACGCATACATGAATGAGAAGATATGTTTATATTCAAATTAAATTATGAAGCAAGTTTGATGAAAGTGCTTGAGGCAGCATATATAAGGTAAACTTATCATGTTATAGAAGAAATCTAGGATTAAAGGTAACTTTCATCCTTATCCGACTTAACCTGAAATTAACAGATTAGGTTTAAATTGGTCAAACTTTGAGTAGAACTCGACTTGATGGCTGATTTACAAGGCTAAAACTTTCTTTACAAAACGATGTCTTTTTTTATTTAATTTCTTAAAGCGATAATATTTTGTCTTTAAGAAAGTCCAAATTAAAACGATATTTTGGAAAATGAAACTAAAACGACATTATTTTGGAACCGATTGAGATTCCAATATGAGCTAGCTTTTATAATTTATCTTTTGGAGTACTGATCCACTTGAAATTTGTATTTGTATTGTGGAAAACTCACTAGGTACCTTAATATGCCTACATTATCATATTGTAGCACTAAAGAGATGGAGTTTTGCAAGAATATGCTTAGGAATAAACCTAGTGAAGCTTGATGAAGATAGAAAGTTAGAAGAAATAGAAATAGTAATCTCTTATGATTGGAAACCCTCAAAACCCTTATTCCTTGAAATCTAGATATTCATAGGTAGGAAGTTTGTCTAACAAGAATACACTAAGCTAATGAGCTTAAATCAAGAACTTGGGGATGATAAAAACCAATCAAACTCTGAATCAAAGAAATAGTTTATTCAACTATTGATTGTGAGATACAAGAGGAAACTATCAAAGACACTAATTAGGTTGGGAGCTACTTGCAAATTGAGGAGAAGTTTAAATGGTAGCAATGGTCGATTACAATGTTATTTCAATTTCAAATATTGTTCAAGACCAACAACAGATTGTTAGTAATTCATAACTTATTACCAATTAGTAGTTAGTAGTTAGTGAACAAAAAAAGAGGAACAACCTAAGAATTAGTAGTATCACATATAAAGAAGCCAAGTAGAAAGCTAACCCCCACTACCTAAGATATGTCAATAATAGCCTGGGATATAAAGATTGTTCCAATAAACCACATATGCTTAAAGATTATTCGCTTTCACATAAGCTTATTTTGATGGGTCTCTTGGAGACTAAAATATGTCACTATGCTCCAAAAATGTCTTTGGTTTCAGGTAAACATTAAAAGTTTATAACACTATGTTCCAGAAAGGTTTTTAGTTTTAGGTAAACATTAAAAGTTTATCAGCAATCATTCAACTCTTTATAATGGTAAGATTATAATCACTTTTGATTCAATTCATATTCAGCTGAACAACAACTTCTTCAATGATTAACGTATACATTACTAAGTGACCTTGATCAACCATAAAATTAGAACAAATGCAATATTCATTTTTGCAATTAACTTAGCTTTTTAAAGGATAACTCTTTAGGAGAACCTAGAGAAATTGCCGGTTGATAACTCATCTATTTTACTTGGTGATTTAAATTGCACATGTCCAAGAGCTTTCATTCATGTAAGGAATATTGGAGACAATATCCCTATAACCTAAGAATTCTTCAAGAACTATCATTAGAATAATAAATCAAGTGTTGTGCTCTGAATGTGGATTTTTATAAAACATTTGACTCTATAAGTTGGAACTTCCTCTTCTTACTCATGACAACGTTTTGTTTCCAATCAACATCTCAATTGGCGTCTTCAATGTGTCTCGATGGTCTCTTATAGTATCCTTATTAATTGGGAGCCTACAATTATGTTAAAGGAGCCTCAGTTTCAAACATGGTGACCTATTTATCTCCTTACTTTTTAACCCTTTAAATGAGATTTGGATTTGTCTAGTTTGTTTCTCTTCCACGTTTAAGTCTTTAGGTAACATTTTTTTGGTTCATAAGCATGAAAATAGTTGTAGTTTTTTATGATTTTGATTTGGTTAAAGAAATTCCTTATACTTGTCCAAAAATCACCAAGCAATATGGTGGAAGAAAGAAGAAAACATGTAAAGGATTTAAGGTCAGATCTAAGTAGCCTCCCATTGCCAAGCCTATTCAAAATTTACCTAATTATAACCTTAATTTTGGGACAGAGGACTCATTCCAATAAGTAAGGGATCATTTAATATATTTCACTAACAACTCGTGATAGAAGCTCTTACAAGACCTTATCAAAATGTATCGTGATTTAATCTAGCTTGTTTCTCAAAAAAGCCTACCCATAGTTCCCTTAGGAATCAAAGAAAGCATAAGTACCAACGAAAAATTCAACTATGGTATGTATAATAACAACTATTGTTTTCTTTGCTTTCAAGGTAATGAAACCATAAATCATTTATTCTTTACCTATTAGTATTCCTTAATGTTTTAAGAAAGGATCCAAATCTTATTTAACCTATCTTGTAAGGATAGCAATGGGTCTAGTTAAAACACAGCTTGAGTCTGACTTGACATTTTATTAAGCCTGACTTATCTAGCTTGAGCCTAAGCCCAAACCAGTTCAAATTTAGGAAGGCCTAAAACCTAACCCAACCCATCAAAATTTTGATAGTTGACCTGATGTTTCCTTTGAAACCCTACATCACCTCTTTGTTCTTCTCCATCGCCTCTCCATTTTGTCTATAATAAAACAACAAAAAATATCCAGTATCTTGGTGGCTTTATCCTTGATGTGTACATAAATATGTAATAGCCAAACTTTTTTTTAGATTACATCATTTTTAACAAAAAAATCCACTAGGAAATTTGACAATCATCTTCAATACCACCAACAACAATAACCATCGCAGGTGGTGGTTGTGAGGCTAAACTAACAAGCGACATATGTCAGTAAAAAAGAAGAGAGGAACGATAAAAAAGTGATAGAAAACAATGATGAAGAAGAGTGGAAAGACAGAAGAAGCAGCAAACAATAATGAAGAAGAAGAGATAAGCAATAGAAGAAGCGACAAACAATAATTAAAAAAAAAAGAACAACTTAAAAGTTATAGTAAAATTTGAGTTTCATATATTCAGACTTCAAGCCTAGTTAGATCTTAATTTCAAATCTAAATCTGATCTAAAATCTAATCAACTTAGATTGAACTCATTAATTTCAAGTTACATGGAATTGAGTTTGAACTTTTCTTCCAAACTTACTATCTTATAATAAAAATAACGTGAATGATATTATGAAATGGGCATACAACCAGAAAGAACTTAAGAAAGATGATGTAATAACTATTGGTTTGAGAGGTGAAAACAGAGTCAAAACTGGAAAAAAAAATAAGGTTTATAAGGAAGAAAGTTGCGTATGTCAGCAATGGAATTCTCATCCTGTATTTATCAACCATCCTTTACGTTTATAATACTTGGAATAAACTAAAAATCAATAAATCCAACAACTCAAGTCGTGGTCCACAACATCACAATCAGACTAACTTTTTCCTAAAGAATAAGAAAAACTTTTTAACTAGAATACTTATTCAAACATCTGAAATAACAAAAATTAAAGTCACGTACAGCCCTCAAGCAAACATTTAACTCTCATCCTTGTTTTAGGAACTGCAAACTCTAATTCTCTATCTTAAAGACTTGAACTTACAACTAGAAGTGGTTTTGTGAACAAATTTGCAAATTGATCTTCTAACTTACAGTAAACTAAGCTTAATTCTCTATTTTGTTGCACTTCCCTCAAGAAATAGAACTTGATGTTGAACTGTTTAGTTTTTCACCTAGATTGTTTGAGATTGAAATTGTTGCCTGATTGTCAACAAAAATCTTTATGTTATCCTTCTGGTCCATATGTAAATACACAAAATCTTTTTCAACCATATAACTTGATTTATAGTTGTTGTTACTACTATAAATTTTACCTCTACAATGGATTGAGCAACAATCTCCTGCTTTTTTTAACACATGAAAAAACCCTGAACCTAAGCTAAAACAGTATCCTGAAGTACTCTTCATGTCATCAATGGATCCAACCCAGTCATTATATGAGAATCCACACAACTTGAAGTTTTGACACTTCTCAAACTTGAGACCATAATTAACAGTACCTTTTAATATTTTAATGTTCTTTTTACTACTCTTAAATGCATTACACTAGCATAAAACATGAATCGAGATAAGAGACTTACAATAAATAAAATGTCTATCCTTATTATAGAGAGATACATTAGGCATCCAATTAAGCTTCTATAGTAACCATCAACTTTATTAGTACCATCTCCCTTGCTTAGTTTCTCCTTTTTATTCATTGGTGTGCTTATTGCTTTGCACTCCTCTCTCTAAAATTTCTTCAATATTTCCTTTGCATACTTCTTATGGTAGATGAGCACCTCATTTTTACTTTGCTTGATTTTCATTCCAAGAAAGTAGGTTATAAGAACAAGATCTATTATTTCAAAAACCTGCATCATTTGTTGCTTGAACTCCTCATGGTAGATGAGCAACCCATTTTTACTTTGCTTGATTTTCATTCCAAGAAAGTAGGTTATAAGAACAAGATCTATTATTTCAAAAACCTGCAACATTTGTTGCTTGAACTCCTCAACTAGCCTTGTATTATTTCTAATCACTAAGAGATTATAAACATATAGGGACACTATGAGAAAGTCAATATCTTTATGTTTCACATAAAGAGTGGACTTTGATAAGCTCTTTATAAAGCCAACGCTCAACAAATATTCAGTTATCTTATTGTACCAGGTTTTTGGAGCTTGTTTTAGGCTATAAAGAGCCTTTTTCAGTAGGCAAACTTTATTTTCTTCACCTTGCTTCACAAATCCCTTTGGCTACTCCACATATACTCCTTCCTATAAAACACCATTTAAAAAAGCTTATTTGACATCTAACTGGAACACTTTCTAGCCTTTTTCGTGCTATTATTGCTAGTAATAATCTGATTGTATCTAATCTAGCAACAAAAAGTGTCAAAATAATCAACACCAAAAATTTGTGCTTATCTTTTGACTACGAGTCTAACCTTTTATCTGTTGATAGAGCTATCTGCATGAAGTTTTATTTTGAACACCCATTTCACTCCAATGACATTTCTATCTTCAGGTTGATCAACCAACTCCCAGGTTTTATTTTTCTAAATCGTTGACATTTCTTCCTTAATTGTTTCTTCAATTTTGATGTTTAAATGCTTCTTTATAGCCAGTAGGTTCACATATTGTCAAATTACATCTCTGATAAATGTCTAAAAGTAGCCTTGTACCTCTAATTGGAGGATCATCTTCTATCTCATTATATCATTTGTCTGTTGTTTGCTCTTCAGGAAAGTTGTTTTTTATATTCTTCTAGTCCCATTGCTTGTCCTTATTGAAGTGCACGTCTCTAGTGATGGTCATTTTTCTAGTTTGTGGATGGTATACCTTGTAGGCTTTTGAAATTGAACTATAACCCTCGAAGATGCCTGGAATTGTCTTTTTGTCAAGTTTGTCGCACTTAACCTGTGGAACATGAGCAAAACACACACAGCCCAAAACCTTAAGAAAGTTTAATGAAGGTTTATACTCATACTAGGCCTCAAAGGGAGTTTTATTGGAAGTTGATTTTGGAGAAAAACTACTATGTTGGTAGTCTCTGCCTAACAATTTTTAGGCAACTCCTTCTCGTGCAACATACTTCTGGCCATCTCCATTACCGGTCTATTTCCCATTTCGCTAAGTCCATTTTGTTCCGAAGTTTAGGGAGCCATGAGCTAATGTTCAATGCCAGCTTCTTTGCATAATAAATTAAATTCTGCTGAGCTATACTCCTTCCCATTATCAAACCTAAGAAATTGAATTTTGCTCCTACTTTGATTTTCCACCATCTTCTTAAACTTCCAAAATACTCCAGCCACTTCTGGCTTGAAATTCAAGAAAAAATCCATCACATTCTTGTAAAATCATTAATGAAAAGAATATAATATAGGCTACCTTATAAATATGGTGTTCTTTGAGGTCCTGCCACATTTGTGTGAATTAGTTGTAGCTTATAAGAGGCTCTTCAAGTTGTTTTAGGAAGTGGCATCCTATTTTGTTTATCAAATTAACAAGCATTACAATTTGGCAAATGATTAGCAAGCACTGGTAAACCTCTCGTTATGTCCTTTTTCATTTTCAACATTCTTTGAAGATGACAACGGCTATGTCTCTTATGCCATATTTATGTGGTGCTGACTTCATTTTAATAAGCTATTTGCTCCTCCTTAGAATGAGAAACTTTTACCTCTCATTTGAACCTTTAAAATCTCCTGACCAGTAGTATCATAGATAAGGAAGTGTTGATCTTCACAGGATACTTTGAATCCTTTCTCTATCAGCTAACCCACACTCTGCAAATTTTGGTCAATATCGGGTATATAAAGAATATATGAAATTCTCTTTGTACCTAAACTTATTGTAATTACAATGGTTCCTCTTCCTTTCGCCATAATATAGCCACCATTCCCTATTCTAACCTTCATGATTCCAATGGGTTCCAAGTCCTTGAAGAGAATTCTATCATAAGTCATGTGGTTTGTATAACTACTATCAATTAGCCAACATTCTAAAGATCTCTAAGTTGAAAAACAAGTTACCACAAAAATTTGGTCTTCTTCATCTTGCTCGACGACTTGGCATCTGCTTCTTGCTTTTGAAATTTGCTTTTGCAAATTACGACTTCATATCCAAGTTGATTACATTTGCTACACTTTGCTTCTGGTCTCTTCAATGGTGGATGACTTTTTCTGCCTTTGTATTGACAAGGTGGATAGTTTCTTCTTGAGCTTCTACCCTTACTTTGGACCTAATTGTTTGTAATATTTTTGTTGCTTGACAGCTGATTTTTCTATAATTTTTCTTGTTCTTTCCAACTTTTTGATATTTGGCTAGTAGTGCTCCTTCAACAATATGATCTTACCTCATAAGTCTTTGATGCTCTTGGCCTTACAGGGCATTTAACAGCTCTACCAAGGTGGTTATGGATGCTTCATATCTTTTAGCCATCATTAACAAAATTTTCTCTACAATTCTAGAATCAGTAAGTTGGGTACTCAGTAACCTGACCTTGTTGACAATGCCAAGCAATCTATCTACACTCTTTGATTGTCTTAGACTCTTTCATCTTTTTCAACTCGAATTCCTTTATTAAATTCAGCACTTGTGTGCCTCATTTCCTTTCATTTCCTTCATATTCTTCCTTCAGATAAACCCAAATATCATATTCTTCCTTCATATTCTTCATATTTATAAACTTATTGTATATAAATATCATATAATAAAGATTCATTTTATATAAAAAAAATCAGTATATAATTAATTTTTAGTTGTAGTTTAAAAAGACTCGCTAGACCAAGGCTAGGATACTCCACAGGGATTATTACAAATGGACACGATTCCACGTCCTAGTCTCATCTCATCTAACTTTGAGGAGGAAAGCTTCCTGCTTTTAATTCCATTAGCAAGGGCTTAGAGCACACCCAGGTGGGATATATCATATACTGAGCAGACCGACAAATAAGGGGAGTCTAGTGAAAAGGCCATCATTTTAGAAATTATTCTCAAAACAGTTAACATGGAGAATCAATATATACCTTGGACAGAATCCAAGAAAAAACAGCAGACAATGAAATAAACATTTTCAAATACACGTCAGTCTCATTTTAGATCAAATCAGCCGCAGTTGAACCCGTATTAGGGGTGCGAATACTGAGAGCCCTTCAAAACTTAACCCAAGTGCTTATTCAAGGTATACCCAATTTTAGACTCTAACTGAAGAAGCTTGTTAACTGACGAGATGGTCTTCATATGTCAAGAAGCAACCTCCTAGGGTCCTCCACAACATCCTTGATTCGCCTCAAGAAGAACACTGCCTCTCTTCCATCAATCAGCCTGTGATCGTATGTTAGAGCAATGTACATCATCGGCCTTGGTATAACGTTGCCTCCAACAACCATTGGACGGGACACTATCGAATGCATCCCCAAGATAGCCGACTGTCAAATGAATGTTAAGACTATGAGATTCCAGGTCCACAACGGAAAAATGAAAGAACATATGCATTTTCTACCACTAAATTTAAAAATCTCCTTAATAGTTGGAAATTTCAGTCCAAATTACAACAAAGCAACTTCAGACATCTATGGATTTATGAAATCATGCGTTAACCAGAACTACAAAATATACCAGCCATACATCACAAGACCCATGAGTTGTCATACTAGTTACTCCAGTACAAGGCAAACCTGAGGAGGGTTAATAATGGGTGTACTCAAAAGGCTCCCATAGACTCCTCCATTGGATATTGTAAATGAACCTCCAGCCATCTCATCAATTGAGATTGTTCCATCATTTGCCTTCTTTGCAAGATTGTTTATCTCCTTTTCAATATCAGCGAAATTCATCCTGGCAGCATTGCGAATAACAGGAACAACAAGCCCCTGAAAGAAATAGAAAGGTCATAATATGTTGCCTTATCTTTTAAAGCTCTCCATCTTTTTTTGACGTCTGGCCTTTATTATTAATAATAACTCCACCTAAAAGAGACATGGAAACATGCAACAGAACTGAGCAACCTAGTAACAATTTATGTCTCCTCAGGACATCCAATTTAGCTTATTAACTTTTACAGGGAAAAAGGATAACTAAGCAAATACAATCAGTACGCACTTTAAGCGCAGCTTGTCATAGACCCAAAAAACAGACGAAACTCAGGAATTTGATGGGTATGATAAAAGACGGCCTCAGAAAAACCCAAATAAGTTTATGTATAAACCATGAATAGAGCAATACAAAAGGAGTTGTTCGTGTTAATTTTTGTGGATTTTCACATAAGTAAAAAGAATCAACTCATAACATTCAAGCTGCTTTATATTGGATACACTTGAAAATCCAGCAATAACTAAAAAGAATGAGGAACGAATTAACTCCACTGATAAGAGATTTACAACATCCCTTTTAAAACAGGATATCTTACCTTAGGAGTCCATTAAAATTTTTAAATATTTAGCACCACAACTAGTAGGTATATTTTTGTTAGAAGTCTTATCCTAAATAAACTAGTAGGTCTATTCTTGTTAGAAGTCTTATCCTAAATAAACTGATATAACCAACCTCTATATAAGCATAGTAGTTAATAGCGGATAGCGGCGCGGAGCGGCCGACTCCGAAAACGCTATAGCAGAATAGCGGATAGCGGAGCGGCCGCTATTTCTACACACACATATAAGCTTTCTACACACACTGTCACACACACATATATATAAGCTTCACCAGACAATTGTTTTCAGATTCAGCCACGGGATATATATAAGCTTCACACACATATATATATAAGCATGGAAAACAATTGAATACAATACAATACATCTTTCATACACCAAGTCACCAATAAGTTCAGAGACAGAGAGTAATCATCAACATCATAAGCTTTCTATAACTAAGCTTTCTAACAATAATCAT
>JANIHZ010000005.1:36631527-36641583 GCA_027478365.1 Erythroxylum rufum
TTTTAGCTTTAGCAAATTTTAGTGCACCATTTGAACTTGAGTGTGATGCAAGTGGGGTAGGAATAGGGGCTGTTCTACGCTAAGAGGGTAGATCAATAGCATTCTTTAGTGAAAAACTCAATGAAGCTAGGAAAAAGTATTCAACATATGACAAAGAGTTTTATGCTATTG
This sequence comes from Erythroxylum rufum, assembly GCA_027478365.1. Classification (NCBI taxonomy): domain Eukaryota; kingdom Viridiplantae; phylum Streptophyta; class Magnoliopsida; order Malpighiales; family Erythroxylaceae; genus Erythroxylum; species Erythroxylum rufum. Next base: position 36,631,699 of record JANIHZ010000005.1, read on the forward strand.
TTATGGCTATTAGACATTTCCGATCTTATTTAATGGTCAATCCTTTTATTCTTTTCACTGATCATGATGCTCTAAAATATGTCCAAAGTCAATCCAATTTGAGTCATAAACATGCTACTTGGATAGAATATCTTCAATTCTTTGACTTTGTCATAAAGTATAAAAAAGGGACCACAAATGTTGTTGCTAATTCTTTGTCTAGGAAATTTGTCTTGTTGAGCTCAATGCATGCACATGTTATAGGATTTGATGATATTAGGGGTTGTATGAGAGTGATAAAGATTTTGGAGAAAAATTTGTTAGGACTAGAGAAAACAATGGCGCATTAAGGGATTTTGTTCTTCATAATGGTTACTTGTTCAGAACTAGTTCTTGTTGTGTTCCAAATTGTTCATTAAGGGAAGCTATATTGAGAGAAGCCCATGGGGTAGACTTGTTGGCAATCTTGGGAGGGATAAAACCTTTAAATTAGCCCATTCTAACTTCTTTTTGGCCGGAAATGTTTAGAGAGGTAGCTAAGCTAGTGAGTGGTTGTAACACATGTAGTAAATCCAAAATGACATCCTAAGCCCACGACCCTTACACACCCCTACCTGTACCAAATAACCCTTGGGAAGATGCAAGTATGGATTTTGTCTTAGGATGGCCTTGAACAAAGAAGGGATTTGATAGCATAATGGTAGTTGTGAATAGATTTTCTAAAATGGCCTATTTCATACCATGTTCTAAATCTAATGATGCTCAACATGATGGATCTTTATTTTCATAATGTTGTAAAATTGCATGGCATTCCAAGGAGTATTGTGAGTGATAGAGATGTGAAGTTTGTAAGTCATTTTTGGAGAGTGTTATAGGCTAGATTAGGGACAAAACTTAAATTTAGCACAGCCTTTCACCCACAAACTGATGGCCAGATTGAGGTAATAAATAGGTCACTTAGGGGAATTTTAAGAAGTCTTTTAAGAGGAAAAACAAAGAATTGGGATGCTATGTTGCCACAAGCCGAGTTTGCTTATAATTGTTCCAGGTCTAAGTCAACTGAATTCTCACCGTTTGAGGTTGTTTACGAGGCCAATCCATTGACTCCAATCAGCCTTAGTCCATTTGTGTAATATGGGTCTTTCAAAAGTCTACAAGTTAAGAAAAGGGCTAGGAAATTGTCAACATGCATAAGTAGGTTAAGGAGAACATAAGGAAGAATAAAGAAGCTTACAAAAGATAAGCCAAGAAGAAGAAGCCCATGGAGTTCAAGGAAGGAGATCTGGTATGGGTTTAGTTGAGGAAAGAACGGTTTTCCAAGGCTAGGAAGTCTAACCTTAGCGATAAGGTAGATGATCCATTCAAAGGGTTGAAGAAGATCAACAACAATTTCTACATAATAGAGCTGCCTAGTCACTACAACATGTCCAATTCTTTCAATGTTAGTGATTTGAAGTTTTATGTGGAAGGCACCATGACAAGTCCAAGTCCAACAAGTGAGGCATGTTCTCAAGAGGGAGAGGATGACGGAGGACCATCCAAGTTATTCATCCAAGACATTGAAGCTATGGGCCTTGGTGAAGAAAAAGAAGTTACTGTTGATCAAGCAATTGAAGAAGAAAGCCATTTAGTGACTATAAGGCTTGGATTCTTGTGGAGCATTTTGATGTAGAATTACAAGCCCAAAATGCTGCCCAAGAAGGATGAGAAGGCCAACCAAGGTGATCTGATTTTATCTTTGGTCAGGAATTATTGATTTGGTTTAAATTTATTGATTTTGGTCCGGTTTTGCAAACTTTACTACTTATTTTCACCTATTTACTTTGCTATATTCCTATTTTACTATTGTCATTTTAATTATAATTTTGTGACTTTAATTATGTGGTTTCAAAGACTTAATTAGCTATTAGTTAGTGTGTTAAACTCAGTTGTTATAAGGAATAAGAGAAATTAACATGTGACTATCCTAATTCTCAGCATTTTCCTTATTTAAGCTAGTTTGTTTCCATTTAGAAGAGGAGCAAAAAAATGAATGAGTTTTTTCGTGAGATTTTCTTTCATTTGGCAGATCAAGTTTTGTAGGGTTTGATTGATTGTTTTCCGAAAATAATCATTGGGTTTGTTTTTTTGCCAAAAACATTCAATTTGTTCTTGTATTATGCGATTTGCAAATTTTATCCGAGTTACAGTCACGATTTCCAGTTTATTGTTTCATCTGTTCATCGAATTGAAAAGCTTCCAAAACCAAGTTTGTTCTTCACATCCTGAATTACAAATTTCCAGCTAACGATTTTACCCAGTTCGAATCCCATACTGATCAAAAGCACTCATTTTCTCAACCATTCTCATTATATTGTCCGGTCCAAATTCTAATCACGAAATCCCGTTTATCTTTTCACATGTTCTCCAAACCGAAAAACTTTAAAAAACAAGTTTGTTCTGCACACCTAGACCTACAATTCACCTGTTAACTATTTTACCTAGTTCGAATTCCAGCCTGACCAAAAATGTCAATTTTTCTCGACCATCTTCATTCTATCGCCCAATTAGATATGTTCCCATAAAACTTTCCATAACTTTTTAACCATTTACCACCTCGAGGAGAATTTGTAGTTCACAAAAAGTTCTACAAACCTGTTTCATCTATCAAAACCAAAGTCCTAGCTCATAACCCAGAACAAACACCTAGCACTCAATTTACTTGATAAAACTCAAAATTGTCCACACATCTCCCACAACCACCAGACCAGTTCCATTCACGTTTACCTTAAGATCTCCATCAAAGTGGAACATTCATATGTGCCAATCGTTTGAAAGAATTATTTAGGATCGAGCACGGATATAAAGAAAATGAAAAATGGATCGCGGATTACACTTGAAACAGATAATTAAGGTGTGATTGAAAAAGAGTAGACGTTAAGTACTTTACAGCCAAGTCAAAAGCTTAACCCGGCCCAATATAATAGTTTTTGGGTCCACAAGTTACTTGGATCATTATGGGAAGCCGAGGAAAGGAATAGCTAATATATTGCGACGTTATCCACAGTTCAACGGTTTCACTCTCCAAGGAATGCACATGAAGTCCCTCCAGCTCCAGTTTCAGTCTCCAATCATTACCTTGCAAAGGCGGACCAAACCTAACTATCCAACTAAGGCAAGCTTGTTCCTAGTAAGTTCTACCCAAGAACCCACCACAAGGAGGGTTCTCCAGTGTCGCCCAAGATTGTCAATGACGACAAGGGCTAGCATCGCCCGTTACTTCATACTTTCAGCAACTTCTCCAGATAAAGCCGGTGACCTAACGGTCTTGTTTAAAACCGGGTAGTTACTTAGCTTATGCGGTAAATAGCGAAAATCTATATACTTGCTCATATTTGTTGTTATTAATCCAATGTCTTTCTTGTGATGGGCAGAGGTTTACTCCTGTTCGTATATGGGATTGCCAATTTTCTTGTACCAAGTTTCATCTCCAAAGATTATACGATGGACGAAGACACCGCGGTGGATGACGCCAGTTCCTCCGACGATGAACAGGAGTGAGAGCAGATGGAATCAGCAGTGCCAGGACAGGACACTATGGAACGTCTAGTCTGCTATTTTGGGCGTTGTTGTTGGTAGTTTATGCTGGAACATGCAAGTCCTGAATGTAATAATGATGTCATCAAGTGACATATTTGTTTGAAATGCGATGCAATAGCATTAGTGCCCAAAGAAATAAGAGAAATGGACCAGAAAGAAACTATTTCATTTGCTTATTTCTTTTCTCTGCATCAGAAAAAAATGAGGTATTCAAAATAATATACACTTAACGCAAGGCTGCATTTTATAAGCCCAAAACAGGACGATTGGAAGGAATATAAAGGCACCAGAACAGTATAGCTACACAACTGTCCATTCGCTCTCATCTGGGGAAGTCTCCTGCCACTGTGGGGATACTCCATCGGGCTTAGGAGGCTTCTTTCTTAATATAGATGACTTACTGTCGAAGAAATTGGCAAATGCTTGCCGAGGTTGGCTCTCCTCTGAATTATTTTCTTTTTGTGATATTTTCTTCTGGGTTTTATCCTTGTTTCCAAAGTATACGCCCAGACGCATGAACCTACGTTTCATTTCAGCTCCATTACTGGTAATTTCTTCTGTCTGCTTCACTGTCTTCATGGCTTCCTCCGGATTGAGTAGCATGGCCTCTACCGTTTCGTAAACCTATATTAAAGATTAAAGCTTGAGCTACTTGTTAGATTCGAAAGAAACAACATTTTTCTCAGTCGCATAAAATTTTGATATTGAATATATTGCTAAACGTTACCTGGCATAGATCATCCAATTTCTCCCCCCAACTGCTTCCTTGACAAGTGATGATAATGTAGTCTTTGCACTCTTGAAAAAGCTTTGACAAATCAGTGTTATTGGAGAGTTTTGTCTCAGCCATTACAAATCCCAAACCAAGCTGAAATGTTTAAAAGATCTCGCATCATTAAAAGAAAAGAAGACAGAAGGTTCATGATTGACTTTATCCGAAAATTCAAACATTAGAATAAGAAGCCTCAACTGACACTGGAAAAACAAGTAACAGAAGTGGAATTGCTCTTTTCTGATTTTAAGCATTTTCTAATCTACTTGGGAGAACGGTATAGGCTTTCTTGCTTGTATGCATCAAATCCAGGAGTCAATAAATATAAGAGACTAGGAAGAGATGAGAAAAACAAAAAAGGGACAAGTCTTAAATGACACCAAAGGGAAATTGATAAAAAAGGAGCTGACGTGATTAATATGAATGTCTAGCTGCAAAATATAAAATATTTGTTGTTAAACTGAACAATGACGGATTTTCTGTGGCAAAGTAATAAGACAACATGGATGGCAGGGATTTAATATGTTATGGCCCATTTACTCTGGCATAGCCCTGTGTATGACAATAACTTCTGGTTTTGAATAACCATCTTACCAAAGCAATAAACAGTTGTTCAAAAAGCTCAGAAGGTAAGATATCCTCCAAGTCGTTCAGTATACCTTCCCTGCAGATTTGACACACCAAGCTTTTGTAACTTTATTAACAAATTAGAATCTAAACAAGATGGAACATTTGCCATTTCAACATACACTGCCAAATCCTCATCGAACAGTGGAGCCTGTTTAACAGCTGGCACTGGCTTAGATGTTTCCCAGAGTTCACGCCACAAGTTACCTACCATCAACATGTAAAAGTTCACAAAGCAATATTTGCACTTTAGACAAACTATACCTATATAGATCAAATTGAAGTACAATGGATTACACAGTAGCAGATGTATTTCTAGGTGATATCCAAATAAAGGACAAAAGCATCCAGCACCATTCAAATTTTTAACTTGTTAACCTTGATGTTCAGAAAGAGTCAAGGAATCAGCAACTTATGGGACAAAAGAATGAGAATAACCTTCTTTTTGCATTCGACTACTTAATTGCCCTTTTGAATAAGATGAATCAAATCCACTGGTAGACACTTTAGCCACATCATTAGAGTCATTTTCTGTCCAGTCTGGAGGGGAGTGCCATCTTACAAAATCTTCCAAGATACAACCAGGATTTGCAGCCTAATGCATGTATTGTTAGTACATACATTTTGTAAGTAAACAAGGCAGATTTTCTTTTTGTAAGAAATATACCTTGAACGCCTGCATGTCTGACAGGAGTTGAGAACATCCAGCACCAACACTAATCACAAAAAATATTGCAATTCATTAACCTCAATTACTATCTTCTATATCATCAACTTATCAGATAGATAGTCAACCGTAAGACTTGAGTACTAGACATTTTCCGCACCTGATCAAACAAGAATGTAATGGCACATATTTAAAGCATATAGACCTTTGAACCATTTCATTTATCAGGATTATTTGAGTCTTCTCACTCAAGAAATGTATAAAAACCTTAACGAAAGAAGGATTTCAGATTCATAATAAAAAGGTGCAAATAGAAGGAACTGTCACAAATTGTACAAAGACTGGCAATTAAGATATAATTTGTCCAATAAGATGTTATAAACTCAACAAACTAACCTGCCTGTTCGTAGCACAAATTCTTCTGTTTCTTTGATGAGATCTTCAGTAAGCAATGGTCCTTCCTACATAAGCAGAAGCACCTTGACATGAACAACTGGGCTAGGTTCCAAGACATGGTTATCATCTGAACTACTTGCTAGCCAAACCTGGGTAACTGGAGTGTATATGGGCTCCCCAGTTTCTAACATGGTCAAATTACCAGCTGGACAATTAGCTCCCAATCTCAGAACAAGCTCTCCACTGCTTATTCTAGCACAAAAGATATGGCTTGAAACAACTGGGCCTTTCAAAATTGTTGATTCTTCAGTTTGTAAACCAGCATCCTTCATAATTGATTCTAGTGACTCTATGGCTAGATCACGTCGTTTTTTTCTGGAAAGGCAACAATTTATAACCTGAAATTGTTGGTACAGAAGACAGCATTTTAAATCTGGCACCTCGTCCAGAGGCACACCAGGTATATGAAGTTCTTCAGACCAATGTCTTCTCAGCTGCATGTGTTCAAAGATCAAATACATACGTATGAGCAAGCTACAATTATAAAGTATGGTAATGTTCGAATATTAAATTAACATAGAATGTGAAACAATTATATAAGTACAAATTACTAATTATCTCGAAGAAGGCACACTCTAGAATGTAGTGGCAGCTGTCAAAGATAGAATACTTTTTTCCTTCTGCATGATAATTGTTTACAGCATCTTAAGATTTTACACATAGTTCCACATGAAAAACCAAAGAGTTTTCATCAAGATTATGTTATTCAATTCAAAATGGATAAATTCTGACAAATTCAGCAATTACAATCGAAGTTCAGATACTAAAACAAAATCCTCTAATTTCTCACTGCCAATTTTTAATCACAACATACTTACCTCGGAAACAACTTTGCACCACAATAATGCCATTTTCCGGAGGGTTTTAAAGCTTCCAATTACTTCAGATAGTTTAACAAGAAAGCCCATGGGAGGAGCACCATGAATGTCTTTTGCTAACAACAATGCTTCAGAGCCAGAGTTGACATTCCTTCTGAGAAAGTTTCCCTCTGCGAATATCTTGCAAATATTACAACGGAAGTAAAGATCATCACAGGATAGCGCAAAAGAACATAAGGTAGTTTCAATCATGAAAAGAAAAATCTCAACATGACCTTCTACCTGCATCAAATAATGATTGCATCAGCACTGAAACTTTCTCATCATCACCAAGCTCAGATGTGAGTTTATCCTCTTTGTCACGGCACACGAGTGACTTAACAGCTGCAAGGCTTAAGCTTGCCCTCTCCCTGATTGGTGACGAGCCACCACATGATGCCAAAAGATCTTTCATTGACTTACAATTCTTGCCAGCACTGAAGAACAGAGACAATACGTCTTAAAATGTTATGTAGAAATTAGAGAATAAAAAGAAAAGCAATGGAAAGAGTATCTCAATTGGAGCCAGCAACTATTCCCTGAGCAGCATGCTACAATGGAATACTCTCAATTAAAAAATTATACAAACAAAAACAAGAGCTTACTCAACAGCTATGGCCAATTGCCTCAAGACAGATGATGAGGGAATGGCATCTTGGTTGGTGCCATTCAATCTTTCTAATATGTAAGAAATTTGGGAACTCTGCCAATATCAATTACAAAATTAGAAAGAAGAAAATAAATAAAAGATGTAAAATATAAATTAGGACCAAATAACATGACAAACAAAAATAGAAAGTTAAGGCACCCATATATCAACAAATTACTACTATTAATGAAACGACTAAAAACAGCATTTCAAATCAATTTCATCTACCATAGAATTATCGAAACCATGATACCTGGTAGATCAGCTTTCACACAAACACAAAACATATTGGAGTCACCATTACCTTTCCCTCAGCATCATTCTTCATGTTCAAAATGTACAAGTTCTCGTCATAATATGGAACAGCCATTGGCAAATTTTCGACTTTCTCAGAATGACTTTCAGGAGGTCTCTTTCCTATCCTTATGTTCTTGAATTTATCTTGCCAATCCTGCTTTGTCCCTATAGATGAAGGTCTCCATTTGGAGTGCCTTCCTTCTTTGCTACCCTAAAATCACACCAAAATTCCACCATCAGAACAAATACAGAGCAACTAACAAGAAGAAAGCAGCTTTCTCAATATTTTGCTCGCAACATATTATGAAATCTAAGAAAAACTATAAACAATGAGAATACTTACGCTTTGAACTGTTAACGTATACACAAAACAAAAATGAAAAATAACATCAAAACCAAAAGATCAAACAAGCACGCCTCGACGTTCAACATTCTAGCGAAAACAACAATGTATAATCAAAATTTACAACTAAGACGCGTCTAAAGAGTCAAGTTCATGGCCTGATTGGTCGCTAAGAAAATTTAGAAAACGATATTGAGAAACCAAAATAAGAAAGAATATATATATAACAAAAAAACCTTTCGAATTAACTTAAACGAACACAATCTGTAACCCAATCTGAAGCGAGAAGCTTCCATGTTTTCTCTCTTCTCGGCGACCAAACAAAACATTTCCAGCATCGCAGTAAAAATAAGTTTTCCAACAAAAATTTTACGCTCCAGATGAAACCAATAAAAAGAGAAAATCCATTCCGTTGAATTAGGAAAAAATGACGTTAGAATTGGGAAAAAAAAGGAAGGAACAAAAATAACTCACCTTTGACTCGGCGACATTTATCAGAGAATTGTCTTCCAATTCTTTTCCCGACTCCTCAGGTGATTGTTTCTCCGAATCTTCTCCGAATGAAAAGAAAGAAAGGAAGACAGAAGGTAAAAAGTCAACGATCCGTGCAGACACAAACGCAATTTTATTCCAAAAACCGAGGTCAAAATAGGAAAGTGAAAGAGAAGTGGAAAAAGCAGGAAAAAGATCAGGAAGATAAAAAGGAGGGGAAAAATAGATAAAACAAAAAAGAAGGTAGAAAATCAGAGAGGACCAGAGCGATCGGAGATAAAGTCGGCTTTAATATCGGTGAGAACACGCTCCGCTTTAGCCGCTGCGGAATTGAAGGCGGTCCTTGCTTTGGAAACAAATGACGGCGCCTCCATTTTTAATCAACGACGACGGTCAGAGAGAAGTGAACGAAGATGAAGGCATGTTTTTCGATGGAGGCGCCTAGCTGCTTGCGCTGGTTTGATCAGGGGAAGGAGTGTGCAGTAGTGAGGAGGCTCGCTCCAAAGTACACAGAGAGAGGGAGACAGAGAGGTTAATAAATAACTAATGAATATGTGTGTAGTGTTAGTGTTCGTTTTGAGACAAAAGAAAAGTTCAATCAATGGCATATAATTTTAAATTTTGTATTAAAATTTTAGTATCTATATTTGAATTAACAAGATGACTTAATATTATAATCCTTCTTAATATAAATTTTAATAAAACAGTACTTAGTAGTTATTAGCATTGGACGGATTTGACAAGGTCCAAAGATTCAAGATTTGCGCAACGCTCTTCCTTCTTGGTCTCGGTCTCCCACACGCTATTTGGTTGCGGCACCAAGTTGAAATGGCATTATTAATTAAACCGTTACCTACACTCTTGTTACAATTTATATTTGAAGTGGGAGATTTAGTCTTCCTATGACTAAACTCATTCTTATTTTAATTTAAAAGACTCGAATGAGAAATTATTTATTATTTGTATGATATTAAATACTAAACGTATGTCCACAATGATAATAAATATTATTTTGTTAAAATAAATAGTAAATAGTAAGATGAATTTATTAGCATATTTTAATTTTAAAATACATTTATTTTAAGATATTTTATATTTAAATACTTATACTTAGGCTTTTGTTTATAATACTAAAATTGAAATAATATTTGATAACATGAAATTTTG
>JANIHZ010000005.1:36641683-36657465 GCA_027478365.1 Erythroxylum rufum
GTTCAAAACTATAGAATTTTTAGTGTTTATTTAGTTTAATAATATTGAGTATAAAAGTTGAAGTTTTTATTAATCTATAATAAATTAATATATAATCCATCAAAATTTTCATTATATAGTTGGAATCGGGCAAAAGAATTAATAATTAGATTGATAATAATATTTTATTAAATATTTATAATATTTTAATCATGTCTTCCAACCTAATTTAGCAAGAATATGATCTTTTTGAAAATTATAAAAATATATTAAGCCTTGAAAGGCAAAAAAGCTGTGGAAAAGTCTGCAATGAATAATAGCTAGTTTGATGCTAGGTTTTACACTGGATTACTCCTTTCGTCGGATTAGCTAGTTTCCAATATATTACACAGAGGAACTAATCTACATGTTAACTAATGTTCCACTTCGAGGAGACATCTGAACTACGGTTGAGTTTGTCTTTGTTCAAATAGACGTGGCATCTTATCTTGTTGATTAGCGTTTTGATCAAAACTTCTCTGCCTTCCCATTGATTTACAAAAATTCTCCTGTTTCTTTTTTTTTGCTAATGGAAGTGAGTACTGCATATAATAAGGTGACACCAAATATTCATCCATCCCTTTCTTGTGGTTGTTTTTCAAGCACCAATCTAGTATTTCTTGCTAAGTGTCCATAATACATCTACACAACATCTCAATCCAAGTGGCATTAGTGTAATCATATTGAAACAACAGGTGGTTAAGGTTTTTGTTTTTTTATTTCGAGGATTTACAAAGAGAGCACTAATTAGGGATAGTTGAATACTTGTTCAACTTTTCTAAAGTGGGAAGGCTAGTTTTCGGTACCTACCAAATAGTATGTGAAGCTTTGGGAGCAGAATTTTATCCTAGACTAGTCCACGCCAGTTTACTTCCGGACTATCTTTCTACCTGATGTATTGATGAACTCACCTGACGTAATTTCTTTGTAAATGAGTTTATTCTTAATGTTTGGTCTGACGACAAAGCTGCAAACGAAAGTGAAATAATCGAAGTGAATATTTCGCAAAATTTTCAATTCATTTACGACAAATACAAAAATTAGAAAAATTAAAAGTATTAAAGATAAACAAAATTGAGATTTAGCAGTTACGCTCACTTTACTTACGTCCGTGGAGCTTTTACCTAGCTTAATTTTTCACTAATGACGATAATTTTATACAAGGCTTTATTGAGCCGACACCACTCAACCCTTGACATTATCCTTCGTCTTCATGATCTGTGAAAGAATTTCACACCCAATAGTACGACTATCTCGTATTAACCTCAACAGAAGATTTTCTCAATCAATATTTTAACGAAAGAACAATAAATGAATAACTCAAGTAATTAAAATAATAAAGAACGAAAACTGAATATACTTGAGATAAACAATAACAACTTCCCAATGAATTATGCTCCTTTGAAATGATCTGAAAGTTGTCACCACAAAGTATGGGTTGATCTACGCAAATACCAGTATTAATTCACCGCTACAAGATGAAGACACCAGGTATGACAGCCCACGCAAACAATCATTTATGTGATGGAATGCATTATTTCACATAATATGCTATCAATCACTTTCATTTAATGTGCATAGTCATTTATCACAATCATCGAATCTAAGTCCGGTATTTAATATTTAGTTGAGAACACATTTCAAATTGCAATTTGTAAACATTTCCAATACAATCCCGAATATCAAACTCCTAGGACCAACAATGTCTGGAATATCACAATTATATAAGTAACAATTCAGTAATTGAAATTTAAGCAAAAAAATTCAATTATATTGAGAAACATCTAGGTTAACTCATAGTACGTTCCAAATAAGATATTACCTTGGCGATCCAGCAATGTCTCGATGTGGACGCTCAATTTGTGCTTTTATATCATGCAATACACACATATTTACATATTACTAACTTATTTAATTAAATAAGTACTCAATCATACACATATATATATGTCATGTTCAATGCATGCTCAATTGACTTTTCTGGATATGTATTTTTATATATAAATCTTAACTATTCAATTTTTGCTTATACACCGAAGACTATTCAAACATTATGTTTTGTATATTACCATTTTGTAATCAGGTTTGTACCTTTAAGTTAGCTTAATTCACTCCAAATTCATCAACCATACTTTACACTTATCCTTGAATATTTTCATGATCAAAGCCTCTTATAACACATACACAATTGTTACTTTAAATCGAGAATTTCAACAAGCTAGATCCATACATTCATCGAAATTTTTCCAGCAATATATATTCATACATTTACCCGATTCTTATTCATAATTACCCTATGTTCTTGAATGCTCATTCATCCATACCTTATACACATTATTCATGTCCTTAAGATCATGTTTGCATTAAAAGAACTCATTTACTTCTTTAACAAATCATAATTTCCATATTTGAATTCAACCACATCAAAATAGTCCATTCTTTAGGTAATGAAAGCAATTAGCTACATAAACTTATCAAGCTCTTAACCAATTAATCAAGCAATAATCTAGGCTCATTTCCAGTCTTAATCAAGTCCAAATATACCAATTTAGAGTGACATTCCTCAGCTGGTTTAACATTTACACAAGGCTGAAATTAAAATTCCAGAATTTGTCATCAACATCAATAATGTGTGTAACTTTACTACCTTCACTACTTCATGAATTTTATAAGCTTAGAGACATCACTAACATTTGAAATTTTCTAGATTTCATGTCCTTTAAGGTTACTTCATTTCAGGTTAATTTAACTTCCATATTAGTTATACTAAGGCTTACAAAATTTTGCTCACTTATATCATTAACAGTCGCCTTTTTACAAACACACCTATAGCTCTAATTTTCCAGATTCAAGAACACTTCAATAATACCTATCTTTACCATGAATCCACCTTCATTTATACTTCAAATCTCAACCTAAACCATCCATTTAATAGTCTATAACCCACCGTTTTCATACATCAAAAACATAACAGAAAAGTAACCAATTCATCCATCACATTCCAGCACAACATCATCATCAACGCCACTTACATTCCATCCCAATTCAATCATCATAATCCTTCTATTATAACAAGCCATAAAGATTAATCTTTTACTTACTTGTCTTGCTCAAATTTCAGCTCAAAGGTCAAGCTAATTCAACTATCCTTGGATGCAAAATCATCACAAATTCAAGGTGGGAATTGTATGGTTTTCGGCTAGGTTCAAAGGCTATAACAAGAACACTATGTTTTGATTCTTTACCTAACTTTATAAAGGATAAAAGCTTGGATTTGGTGTGATAATTTAGCAAAGCTCAAGCAAAACATAAGGATATGCAGGTGAGAGTGTTTCGGTGGTGTGAGAAGAAGAAATAAGAGAAAACACAACAAAAACTTTTTTCCAGCATTTGCTTAATTCAACTAGTTGCAAGATGTCATTAACTTGGATTAACATGTGTCCTTAAGCATGCTAGCCACTTATCCTCTTCATAAGCCACCAAATGTCATCTAGTTATTAGTCCATTTGTCACTCATTCATTGCTGTCATTTTTCAATTAATTACATATGCCAAATGTCACTCATTTATAAGCTTAATCATCCTAATTTTCATGTATCAATTTGTCTTACCACTTGGCATTTTTCCTAGACTAAATGTACAATTAATTCATCAATTTTTCAATTGTAACAATAAATTCCAAGTTTACTAATTATAGTCCACCAAACCAAAATTCAAGACATAAACAATACATAATTCACATCATGATCATTAAAAACCTTTCATACCTTGGAATACGTCAATTGAGTGCATATACAATCTTTGCAATGTTTATTAATTCATAATTCATGGGTGTATGCTAATGATATGTATGTGAATGAAATGCGATCCATGAATTCTCAATGATATGGCCATGTGCAACAATATAAAGCTCTAACCCTTAATATAGAAAATGGATTATTATATGTGCTCTACATGCCAATGATAATGCCCTATTACTTAAGCTGGCAATCTTATGTTGAATCTTTTCAAGAAGAGAATTAAAATCCATGTATGAAGGCTTAGTTGAGGCTATTGATATTTTAAGATATATTATAGAAAGTTGTCAATACCTTAAACCAGTAGTGAGGTTAATAATTCAGTTTGATAAGTTGCACACGTAGAAAGGTATAATCCACTCTTGTCACTGTTTATATGTGAACCTGATAGTTTGTTGAATATTTTCAAGGCAGTGATATAGGAAGAGATACATTTCCCATTAGTCTTTGAAAACAAGATTGTGAATTTTAATATGCATAAAATTATGAAATTACAATGTTTTGTTATGTCACTAATTATTGATTTGATATATTAATGTGTATTTTATATGAATATATTGTTGCAATTGTATTTGTATTTGTATTTGTATTTGTATTAATTTTATTTTTCAAAATTGATTATAAATTGAGAAAAATAAAAAGAATAAAGATATTGTTCTAATTTAATTTGAAATTCAAAATAAGTGCACCCTTTTTAATTTACTATATAAATCACTATTAAATTCAACCAAGAATGACCTCTTGGCTAGTGAGACTAATCTTAGAATGTAATGTATCTTTAGATTATTTGCAAACAAATTGACAATTTCTATTGTTCAACTTATGTTTAATGTAGGCAATATTTATTTGTTCTTAAGCATTTATTTTTCCACCTGATACATTGATTTTGTCGGGTACAAATTGTTTTGTACCCATTTTATATTTTTGTGGAGTTTAAATTTCACTTTTGGCTACCATAAAACCAACTTTGAGTAGGTTTAGCAAAACACCTCAAGTTAAATTTGATTTTATATGAAATCAACGTGTTTGATTAGAGTTGACTAGATTTTATAGCGGACTTAATTTTTTAAAATATTTAAACTTTGGATAAAGTTTGGATTAAAGATTCACAATATAATTTAATCTAAAATTTAATTATATATATTAAAAAATTAAATCTCCCATTTTCTCTTCTTCTAGATTCACAATTGTCATGAAGTCATCATCGAGGTCTTCATGTTACGAGGCTCCAGTCTTCGGCGGGTCACCATTACTTGACTTAGAAAAGCGAACATCTGGGCAAAGGAAAGCACAGTGCGCCTGGTGCAAATGGCTTTTTTTTATGATATACCAATCAGAATGGAGGGCCTACCTACGTTATTGTTTTATTCCTAAGACTTATTAATTTGAGTGATCTCTTCTCTCTAATATTTTTCTTCTATAATAATTGTCAGTCCTTAATAACACCCAAGCAGAGATGGTAAAAGAGTCTGGCCCCTACTCGACCCAACTTGATGTGGCCTGAAGTCAACAAAACAAACTTAAGTTGATTAGGCCTTAAGCTGAAACAGAATAACAACATCATTTTATATTTTTTTAAATAATAATTATGCCCGGGCCAGGATGGACTACCTTAGGGTCGGCCCAAGCCCTAGAGAGTTTGCTCAAGCCCAACTCAACCCATTGTTATTCATACACCTAAGAGGGGGTGTATGCGTGCATGCGTGCATGTGTGTGTGTGTGTGTGTGTGTGTGTGTGTAAATAAATGGATTGCTTAACATAAACCACTTAAACAATTGAATAATAATTTAAAGAGGATATAAAAGAGAAAATATAAATCGATTCATAGTGGTTCAACAAATAACCCTTATCAACATTCACTCCTAATACAGTTCTTGAAATTTCACTATAATTCTTCTTTCAAGGAGACAAATAAGCTTTATACAATCTTTATCAGTAAAGAGGAACTATTTTATAATATTCTTTTATCAATGTCAGTTGGATCACCCTTTAAGTACAATAATATAATATTCTAACATAATATTACAATTCAAAATACCTCACTTTATCACTTGATAATTCTAAAGGGGATCGCTCACACAAATAGAAGACAGTGATACTTAAATGATTGAAAAATACTTAGAAATGTGTGTAAAATACACCCAAATGCTTCTTAATACAAAAGCCAATGAGAAAACACCTATTTATAGTATTTTTGGACATCTACTAGCCGTTGGAGCCAAGAACTAACTATTATAAAGGTTATGTATAGTGTACTAGTTGACTAGTATAACATATTAGTCAACTAATGTACATTAAAAGTACCAGCTTCACTAGTCGTTAAGAAACTGGTTAACCAATAGGCATATTAGTCAACTAATATGGCACATTGGTTGACCAATATATCAACCAATGTTAAAAAGAACTTATCGTACATCAAATTTAACAAGTTTAAAACATCAAATTTAACAAGTTTAACCTATATTGGTCGACCACCACCCCATCAAGGTCGATCAATCACTCAAAAGCATGATTTTGACAACTTTAAATACTTAAAATCAATTTTTTAAATAAAATTATGATTTAAACTCAACCCAAAATATTCTATAAAGTTTGTTTGAAAGATTAAAAGGCTTTGATAATAGAACCAAAAGCTTCAATGCCTTTTGATGAATGTGAAAACTTAAGCAATAAAGTGGAATAAAATGTTTATGTATGGTGAGTCATTTAGAACGTCAATTCAACAAAGTCAGATTACAATTAATAATACAACATAAAGAATGACCTTGATAAGTCTTGATCTTCTTTTGTTCTTGGTTTAATCTTCATTTTGACGGTTGTAAACTTCAACTTCTCCTTTTCAACTTCATAAGCCATCTTTTTGAGTTTATGACTTCATTATGTTCTTAAATTGCTTTTCATCAAAATAATAAACTCTTTGTAGTAATTATAGTTTATTATCATTAAAAAATCAATTAAAACCTTCCTTAGTATAACAATCTCCCTTTTTTATGATGACAAAATACTTGTTTATTAGAGAACAATAATAAAATTAAGCACGCAACAACTATAAAGAAGGTGATTAGCTCCTCCTTAATTTATGTATAAAACATAATACAATATAAAGAATAAAATTCAATATTAAGAACAAAAGAGATATTCAATATCAAGGAAATATCCATACATGTAGATAACATAGAATTTCTTAAGCATATCACTTAAAGTACACAAAATATAAAAGAAACAAAATAGTACTCCTCTTGAATTTCATCAGTCCCCTCAAATTTACTATCACTACTATTTCTCCCCCTTTTTAGAATTAGAAAAAAAATCATTTTTCCATAAATGCATAAAATAAAGTATTATACATCTAGCTAACTTGGTTAAAAGATCAAAACGAATTTGATTGAGATTTGTAAGCTTATTCGAGAAAGAAGGTTATTGAATATTAAAGAGTCAACGTAATTGCTCAATTTTAAAAGAAACATCCTTAATTGTATCTAATTTTGAAAATTCCTTAATTTTTATATCTGCCTAAACATTCAATTAAATAAAGAACGCAAGTTTTGATAAAGTTAGGGATTAGAATTGTAACAAATGTAAGCATAATTGCAATATCCAATAATTTTGAAAACTCCAAAATTTAAAAAATATATATATATAAAATCCCAAAATACTAAAATTAAACAAAATAACATGATTGAAAGGGAAATAACCTTGACTCTTTTTATATAAAAGCATCAATTTGAAAAGAAAACTCTTAATAAAGAAAAAAATTTAGAAATTCCCATATTTGAAACCCAAAATGATAAATTTTTATTTTGATGTAATTTAACAAGGTTTATATGAAATAGGGGATGAAGTTTTTGTTAAAAAAAGATAATTGTTTTGGATTTTTGAAGATATAAATATAACATATAAAAAGAAAAGAAAAGAAAAAAAGGAGGAGATAACCTTTAGATCATGGAGATTGGTCTATCATAAGACTTGCATTGGTTGACCAAAGTTTTATTAAAGTAGTTTTAAACAAACGAGAAAGTGGATGAAATTTTGTTTTTAACTCACTAAACTGGTCGACTGTAGAGCCATATTGGTTAACCAATGACTTATAAGGTCTACTAGTATATATAGCTAATCTACTTACAAATTCACTGGAAGGAAAAGTTTCTTAAAAAGGGGACATTATCCAATTAAAGGAGTGACCAAAGACCTTATAAACGCATTAGAAAGAAATTACTACTTGGGTGAAGTGACATTGGTTGACCATACAAAGATATTGATTGACCAATGTGTCTAAGTAATCATCCAAATTAGTGACAAAGCAACTTACAAACTCACTGGAAAGCAAAGGAATGGCGAATTTTGAGGATATTAGTCAACGACATTAAGATATTAGTTGACTAGTTGATTAGATAATTTGAGAAACAACTTTTTAAATTTAAATTTAAATATCAAAACACTTAATAATTCATAGAAATATCAAAAAAAATTATTATAAACATTTAGACTTTAAACACATATAATCATCTCCAATTCTTTCCTAATAACATCATTCATTAGTTTAATGAAATTAGATCCCAATTTGTTTAGTATATCACCCAATTTTAATTTAATATTCCTATTTACACATAAGATCTAAGTTTAGTTCCACAATATACCAAAGAAATGTTCAATTTTTTCATAGTACAAACCCAAGCAGTCATCACTAAGAATTTATTCTCAAATTGATAAATAAGAGCAATATATGACATAATTTTAAAGTATGAACTAATAGTTATCTCTTGTTGAACATTACTTATGATATGATTTAAATGAAGATTCTTCTTGAACTTTCAATCCATTAAAAGCATATTACCCTTTTCATTTCTTTCACTTGGTTCAACAATGAAAATTTTTAAAGAATCTTTAATGATGATTCTTATTCACTTCAATGACTATTTTTCACATTCTACGTAAATATTTTTCAAGAATTTCTTAGACATAAGAAATTTAGATTCATCAAAGATAAAAAAAATATAAACTTTTTAAGAATAATGCTCAAATTTTCTCTTTAAAAAACATGCAAAACAATCTAATTAATATGTTTTAGGCGTCCAAGTAAGCTTGGTTCCTTAATTTTTAGGATCCTTCTTCTTTTCAACTTACACTTTCAAGGATTTGCTTGCTATTATTTGTTTAAGAAAATAAAATCCATTAATATGTCAAAACTTATTAGAAAAATGACATACGATGTTATACAAGTGATGATGATGCATAAATGCATTAATATATGTGTATTCATAAAGATAAAACTTCCATTGGACTTTAAACATGTTAAAAGTAGTGAAAAGAGCTACCATAATTATATGTACAATGTCTACTATTAACGAAAGCTTGATATATGCTTCTTTAAGGCCAAAAATGGTGCGAGTTATTTTCATATTATCATAGAAGTTATGTCTATTTTTCCTATGATAGTACTGAACTTTATGCCTAGGTTGTGAACAATATATGAAAGCATGATGCTTACTTTTAGAATTAGTCCTAGTGAATTTGGTATGTGCATGAATATGCTTATATAAGGATGCTCTATACTCATTTGTCCCATTAGGCAATAGTTCTTCGCTATGCAAATATTTTCCTTTGACAAATGTGGTTTTAGAATTAAATTCACTGTCATGGTTATATCTTATTCCATGCCTACTATTGGAATTTTTTTTAGCTCCTAGCATTTTCTTTAATTTTTCACTTAATGTTGTAAACTTAGACAATAAGTCCTTAAAGGAATCTACCTCCTTTTTCATTATTTCATTCTCATGTCTTAATACATCTAAGTCATGATTGTCATTAATGATCACATTTTTAGATGCTTTAATGTTATGCAATTCACTTTTTATCTTTTCATTCTCACTCGTACATGCATCCAACTATTTTGAACTTCTTTGAGTTTAGAATATAAATTTTTTCTTTTGTTACTCATGATTTCTAAATTTTTGACTAATTTATTATATGTCAAATCACTATCACTAACACAAATTAGGGTTGGATATTACCTTATTATTGTCTATAGTGGTAAAGTACATATGAGGTGTCCTTTCTTTCAAATGCTCATTTTTCATATTCACTTGTGTCATCCCAATTTGATGCTTTAAGTGCTTTCTTCTTATCTTTCTTCTCCTTCTTATAGCTCTTTTCAAACTTCTCATTATCTTTGAGTAGAGGACATTATGACTTCAAGTGACTGAGTTTTCTACATTCAAAGCAAACAATATTAGAGGATTTATGTTTTAAATCATTTTTACCTTTTTTGAAATCCTTTCTTTTAGAGAATTTCTTATTCAAGAACTTCTTAAAATTTCTAGTGATTATGCCAATATCTTCTTCATTGCTTCACTATTTTATGTCTCTTCCTATTCATTTGATTCTTTCTTTGATGCCTTATGCCAAATTATTTTTATTTGAAAGTCTTGTTTGTTCTTAATTTTCTTGGAGCCTCATTTCATATGTAAAAAATATCTAATAAGCTCCTATAATGGTAGCGTTATTAGATCTTTTATTTCTTATATGACCCTCACTTTGGCTTTTTTTTAAATACCCTCACTTTAGCTTTGCACATCTTCAAAAGTAACCTAAGCAACTTTCTTAATATTAGTATAGGTCTTTCTAAGACCTTTAAGAGTATTAATAATATCAATAAATCTATGATAAATGCTAGATAAGTTTCCATCATAGTTCATTTGAAACAATTCATATTGATATATTAGTATGCTTACTTTTCTCTTCATTACTTGATTGGTTCCCTCATTTGTAATTTCTAAACGATGCAAAATTTTATGAGTCATTTCACATATATAGCCTCTATTGAATTCATTTCTCCCCAATGCAAAAAAAAACAAAACAAAACAAGATTTGTATGGCCTTACTATTTAAGGAAACTAATCTCGTATCTTAAGGTTCTCATTCTTACTTTAATTTTGGTACCTTTTATTATATATAATTTTTATATAAATAAAGGGACGAACCATTTAAAACTATTTCCTATAGGACTACACTCCCTCTTGGTTAAATGATGATGATTATGCTTTTAAATATGTCATTATGATACCTGCAATAAGATTTTGTTAAAAATGCTTGCTTAATAGACCTCGTTCTGATATCGGTTGTTCCTCCCTAATGACACTTAAGAGAGGGAGTGAATTGAGCATTTATAAAATTCAAAAAAAGTCTAATCATTGAATAACAATCAATATGTGTGTGTGTGTGTGAATAAATGGATTGCTTAACACAAGTCAATCAAAAAAATTGAATAATAATTTAAAGAGGATAGAGAAGAAAAAATGCAAACTAATTTATAGTAATTCAATAAACAACCCTAATCTATGTCCACTCCCATGATTCTTCTTGAAATTCTATTATAATTCTTCTTTCAAAGTAAAGAATAACCTTATACAATCTTTCTCCTTAAAGACGAACTCTTTTATAGTCTTCCTCTAAAATGAAGAGAAACCTTACTCTCACTTAGATCACACCTCACCCACATAAATATGAGACAATAATGCTCACATAATTAAAGAGCACTTAGAAATATGTGTAAAATATTTCCAAATGCTTTTTGATGTAAAAACAAATGAGGAAAATAACTATTTCTACTATTTTAGGACCCTTACTAGCTGTTAGATCCAAGCAGTGCCAAGATTTAGCCATTATAATGACTAATTGTTGTATATATTGGTCGATCGATATGTATTAAAAGCATCATATTTTCTAGCCATTGAGACATTGGTCAACTCGTAGGCATATTGGTTAACTAATTTATCAATGAATATTACTACAAACACATAGTACATCAAATTTAACAACTTTAGCCTAATCGACTACTAACCCATATAGGTCTATCCATCACCTAAAAAAATGATTTTAACAACTACAAATGCTCAAACTCAATTTTTTTAATGTCATTATGATTTGAATGCTTTCCAAAATGTTCCCTAAAGTTTGTTTGAAAGATAAAGAGGCCTTTATATTAAAATCAAAAGCTTCAATGCCTTTTAAGGGATAGAAAAACTTATGCAATAAAGTGAAATGAAATGTTAGTGCATGATGAGCCTTTTAAAACATTAATTTGACAAAGTGAGATTACAATTAAAAATAAAAAAAGAACAAACTTGATAAGCCTTGATCTTTTTTTGTTCTAGATTTGATCTTTATTTTGACGACTGTAAACTTCAACTTCTCTTTGTTAACTTTATAAGCTATCTTTTTGAGTTTATAACTTCATTTTGTTTTTATAACATAATAAACTTATTAGTAGTAATTATATTTTTTATCATCCAAATATCGATAAGAACCTCCATTGGTCCAATAATAATCCTTTTGATTAACTTTCTCGATCGTCTCTTTTTCTTCTAAAATATATCCTACCTATTTAGTAGTTTACTCTGTAGTTATGTTGTCTATCTGAAAACTTCTATCTTAGATTGGTGATTAGTAATCTAATGAACTTGGAATTCTTACACTTTATATCCAAATTCTTGTGGGTGTTGGTGTAACTACTATTGCCACTATTAAAGATAGCAATGGTCTTCCTGTTAATTTATTACTTTCATAAATTACCCTTCTTTACTATACATTTCTTTATGCTTTTGAATAACTAAAGATGTCTTTTACTTTCAAATTTTTATGGTTATTGGTGTGATACGCCAATACATCAAAACTCATTACCTATGGATAAAGAAGAGTTATTTCAACATCAAAAACGACAAAAGAATTGAGGGAGCATATAATATCAAATTCGAAATTATAATCAAGCATTACCATTATTTTATACCTAATAGATCACTAGAAAGTTTCTCTAGCTCTTTGTTAACTAAGAGTGCTGTTTAATTTGTAGAATGATAATGATCAACTTTCTTCCCTTCATAACACAATGGAGGCAATAGTGAGTTGGTGATGACACTCTCGATGGAAGGGAATGACAAAATGATGTCAGGTCAATTTCTTGTTAGAGTGTAAACAGTTCTGGACTTTTGAGTTTTGAGCAAATTTTGGACGGTCCAAAACTCAATTAGAATTAGGCTCAAATTATATGAACCAAACTAGATTGAGGTGTAACTCGAATTGATCAAGTTTCGAATTAAGGTTGGTTCATACTTTAGGAAGGTTGGCTTGAACCTCACTGATGAGTCAAATCTAATTTAACTCATTATCCTTCTTAATTTTGAATTTTGGATCTAACCCAATCTTTTGAATTCCTTGCAATAAATACATATTTATACAAAATTACATTTTTCTCATTTGTTAGCATTTTCCTTGTTTTAGACATTAGTCAGGGCATATGAATAATTAAAAAGGGTTTAAATTAGAAAACTTTCATCAAGATGCATGTAAAATTTGTAACCTTGTAATTTTTCAAAAAGAAAATAAAAATTGTAACCTTGTACACTAACTAATAGTAGATGACAATTCTACTAAAGTTGGATATACAAAAGTTGATGATAGTTTCAATTATTATATATAGTGGTTTGGTTATTGGGTAATTATCGTAAGCATAAGTATTTAGTTTGTCATTGTTTTCAAGTTGTATCATTAAAACCAACAAATCCACATTATAAATACAAAAATGAATATAATTTTATTTATATACACAAAAAATGCCAATATACTTCAATTTGAACCATAATAGTATTAGATCTCTTGTAAATACATGAATAGTTAATTTCACATTAGTTTTTATTATGTACTAGGTGGACAAAAGTTACTAGTTTTCATGTCCTTAATATGGGGTTTCAACTTGGACAATTATTTAACCTTAAACTACATCTCGAGAATGGGATATAGGTTTGCAATCTGATTGTGAAAGCCAAAAAAAAGTTCTGAATTAATATTCTTATAAAATTCACAATACACACGATGATTAATGGTTGATACATCATATTAAGTAATTTGATTTTTATACTTAAAAGATGATCATTTTCAATTAAAAACAAAATGTAGAATGCAAGGCATAAACGCCTAACTAAACAAAGAAAATAATATTCTGTAACCCTAGTTATTCCTTTTAAATATTAAAATGGAATTGTGTAATTCTAAAATGAAATAATCCAAATGTATGAACATTGATATAACGTCAATTCACCTTTAACCAACATGGGGAATATCGATGGAAAGAAGGAGTTAAATTTTTTTTCCTCCTAATTTTCACTGGATGAAAGGATACATGATTTAAATTATTTGCGAATATACTCCACTTAACATCTGTTATTAAGTCAAAATTATAAACTGAATTTGAGGCTTTTGTTAAACCAAAACTGTGAAGTAAAGCTTAGTAACTTATTTGGGTGCAGAGTTTTGTTTTCCATTTTTCTTCAATAAAAATATAAGATGATAGTTAGATACAGTGGACGTTGATAAGATAAATATTCTAAAAATGATTTCAACTAAAAGCAATGTTATGAATACCGTACTGATTCTGGTACTGAATTAGATTTTGGCATGGTGTTGTGATGGTATCGGTCAATACCAGATATTGTTTTGGGCAATTTTTAAATTTATAAAATAATTCCTAAATTTTTAAAATCTTGCAAAATAATTCATTAGTATATTATAATGTATACTTTATAATTTTACATCAACTATGTATCCAAAAATCATAATAATAAAATTTTAAAATAAGAACAAGTTATGTATTTTTATTAACATTAATTTTCATATATTTCACCTATAAATAATAATCAAAATTAATATGAAAAAAGATAACCGTCATACAAATATAAAATTAAGAACAATATAAAGTATTTAAAATATTATAATTTCATCATATAATAAATCATAATTATATCAAAACGTCAAATAAAAACAATAATAAATATTCTTAACTCTTTAACTATTACAATTTAAAACAAAAGTTTGGGATGAGAAAACAACAAAGGAGAAGCAAAATCTGAAACAAAAATATTTACAATTACATTGCATCTATAGAATTTAACATATACATCAATTATAAGTAAAATTGAAAGAAGAGGATAAACAAAAACGTAGAACTTCATTCAATCGTCTATGGGAGAATACCTGTTATAACTTCACTTCCCAATCATCATTTGCTACAAAATCTCATCATTGAGAGGAGTTTTATCATTTTCATTATTCAAATTTATAGCATCAAATGATATGTCAATGCTTCCCATATAAGATTATCTTCCGAGTTACTCACATTTACCAAATCTAATTCCTTAGAAACCTAATCCGTCAAAAGATCGATATTATCAATACAAATTTGATCTATTGAACTACTTATTCTATTAAGAGTCATAGTAAATAATACAATTTAATTATTAAAAAAGAAATTATATGTAAATTAAAAATTAAAAAACATACTTTTTTCCGATGCTTTAAATTGTAATGAACGAAGACCAAGTCATTCAATCTCCTGTATTCTAATTTATTCCTTTTCTTAGAATTAATGAATTTAAATATGCTCCAATTTCTTTTACAACTTGTTGTACTCATACATTAACTTAGAATTCGAACTGCAAACCATTGCAATTCGAGAACATCAATTCCGAGTTGGTCTCACTAAGAACTATAAGTCATAAGACAACAAAAATAGCTTTATAAACAAAATAAAATGATAATTAATTTTCAACAAGTAACAAAAGTTAAAAAAAAACTTGGATTAAGTTTTTTTTCTTTGTTGAATAGCAATTGACATCCCAAATCCCCAAAGACTGCTTATAAAGTTCTATTTGTGAGCTCAAATCTTACATTATCTTATAGGCAATACCTGTTGTAATAGTTAATATCATTCTCTTATTAAATTCAGTTTTATTTGTAAAATTTAGTCTGAAATAGACACTAGAATTAAAAAATGCCCTAATTGCAAACAACGAAGAGTAAAATTGCCTTTTACATCTGTTATTGATGATTGCAAAATAAGGTGTTGGACCCCGAACTTTTTCTTGGAGATTTGATTTATTAAATGAAATTAAATGAGAACTTAGTGGTGTTGAATGT
>JANIHZ010000005.1:36657565-36684413 GCA_027478365.1 Erythroxylum rufum
TCGATATGTTTCCGTTCCTCTGAATTTGTAAATCTGTTTCTTCGATTCCGTTTCGATTTGTTTTGTTAAAGGTTGGGTTCCGGAAACGGGATCCAACATAAGGTGTGTACAAATAAGTCATATTTTTCATATTGACCTTGATTGCTTTTTTCGCCCTCTCCTTAACATTCAAAAAATAACCAGTTGTTGCCTTTTCATCACTATCAACCAAACGAAACATCCTCACCAAAAGCTCACAAATTCGGATGACAAATTGACATTGGGACTAAAATTTAGTATCTTCAAGTATAATTCTAAAAACCTCCAATCCAACATTAGACCTAGCATACTAAGATGCAACTCACTTATCACTTGTAAACATTTGTCTCAATTCTTTCTTTATTATAACAAAATACTGAAGTGATAAGAAATTCGTTGCAAATCTTGTAATAGCATGACGACATAAATTCCTATTATTGGTAAAAAAATTTCTCAATAAATTCAAGACTTATGCACGATTATAAATAAACTTAGTCACATTTTTGACTTTTACACAATCTCATCAATGGTAGGAAAATACCTAACATCCCTAATATTTTCTAGCATTAAGTCAACGCAATGTATAGCACAAGGACAACGACAATGAGTGAAAAGGTAGGGAGAGAGAAAAAATCGAGAGTGAGAGAGGTGAGAGATGCAATTGTCATAGGGGTTTGTTAATTTTTTTTTGCTATTTAATTTCTTATTTTTCAAAATTGACGCTACCGTTTAATATTTGACCATTATTTTAAACATTAATTGATATCAAGTGAAACTTTCAATACCTAAACCCGGTTCCAAAGTGAATAATACTATTCCATTTTTGGGCCAGTATAAAACGATATTCATATCGTTAACTACAAGGGAAAATTTTAGAAGTTTCATCCCCCGCATCTTTTGTCACGTATGAAAGTATACATATTTCACAAAACGCTTTTCAAAATTTTGATCCAATCCTTTCGGTTCGCGCCATAACCCATTTATATTTAAACTCGCATCTCTTCAGATCAGTTATTCAGTTTTAACCTCACTAACCAAACACTCAGAGCTCGAAAATGGAGGAAATGGACGAGACTGAAGCTGTGCCTGAGGTCCGATCTCGGTCGATCTTTTCCCCGTTATATTTACAGTTTAAGTTAATTTCCAAAAAAAATAATTTACAGTTCAAATTACGTCACGATCTTAGGTTCTAGATAATGATGATGTGGTTTGTGTGCATCAGACGTTGATTCGGTGTCCGATCAGTGTAGGCTTCGAAATTTCTTTTTGTTTTTGAAAATTTTCCCTCGAAAAGCTTTATTAATTCAGTGTTGGGAATTCAATTAATGTAGTTTCGCCTTCATAGCTTGTTCTAATTTTCGTAGATCTATAGCCGCAATTGCTTAAACATTTAATTTGCTTCATTCATCTCTCTCTGTGTGTGGCGAGCACGTGATTGGAAACTTGTGCTTGGCTTGTAAATCATGTTTTGTGTTATGTCTCTCTGAGTTTAATCACTTGTTTAACCTGAAACCTTCAGGTGTATATGGCATGCCTTCAACACGGTCGCCGGTGAGCTACTTCTTGTACCATTGCATTCCTTTTGTCTGTCTGTGTAACTGAATTGTTTGTTTCATTTACCAAAAAAAAAAATTGTTTGTTTCATTGAAACTTTGATCTACAAGAGTGTCAACAATGTTCTTTGATACAACAAAGAGTTGAAGGTTGATCACGTTTTAATTCTAGATATTAACACATTTGAGTTGGATTTATACCAGTTATATATTTATAACTATCACTAGCTATCTTATAATGACCGACACTTAGTGTCTTTATAGCGATCAATACTATAAAAAGTATTCTATGGTATGTAAATGTTAATTTAAGAAATATTACCCATAATAGCCATCAAAATTATGATTCTTATTTTTTTCTTAGAAAATGAAAATTGAATAGTAATAATTATATTATTTCATAAAAAAACTCATCAATTTTCAATTATATAAAATTGAAAGTTTGCTGTCACAAAATTTCAATTTAAGGATATAAAAATTTTTCATTTTAAGAGAGTCTTGTCAAAAGTAAGAAGAAATCATAAGCCTTTGATGAAAGGAGTATATAGTTTGTTATTCACTTTTAAGGGATGAAAGAGGTAACTAGAATAAAAGATAGATTAAACATGCAGCCGAGAGCTCGTAGAACTTACATTGGTAAAGTAACTGTGATGATGAACCAAACTGGACCGTTGTTGTTTCTGTTCAGTTAATTTTATGAGACTGATCTCTCAAGAGGACTGATTTTGAATTTCCTACACAGGGTTGGAATTTCCTATTATGATTCCAGTATTCGTCAACTTCATGTGCTTGAAGTTTGGGAAGATGACAGCTCAGAATTTCTCCTGATTGATCTCGGTACATGCTTCTTGTCTCCAGTGGGGTGCACTTTAGACCATCTTTGCTCTTGCGTACATTGAGTGATCTTTCTGACGACATCATTAATTGACCTCAACTATTTCCTTTCTCGGACCTTGTGTTTCATATTCCATTTTCCCTCATCTGTTTTTTCACATCTATCTGCACGTTAGTTGCCATATCCTTGTTATAATGATTTATCTCTGGCTGAGTAATTGTTCCAGCAAAATATCAGGCGAAGCCCTGCATCATTTATGCAAGTACTAAGAGTGAAGAATCTTTTTTGTCTGCTTTAGAACGAAGTGGTATGCTGTTCCTTGCTAGTTGAATTGTAGACTCTCTGCTTCTGGGCTAAGTTTAATCATAAAGACTTATATGTGATGCAGATGGCACAACTGAGGCTCCCTCAGTGAAACTGGTAAAAAGTTCAATATTCAGTTATGAGCAAGCGTGGCATAGGTATTACGGATCGAATGAACCGATCCTGATTCTTTTCTGTGAATTTAATGGGTAGAGAGAAGAAACTATTCCAAGATAATGAAATTAAGGATTATCTGGGGCGACAATAACTCTTGACGGGTTTGTCGGTAGGCAACATTCAGCTTACGTCCTTGCTTCGGATATCCATATGTATTGCGCATGGCTATTATGAATTATGTATTCAACCAGTGCACTAATATTCGCTTTGTTTGTGTAATTACCGGGGTAATCAAAGAAATTTCACATGTACCAAGAAAGCAACGTGGAGATGGAGATGAATATTTTTTCTATCCCATTTTCTCATTCCAAGGAAATTTCAGTTGGAATTTCTATTTGACCCCAGTGAATTTAGAAAGACCTGTTTATCTAGGGGTGGTAGCATCACTCAATCTTTATAAGCAATTTAATATCTTAAGCTCGTGAGCTTATTAACTGTCGAATCCTTAAGTACATTCTGAAACTATAGGCCAAAATCTTTGTGTCAATCTCTTCCTCCCTATTCCACCAGTGGGAACTTGGAGAAATGATAGTAAATTTTTGGTCATTTATTGTGTATGTGATGCCTCTGTGTCTCTGTCTCTCTTAAAAACCAATTCTTCTAATCTCCAGTTTTTTGGTTGTTTTCTTAGATTATTGTATCTTCAAGTAACGGGAATGGATGAGGCCTTGAACATCAAGGAGAGAATTTCATATGTAAGTGAGTGGTTAGGTTCTCTTACCATTTGTCTGGAAGAAGGGGGGGTTATCTTGCAATTGGAGTTTGGTGAAGTTTCCTGCTCTGCATTTTACGTCTGTGGTGTTAGCCAATATGATGTTCTGTTCAAATTATTCTTTCTGTTGTCTTAAGTTTTCAACGTCTCGTTTCAAACACGTATCAGCATTACAAAAGTTTGCAATTTCCTCATCATTCGGCAATCTTAAGCAATTATGATTCTTGGTGCACTAGGGCTTGTTCATGATAAGGTAAGATTTGAAATTCATTACCAATGTTGTTGATATAAAAAACAAAAATGTCGCACTAAAAATATCAAAATGTTTCTTCTTTTTCTTTTTTCCGTTAACCGTAATCCCTCTTTGACTTGTTTCCTATGGAGCACATGCTAATTATCTCTTCAACTAGGAGAAACAAGGATCTGTTCCCTAACTTCTTGGTGGAGCAATCTGTCAACATAGTTGGTGTATTACTAGCTATTACTATGAGTTACGGTTTCGGTACATTGATTTAATCCATCAGTTTTAAATTCACTTGCGAGTCCTCGTAAGCGAGCATAGTTATGAATTTCTTTAGGTAGTCGTCCATTCTTTGGGGGACCATTTATATTTTGGGAGACTGGGGAATTTATATCCTATGCATGCCAGTCCTGTCCTAAAGCGACCACGCCCTTTACCGAGTTTGCATATATTTCTCAAAATCTTTCGTCGACAGCTGAGTTCCATGATAAACATGGGGAGCGATGTTCAAGTCCGAACAAGTGGAGGCCTTCTTGCCATATTAGAGAGTGAAAGGATAGTAGATACCGTTGAGCAAAGGGAATGCGGGAATACATCCATTACTATTGATTCAGTCACAGAGATTTCACTGTATCCTTTTCATATGTGTAGTTATTCTCAAAGCATTCTGTAAACGGCTTGAACTAAAAGATGCCCCTTACATTTACAAAGGAATAAATTTCTTAAACTTGATGCCGCAGCTCATGACGCCTTACAGATTTTCCAAGTAGACAAACATCCTAGCCACATGGGCATTGGTAGAGCAAAAGAAGGGTAAATTATGTACGATGCTATCATTTTTCTTTACTGGGAAAAGATCTCTAATAACATCTTGACTACAGGTTCTCCGTTTTTGGCATGATGAACAAGGTTTGTGGAAATTCAATATTCTTCCTTTAAGCATATTCTACATATTTGACTGATCAAATTTCCTTAATCAGTGCGTGACACCAATGGGTCGACGTCTTTTAAGGTACATTTATTTTAATACCTTTCGTAATTTTTCTGTTTTGATATTCTTTTTAAGTCTTATTGCTTAAAATGGTTTCCTTCCTTCAGAAGTTGGTTCCTGAGGCCCGTAGTAGACCTTGAAAATCTGAATGCTCGTCTCAATGCTGTATCCTTTGACTAGTTCCCTGAATGAAACTTGGTTTTCTTCAGCTGAACTGGAAAATGCTATCATGCCATAGCAAAAGAAGGAAAAGGATAATAACAATGAGCATGGTAAACTCGGGGTTTCATGGTGGAATTATTAAGCTTAAGATAAAGGACGCATAGCAAACATACCTTATTTGTGAACAATTGAGAAATGAAGTTACATTTCAATCGAAAGATGGGAGTGGCTTTCAGAATTGAAAGCTTGTAGATGCTTTTGTTCTTCTAACGGAAAGGTTGTGTTCCTTCAATTAAATTAAGATATCAATATTTCTCCATTCAGAAGAACTAATGGTTTCTTTACGTGAGACATTGAAGTCTGTCAAGGACATTCCCCACATTCTCAAGGTGATTCTCTTTAATCATCCCATCTTTCAAGAGTAAATGACATTTAAGTATTTCACTGAACTTGTCAGCAGCCTACGCCAACAAGTATTACTCATTTTAAACATGATAACTCTGTTTAATCTAAAGAAACTATATCACAAATTCTTTTCTTTTCGATTTAGAGTATTTTGCAGAAGCTGTTTTGCTTATTGGCATCTATTCGAAAGAAAAGGAGAAGAGGAAACAGTTTGAACCAACTGGGACTCTTTGCAGATACAATGTAGTTAGTAGTATATGATTTGGCATCTGTGCAACGGAGTCTCAGTCATTTTCTAGAATCGTTAAGAAAATATTAGACACCCCTTTTTGGCATCTGAGTACATAATCAACTTTCTCTCTTGCCTGTAGAAATTCAATTCACCAAGCTCTGTGAGTTCCACGGGTGACTGGACAGCCTTTTTGAAGGTAATTCTTCCTAGAAATAAGTCTCCCACCTTACATAAATTCTCGTCTGGCAAGCTAAAGTTGAGTACTGTCCATATTTAC
The DNA here is from genome assembly GCA_027478365.1 of Erythroxylum rufum. Taxonomy (NCBI): domain Eukaryota; kingdom Viridiplantae; phylum Streptophyta; class Magnoliopsida; order Malpighiales; family Erythroxylaceae; genus Erythroxylum; species Erythroxylum rufum. The sequence goes on from JANIHZ010000005.1 coordinate 36,663,472, forward strand.
AGTATGTAACTAAATGTCGGATCATATGCTAATGCCTCTGAGATGTATCAATCCATGCAAAGGTTATGCTTATTGTGTTTTTGTTCTATTTCTGCTATTTAATTTCTACCCTTGCTTAAGGTAGGAACTTGCGTAACGCCAGGCTCTTTACATGGTTCATTACATATTAAATGGTTCATTACATAATTAACGACTTGTAACGCCAGGCTCTTTTGCTTCATAGCTCAATCGTTGCACACAAACAAATACTTGAGAAAGTTGAATCCCTGAATCAATATTATAATTTATAAGATGTTGCTGAGCTTGTCCAGTGGTATCGCAGAAGAATTTCTTCTCCCTGCTTAAATGTGTATATAAACATCAATTCTAGGTTTTACATTTAAAGTAAGAAGGTAAAAATTTTTATGTAGGAAAAGAGCTAGAAAGAAGTAGCTGATGTGACAATGAACTATATTTGGAGATATTTTTAAAGTCGAAGTCAATGTATCTAGTGCACAAGTCTTCCCACTTTGCGGGGAGGGTCTTCCCTTTGTATTTTTACAAAGAGAAAATAATTAGAAATCAAGCCGAAGAAAATGCGTTCTTTTAGAAAATAAATCGCCCCTAATATGTTCCTTTTCATTGGCAAAGATTGATACTTGTCTGTGTCCCAAATCATCCGATATTGACATATTTCGAACACATCAATAACTTTGAAATATATGGGAACATATCTGCTAAATTATGTCAAATTGCGTACTCAGCTTCTCACGGAATTCCCTACATGAGAGAATCTCTGGTTTTTGAGACAAAGACAACTAAGGAACGTCCAGAGCATTCTCTACTATCCATAATGTTCATAACGAAAGGATTTTATTCTTTTGCATTTGAAAATATGTTCTTCCTTGTCATTTCTATTTAACATCCATTAATGTACTGAAAGAATGAGTTATAAAGTTTGCAACCAACGTAAAACAATTCTTTTCTGCTGTTGCAGAGTGTTTGTTCATTCTTGCATGTCGGCAAGATATTTGAAGTAGGCATATCTGAGAACCTTCAACATCATGTGAATTACTTGAATTTGGACATTGTTGAGCTGGTATAAATCTTTTCTTCACCTGTCTCTGGTGTAACCACTATGCTTCATTTTTTCCACTAGATTCCTTGATGAGCACTATTAACTATTTAATATGATTTGTCTTTCTTTTTTTTTTTTAATCTCAGGCTGGTTCTTGTATTTCAACAGAGCTGGCTTATGTCTATGAATTGGTTAGTCTATCTTGCCTTGGTGTTCTCTTAGCTTAATCATGCTATTGCCTAGGAATAGTCGAATCAAACTTTACTATCTTGATTATCATTAGAAGTTCCACTTAACATGAATATTTAACAACTTAAAGAAGCCAGGAACAAACGAGAAACCATAGAGTGGCTGATGTAAAACAAAAAAGGAATCCCATGTTTTAGTTCTAGCAAGAATAACCGAACATATGCCTGAATCGTGTGAGTTTAAGTTTCCAAAGGAAAATAAAATTACTGCTAACGAAAAAGGAAAAGAAAATTTCACAAGGAAATACTTTTGAGTAGGTTTAAGTGAAGGTCCAAAATTTGAAAGAAGGAAACGATTTGTACTTATAATTTTAATGGTCTACCTTTTCTTTTGCTTATGTTATCAAGTATTTCTTCCTTCTACCTCTTCTTTTATTTATATATATTAGAATTGGGCTTGGATCAATTATTGCCAAAATGACTAGAACTAGTCATTTGGATAATTGAACCTTACTATTTATAAACACTTTAACATTTTCATGTTTAGTCAATATGAGATACTATAACACTTTCCCTCAAGTGCAATCAGGACTGGACATCTAGTTGTCACTTGAAATAAACGCAGTAGTAATCGGACTGGGTCGTTAGGACTGAACATCTAGACGAATAACTATTGGCTTTGATAACATATTAGAATTTTTAATATAAGTAGAGTGTAGAGTCCATTAATAAGAATTAAGCTTGAGTTAAACATTGCTAAAATGACTAGAACTAGTTATTTGAATAGTTGGCCCTTGTTACTTATAAATCTTTTAACATTTTCATGTTTAGTCAATATGGAATACTCTAACAATATATGCCCGAATTATGTGTGATTTTAAACTCACGTATGCCTGAATCATGTGTGAGTGTAAGTTTCAAAAGGAAAGTAGAATTACTGCAAATGGAAAAGGGAAAGAAAATCTCAAAAGGAAATAGTTTTGAGTAGGTTAAGTGAAGGTCCAAAATGTGAAAGAAGGAAATGATTTATACTTCTAATTTTAATGGTCTACTTTTTCTTTTGTTGATGTTGTCAAATATTTCTTCCTTCTACCTTTTCTTTATTATTTTGTTAAATTGCATTAAATCAATATCTTTTTTATGACTTGTAATGTCAATAGAACATTACGAATAATATTTGTAGATCATATTCTTACTTCAGTACTGCGTTTTGTAGGTCATCGGTGTCATTGATGTGAATAGAAGTAATGAAAAGGGATATGGGACAATGGTGAAGGACGGGTTCTGCGACGAGGTTCTACTGAACAATTTGTTCTTTTTCACACCCCAACATATGAAATTTTTGTGTTTGTGATAGATAATATCTTGAAATTTCAGTTTTCATTATTTTTAGTTCCTCTTTTATTAAACCTTTTCTACTGGCATCAAGCTTGAAACTTGCATCCTCATCTATAAAACTTTTTGGTTATTTCATAACGCCAATGCTGGGTACCAGTTTTATGGAGTTATAGACATTTAGAAACTAATTCCTCTTTTTATATATAGTTGGATGAATTGAGGCAAATCCATGATGAACTGCCTGAGTTTCTGCACCAGGTACTTTTTTTCATATAATATACATGAGTGAAACTCACACATTTTGAGTTTTACTACCTGTCTACAACTATTCTGAGTATGACAGTTGTATGTAGGTTGCCTCGTATGAAATTGCACAACTTCCTGCCTTGAAGACTGCTCCCTGTGTTGTTTATATGCATCAAATAGGTTGGCCATCATTCTCTACCATTCGACAACTGAAAACTTGGCATGCTTAATTTGATTTTTGTATGGATCTCTCCTCGGTTAAGAACATATAGAGTGCACAAAGTACTATGTATAACACCTAGATTATCTTTTATATTTCTTTCTTATGCTGCAATGATGCATTCTGGATACATTTGGAAGGAATGAACGACTAAGAACCTGAGTCATATATATGAAAAAGTGCATGCATGAAGTATTAGCCGTTAATCCTCAATTTCAACTTGTTGACAATAGATGAATATTCAAGTTCTAGTGGAATACTCTGTTTCATTGTTAAGCTAAAATTAATAGAAGAATCGGGCTTTTTACTGATAATTTAGTTTAGTATTGCGACATTGTCTAGTACAACTCTTATGAGCTCCATTTGGTTGTAGTGATTGAAGAACTAGCACAGAGCTGAAAGATTTGTGTTGGCTGTCTAGTTTTTTGTAATGCAGTTCAAATTTAAGTTTGCCAATGTCCTATATCTTTTCACGGAAAGATATCGTTGATTTTGGGGCTGGTGACATTTATGGTTCTTTTCTTGTTATTCATTTCTTTTGTTCTTTGTACGCAGGATATTTGCTGTGTTTTTTTGAAGAAAAACTTGATGAAGCATCACTTGAAAAGCGTCCAGATTTTGAATTTGTGGCAAGTTGCTAAATCAGTTATTAAGAAAATAGAGATATTGGTAATACTATTAATACATTCTGCATTGACTAAGGAAGATTTACTGTGAAAGGAAGTTTTCCGATGCTGACGGAGAGACCAATAGGTATTTTTATCGTACCCCAAAAACACAAGAATTGGATGACAGCCTTGGAGATATTTATCATAAAATTTTAGGTAAATTTAACATCTTATTCTAGTTATTCAAAGTTTGATGAGATTTGAATACTTTTATGGGCTGCGGGAAAATATGAACACATCAAATATTGTTCATGCAATTTATTGGATTCAAGTTCATACTAGCTTCCTTAACGTGATGGATTTTCTATGTGAGATTTCAATACATTAGCCGTATACCTTTCTGTAGAATGTAATTCTTTTAGTTAGGTTGTACCTTGTTTCCCAAAGATGTTCATTCGCCAAACTTCTCCTTGAAGATATGGAGAGAGCAATCATCAGAGATCTGGTGTCACATATACTGCTCTTTTCAGCGCATCTGCTGAAGGCTGCAAACTTCACAGCTGAACTCGATTGGTAAGAATCCGTTACAAGTGCTTTCTTTCCCTCACTACAATTTATTCAGTTTATTATATTATATAACATCCCTAGACTTTGCATTTTAGCTTGACTCTCAATGGCTGTTGTTGTTGTATTATATTATATAACATACAATTTCTGTTCCTTAGCCTTTTGTCACTGGCTCTAGTTGCACGCCAGAACAATTATGTGAGACCTATTTTGACTGAAGAAAGCTTGCTTGACATACACAACGGGAGGTGAGATATGAATGACTCATATGCTCCATTTTTTATTGCAACGACACCTTGAGGACCTCTTGTCCCATTTGGCTATAAACACTATGATTCATACCTGATTTCACTTTTCCAGGCATGTTTTGCAGGAAATGACTGTTGACACATTTATTCCAAACGATACAAAAATTCTTCATGATGGTATAATGATTAGCAAATTAATCTCTGAAATCTCTAATTCCCGTTTATATTTTACTTTCATCTTTCTATACCAGTAACCTTTTGATATTTTAAAATTGTTTTTCAGGAAGGATTAACGTTATCACTGGTCCAAATTATTCAGGAAAAAGTATTTACATAAAGCAGGTTATTGGTTCTATCTTTGAGAGATGGAGAGACTGTGGGAATGTGTTTGTATTTTCATGTTTGTGCTGCAGTTAAATAATTGATTTTAACGACAACTCATGCCTGTTCATTTCATCTTGACATATGAGCATAAATGTGATTATTTTGAGTCTATTTTGTAATTATATTTCCAGAAAATATGTTAACCGTTTTCTCTCAAGTGAATGGACTCTGCTGTACTTGCCCAGATGATCTTTTAGATGTACAAACTCTAGCAAATTAACAATGTTGACTTCAGAGCCCTTAAACATGATAGGTACAAAGTTTAAGCTTCACTTCTTCAGCAGTATTTAGAAAAATGGAATTTCATCTCAATTTGATTTGTTTTTTAAGGTTGCAAAAGGGATTTCTCCAGCGCATATGATTGCTATGCATGTGATTTTCCTTTTTATATTACACCAATTTCCTATGTATATTTACATTCTGAAACTTGTTCTTGCAGGTGGCTTTGATTGTTTTCCTTTCCCATATTGGAAGTTTTGTACCTGCAGATGCTGCTACTGTGGGATTGACTGATAGGTTTTCCTTGAATCATGTTTTCATTATGTTTCCTGCATCAGAATTGTAATTGGCTTCACTAGCTACTGTTCAACTTGCAACAGGATATTTTGCGCAACAGGAAGCAAACTAATGACCGCAGAACAATCAACATTTATGATAGATCTGCATCAAGTCGGGATGATGTTAAGGTATGAAGGTGGTTAGTGTGGTTTTTGACATCTCCATTTGAAAGGACAAATCAGGAAAAAAGACCTAGTATATCGGTTATATATATGATAAACCTTATCTTGGTTATTAATTCCTTTTAAATTCAAGGTTGCGAATATCCCAGCTTAAGTTGTTCAAAGCTTTAATATACATTTACAATCCACACTTTAAATTTTATTCTTCAAATTGTCAAACTTTCAGGCAGGCAACTTCAAGATCATTGTGTCTGTTGGATGAATTTGGTAAAGGCACTCTTACAGAAGGTAAACCTTCCTAATTTTTCTTTTCTTGGATGTATCATACGCAATGAGGAAAATGGACTAGCTTTTATGACTTTTATGATTTTTCCCTTTTATCTTATAACAATGATTAACATTGATATTGACCACAATATGCAATACAGATGGTATAGGTTTGCTTGGTGGAACCATAAACCACTTTGTTGAAAGTGCTGACCCTCCCAAGGTTTGGTATTCTTCATCCAGATGAACTGAGAAAATCGTATTAGCACAGTGGTTTTCTGAAAACCAGTTAGATCTCATTTTTCTGGGTTTATTTTATACTTCACAATGCCCATGGTGAACTAGATGATTACAACACATTGATGCTTATTATTTTCTCCAGTTCTTTACAGCAACAGCAGGATGATGCTTTGCTTAAGTCTTGTCGTTTGCCATAGTAACATTTTTCTGGAAAGAAACGCTTGTGGTAGTTGCTAAGTACTTACACGCATCCCTGGGGATGACATTTGAGCCCAGGCCCTCCTGGCCGCATTTGGGTTGACCGGGCCTTGAGTGAGCTGCGGCTGCCCAGGCCCGCCCAAGGCCTTTCACCTATAAGGAAAATAATGTCGTTTTCAATTTAAAAAATAAATATAGGTCTGGCTGGGCGTGTCGGGCTCGGACTTGGGCCTGGCTGCCTCCGACTCTGGGCTCCTGCAGAAACTGTCAGGCCGGGCTCGGGCCTGGGCGTCCCAATGTTTCACTTCATTCTTTATCAGTTTCCAACATATCCATATCACAAAATTTCCAGCTACTTGATTCTACCAGACCTTTCTTTTTTGTTAGTTTTTGACTACTTACCATTATATGCCTGATTTTGAAAATTTCTGACCATTTTGTCTTATTTATGATATGTCAATCCCTCTCTAAACTTATTTTGCAAGTTAAAACAGCAAGTAATGCATTTGAAGTTGATCTGCCATGTTGGTGATCGTACAAAGGCATTGTGCTGAAGGAACATCAAATATATCAGTTAGTCATATAAAAATATTGCTGACTTCATTATCTTCTTATAGGTTTTGGTGTGTACTCACTTGACTGAGTTGTTCAATGAAAGTTGCTTGCTGGAGGCATGTTTTCTTGTAAAGTTTCATTTGCTAATTACCATTTAACTGTGCAAATGCTCGAAAAGTTATATGAAATACTCTCTTGAATTGTTCCAGTCTGAGATGGTGAAGTTTTATACAATGAGTGTCCTGAGGCCAGACAACAATTCTGGAAATGTTGAGGACATCGTATTCTTATATAGGTAAATTTAAATAGCTCTTTCAAATAAATTAATTTTCAAATTATTAAAAAATCTTTATTATTTTTAAATTTTTAGAACTCTTAAAGTTTTACTAAAAAATAATAATTAAATATACGTGATATGAACAGTATATTTGGGTTAATCAAATGTTAATAATATGATAATCTAATTTAATTCTTAAAAGTGTTTTGAAATAATTAAATTTAATTAAATAAATAATTTAAGATAATTACAATAAATTATTATTGTAAGCTAGATTAAAGAGCTATTTTTATTATCATGTTAACTGTATTTGATTGATCTATATTTGGTGTTCATACCATGTTTGTTTACTGTTGTTTTTAACAAACTAAAATTTTAAAATTATAAAGAATTTTTTTTTGAATTTTAAAGATTAAGAATTTTTTAAATTATTTAAATCATAGACAAGTCTTGTGTCTTTTATCCTATTTCTCAGGAAGATGACTACATTTCGGCTCTAGAATGATCAAGCATCATTGTTTGTTTATTGTCATTTACATGCGCCAGCATCCTGTTTCATTTTTTATCATGAGCTCTTGCATTTTTTCTTTTCCATAATATTTCTCTGGGTTCTTATTTGGCAGGTTAATTCCTGGTCATGCACATCTTAGTTATGGTGAGTGCGTGTTTTTTCATGTCTCATGGAGTCCTGGGAATGATTTCTGGAATTCTTGATGGCAAAATTACATGTTTATGATTTGCAGGACTTCACTGTGCACAACTTGCTGGTACGTTCTGTGTTTTCTATATTTGGTTTCCTGAAAGGTTTTTGTACATGCAAATGATGTTAAAAATATAAGAGTTTTTTTTTGAATTTTTGTGTTTCTTTTGATTGGGAATCATTACAGACAAATGATAGGATACTAATATCTTTAATAAGTAGGACCTCAAATTTTTTGTTTGCTTGCTTCATTTTCGTGCTTCAAGTGTAAAATAGGAGGACCCAGAGTCAGGTCCCTGAAGTACCCGACACTTTACATACGGTCTGCCTACACATGCAATTATAGACTGTTTACCTCCTGTTTTACATTTCCATCAACCAATCACAATCTTCCTCGGTTTAGGCTTGAGACTTCATGTTATATTATAAACACATAAACGAATGGCACAAGTAGGGTCTCGTTAGGATTGAACTTGACTTCAGCTTAAGACACGAGTAGATCTATACTTGAAGTGACATTTGATTATGTTGCCTAGTCTCTAACCTGATAGATCGCTGATCGACCGTTTAGGCGTGCCAGAGGATGTTGTTAAACGAGCAACGTTAGTGTTGGCTGCTATTGGGAATAACAACTTTGTCGAGAGGTTGCGTAACGAGAAGATATTATTGCAAGATCAGGAATACAAGGTCTTACTGGCAAATGCAATGATGAAATCACGCATATTGCATCAGGATATATTCTGAAATTTTGATCCAAATGCAGGACGCAGTTGACAAGATGTTGGCCTTTGATGTTCTTACCGGTGACCTCAACCTTTTTTTCCAGGAGATATTTCCTTCGCAATCCGAACAGTCTCCTTCCCAATCCGAGCAGTTTCACTCGCAATCTGAACAGTGTTAAAGGTCTCCTTTCCGTCCACATATCTTCTGCTTGCTAACTATTACCTATTCTGACAGGGTACAATGATACCAAAGTTTTTCACGTTCATGTATGGAATTCTGTATGATAAATAAGGAAAAACAACCTGCGGCGTCCTCTGTTGGACGAACTACGTCCCAGAAAGCATGATTGTTTCTTTCGGAGCAATGGTTAGAAATTTGGAAGGCACGTAACCTTCGTAGACCACAAGAAGCAGATAGAACCACGGCAAATCCTGAAATAAGAAATGCAAATTTTAAAATTTGCAAATTCCAGAATGGACGTAGATGTTTCTTGGGCATCAATTCTGATTTTTATATCATTATTCATTTACTATTCTGGTTAAGAAAAGTCGCCAAAGTGTGAACTATGAAAAGAGACCAGGTAATAGAACTTGCAAAATAGAAATGTCTCAAATCTATGGATTTGTTTTACATATAAGTGTTACATAAAGCTCAGTCCAAAACTGTACTACTGCTGCCCGAACAATTAAGAACATTTTTTTGTTTCCGTACCTATATATTGCAGACGGTATTTATTATTGAACTCTTAAGTTGTGGTTGCTTAGGTGATATGGAAAAAAAAGTATGGGTATGGAATGAACATCTCTGTTTGGCGCTGAGTTTTTCCCGCCACTGTCTCCTCCTTCACTCTCTACTAATAACAGATTATTTTCTCTTCAATTTTTTTTTTTGTCCATATAATTGTATACTTCTCTCTTCTTTTCGGGTTTGGTTTTCGATTCCTAAAAATTACAAACACCGAAGAACACGTGTTGAACTCATGCTTTCACGACTGTCTCTGAGAGGCATTTGTGGTTTTTCCTCCAAACTAAGGTCATTTTGAGCTTGGTTTGTACCATCTTTCCAAATTCCAACTACAACTCTCTCTCATCAATTGCTTCTCTTCCTCCGCCACTGGCAATGCCAACTAGTTATTAGTTTACTATATTACAGGGGACTCAGTTACCTACCCCACGCTACTTTTCTTCGTCTAAACTGGTCGACTCTCACCTAACAACTAATCTCTCTAGCTCTCTTCCAAGACCTAGATCCTTATTTTTGCTCCATCATAGCAAACTGTAGCCTTCACCAAGCAAAGGTGGGTGCTTTCTTACTGTACGTTCTAATGATTTTCTTAACGTTTTCTGGGATTTGCTTTAGAACTGTTGGTTTATCTGGGGTTTGCTTTAGAACTGTTGATCTGGATTTTGTTGTTTTGGTTATTTTTCCTTTGGCTGGAGAACTTGAAAGGTATCATGATCAAATTCAAATTCTTGTGTAGTCAAAAACTTGATTTTTACTGACCGAGAAGAAAAAGAAGAATTCTTTCACATTTAACTGACGATTCATTTGAGGCCGTCTTCGAATAACTTTATGTTCTTATCATTGCGTCTGAACTTGTGTTGAGTTTTAAGTAAATGGAAATTATTGTCCTTATGAGGAGTCTGTTCCCTTTCTTGGAATGAATCCTGGAACAGTAGGAAATGACTGGTTTCTTTCTGGAACAACAAACAACTTTCAATCAAGATCTACTCTAACTCGTTTAGTTTAGAGTGGGCAACTATATCTGCTGTTTTATTAGTTAGCCGAGTAGCTCAATACCTTGCTTGTATGCATGTCATGGCTCGTGTTTTGTAGTGGTATAAAAAAGAAAATCCTTGACGGTTGCGTATAGCTTCTAGTCGGGGATTTATGTAGAAAAGGCCACAAGTCTTCTGTATGAGAGTGGGCTTCAACGGCTTGATGGAAGTATTATTGGTCTCGATATCACTGAGCGGTAGAGTAGGTTTTTAATTTTTTTTCCTCGTTTTTACTTGAGGGATTGTGTAAAGTTATGCAGATTGGATTTATCACCACAAATGTTGTGTTAAAATTTGAAAAGAAATTAAAGACAGCAATGACTTTTTGTGTATATGTGTGTGTCCAGCACAACCTAGCCATAAAGTAGTTGCTTCGACACCTGTATCTAAGACCTAACGTCAATTATAACTCTCACCCCACTTCAGAAACCAGGCTTTGAGTGGTAGTTAGAGCCACCACTATCATGGTGGTGTAAGGGACATTGGGGCAATCATTATTTTCAGAAAAGTAGCAGAATTTGATTCCTGGGATGCAACGAAAAACTCATTGCAGCAAGTTCTGTAATCCAAGTGGCAGTGATACGAAGTTTTAACCTCAGTTTGAGAAGGCCTTGGACGATTTTCCAACTCCCTCATGCAAGCATACTTTTGGGATGCACACAATAGTCCGCAAATTAGAGGTTTCCTCCATATCCTGGTCTTTCTCAAGAATGGTAGAAGCAGCTATGAATTTGAAACATAGTTCAACAGTTCCAAGACTGCCTCTCCCTCTTTGTTCTTCTTCTTGTTCTTGTTGTTGCTTGCATTTCCATATGTTGTCCAAGCCTTCACAGCTTATGCAAAAATACCAACTGCATTTTCTCTTTTGCAATTTGCTCTGGATACTTGCAATTCATCTGCTTACTGACAAAAAGAGAGATGCAAATTAGCTCAACCATGATTGGAAGTTTAACTCACCACACAGAGGGCAAAATGCTAGACCCTCTCTTTGCAATTTAATCAGCTCCACTGTAAGCAATAATGTCTGATAGCAAAATTTCATTCTTATAGAGGCGATTAAGAGAATGACATCGCAAGGAGATGACAGCCAAGTTCGAAAAAAACCATCATTACATAGAGCTAAACGCAGGAGGCTCAATATAAGATGGGAGGCTTCAGGGAATTATAGTCCAGGTGATTCCTACAACACTGAACCTTAAAAATTTTGTTCTGTAATTGGATACATAGAGATGTCTTTTCAGCATGTATCACACCACATTCCATAGCGGGCTCTTGCTCTGAAGGCAAATCAAATTCCACCGTTTCCACTTTGTATAATAGTGATCTAACCTTGGCAGCTTGTTATAAGTATGGGGCCTTACCATGACAAAATAACTTTCAAGAATATAATCTGGAAATGTCTCCCATGAGACCAAGTACCAAAACCAAAGATTCTGATACAAGTTCAAAGGACATTACATCATAGCAACTTCTGACATTTCATTTTCCAAACTTGATTTTCCTTCATTCCATTATGTTCCTCGTACTCCTCGTGATCACTGGATCAGGGATATAACCAACTCGCTTCATCTGCTTTGTGAGCATTTTCAATAGTAAATAGATCTCCCTGATCTGAGGGAGCCTTTTTATCTCATGCATATTAGCCTGTATCTCAAGCCAGCTGCTACCGGGCTGCTTAACTACTCCACAAGTCGTAATAAGTTTTCTAATTTTACAACATCTCCCCATCTGCCAAGTCTGCATACATATTATAGAGAAGAATGTATGGTCCAGAATTTGTTGGGTTGATTTGTAGAAACTTTTCTGCCACATGCTTGCCTAAGTTATGTTTCTATAAACTCTACAAGCACCAAGCAGAGACCCCCAAACAACAGCGTCAGGTTGCATAGCATTTCCTCTATCAAATTCTTTGCTTCAATCAGGCAACCAGCTCGTCCAAGAAAATCCACCGTACAGGTCTAATGGTCGTTTAATGGCACAACACCATAGTCTTCAGTCATCGATGAAACGTAATATCTTCCTGCCTCCGCAAGCTCTGCATGACTACAAGCACATAGAACTCCAATCATCGTAACGTGGTCTGGTCTCTCTCCAGACTCCAACATTTTCTTGAACAAACCAAGGGCTTCAATCCCATAACCGTTTTGGGCATACCTCACAATCATCGCATTCCATGAAACCTAATCCTTTTCTATCATTTGCTCAAAAACCCAATACCCATCCTCAGCTGGTCCACATTTCATATACATGTCAATGAGCGAATTTCCTACAAATACATGAGACTTTTCACCACATTGAAAACGAAATCAGTGCTTCACAACATGAGAATGAGCCTGCCTACCAAGCTACAGGTCAGCAAGATTTGCGCAGGAATTTTATAAGTTGCTGAAAGTGTAGTGTGTTGGGTAAAAAGATTCCCTCTTTAGCATCCAGAATAGTCCCAATGCCTCTTCATTCTCCTCATTTTGTGTATATCCTGCAATGAGGCATTCCAGGAGACCACGTTCCTCTCCGTCATCTTCGTAAACATGGACCTGGCAGCTTTCACACTTACTGCCTTTGCATAGCCACTCACCATTGAGGTCTCAAACACAACATTTCTCATTGGCATCCTATCAAAAACACATCTAGCTTCACTAACTCATCCACATTTTGCATACATATCAACCAATGCATCACCCAAGATAAGATCATCCCTAAGTCTATCACACTTCATCGCGCGAGCATGAATTTGCAAACCTTCCTTAAATGCTGCCAAACTTGCACAACCACTAACAACACTGGCTAACGTAACTTCATCTGGTTCAAACCCACTTTCCGTCATCTTCAGAAAAACTTGTATAGCTATGCGATTCCTTGAAATTCTTTTTCAACTGTCTAATCTACTTGATTTAGATCAAGAAGAACAATAGGATATTCAAAGGCCTAGTTAATATTGCTTTTGACCTTTTGCGGCAAATCTCTAAGATATTTAACAAATTTATATTGCAAAGAACATGCACTCGCTACTCAGGACTTCTTGGAATCTTTAGTCCTTCTTTGACCTATATTTTTAACCTTCATTAACTACAAGGGAGGCTTGTATTATGTTGTAAAACTTTTTGATATTAATGTAATCAACTGAATTACCAAAAGTTTGAAGTTAAAACATTGAGAGGAGGTGATAGAAGTCCACTCCAACTTGAAAGAAATTCAATACCATTGGCCATTTTGAAAGAGCTAATCTTGTCAATCTTGAGTTCAAGTTACACGAAGATTAACAAACAAAATGCCAGACAAGAATAAAAAATTCATAACATATATGCAACATATCTTACTTGGTATTTCCCTAAAAAGCTTTCCCTATCGCTGCCGCTCAATGGTTATCAAGTATCAGCTATAAACGGTGCTGAACTGCTGAATTCAGTCAAAGTGCCAAACAATAACTCCTTTAATTAAAAGAAACGTAATTAAAGATGCTCCTCCCCCTACTGGGCATTCTCAGCAGCTTCCTTCCTTAAAGCTTGAAGCCTTTCTTTCAATTTCTTACTCTGTTCAAAATTAGCCTTTCTCTTGACAGCTTTCTGAGGGAACAAACAACATGATAAAGAAAATCTAAACATGAGTAAACTTTAACCAACCAGAAAGAATAAACAAGAACGGGACTCACTTCCTCCCGAAAACACCGATCTAGCTTCACTTTCAGTTCAGTGCACTCTCCAAAGAACTTCCCAATTGGATGGTCTAAATGACATTTCTGAAACTGCTCTATTATCTGACACAGATTTAGCGCAGTTTTCTAATACAATAAGAGAACGGTTGGAACGACCAAACCCGAACCAAATCGACAGGATCCGCAAAAAGGACTCACCTCAGCACACATAGGGTGCCTGTGCAATGCCAATGGAGGATGCATTTCGCCGACAAGCAATTCAACTGGTCCAATCACCAATACCCTCCTGCCAAAATTAAAGCAATAAAATCAGAAGCAGCAAAAATTAACAAAAAAGATACAATTTTTGTGTTTTTAAGAGTAGACAAGTTTAACGTCTAACCCCACATCACAACAGCCTGAAGCCACAAATCAATCAGTTCTCGTTTCCAGTAGCATATATTAAACAAACACCCCAAAAAGAACGAAGTTGGGAAATTTCTTCCCAAAATAAACAACTCCGAAATATGAGAATACAGAGATAAAGGTTAAATTACCTTAGTAAGTCAAGTCTTCGACTAGATTTTGGTTTCCGCCGGCCAGTGGACGGAGGTTGCGTGAGCGAAGGGTTAATTAGCAAAACAAGAAGTCCGAGAGAACTGAGACTTGAGAAACTGAGAAATCGACTTAATGCGCTGTCGTTTCATTTGTACATTAGCCAAAATAATTGCCGTTTTTAATTTGATATCTTGTTCTATATAATTTTAATAGAAACCCAACTACTTTTGTGTTTTACGTCGTCTTATGTATGATGTTGTTAAGAAAGCAAACCATAATGAATATCTTCAATAAAAAATAATAATTTGTTTACGTGAATCATTTTGTATTATCTTAAACTTTCCTATGTTCTTTGTTTCTCACTTCTTATTTTCAGTAATCAAATATTATAATTCTTTGAAAATTCAAACCCATATTAGAAAAAAATGTTATTTTTCACCCTGACATTTACACAAATTTAACCATAAGATTTCAAATAAAATCTTAATATTTGAAAAATATTTAAATATAACCCTAAAATAATAGAAAAATTGACGACTATATAATGTCGTCAACTTGCTACTGACCTGATAGTTTTGAAAATTATTTTATTGCATTTGTGAATTTCATATTGTCATGTTAAATTTGATGTAAGAGTATAGGACCTGCATTTTTAAAATTAAAAAATTTATTAGTTTTTTATCTGTGGTATTCGTAATTAATAAATCTATTCAAAAGGAGAGAAAGGAATTTGAACTCTCAATAGTTTCTTGCGAACTATACCAAAAAATTGAATAGTGGAGAAGTTTTCAACTTAAATATTGATGGAATTCCCTTAAATTTCGCCTATGTAATGTCTGTTGAATGAGATCCTGATTTGGAAAATATGAGAATATTCTTATATATCCTCCTTTGATTCTCATTTGACTTGCGTGCATTCTTTCCTTTAGAGGGGAATGAAGTTTAAGATTTATGGAATGCTGGCATTGATGGTATCAACCTTGGCAGTCCTTATTGCTCAGTCTTCATAATAATTCTTACTATTAGTTACTACAGGGGAAAGATGCTTTTTATGTGTTGGTTTTGCTGTATGATTTTCAGGCATGCGAGTTGGTGAAAAAAGACAACTTTTTGTTCCACCATTGATGGGGTACGATATTCATTACCTCTAAATGCATTATACAGAAAATGCAGTTTCTCTTCATTTCTTTCTTCTGGGGTCAGTCTATATGTTCATATACAATGTATGGTGATGCAGATACAGGAATGAAGGAGATGGCATAAAGAATATACCATCAAACTCTTGGCTGGTATATGATATTGAGTTGGTTAAAGTCCATTGATTGATCACTTTTGATTTGCTTCACTAAAATGAGGAATATTAGTGAAATATGTGTTCCAGAAGCATAGGAAGTCAAGCAAAAAACATATTGTACTGATTCTGTAGTTGGAATATTGGGAGAACCAAAGCATTTTGGCTATTGTATGCATTGAACACACTAGATATAAGATTGGAGAACTCCAAGAAGGATTAGTTTTTGTTACAAACATCTTTGCATAGTTAAAAGTATTTCTACAGACGGGCATTCAATGTTCATGACATTTTATAATTCCACACTAATCACTTAAGCAGAAACTTAAGTAGCTTTTGTTTTCTTTGCTTTCTGGAAATTGCATAAAGTTTTGGTGAGTTCGGAAGAAAAGCACTACTTGCGCCTTGAAAAGAAAAGTTATCATCACTCCCGAGGTGCAGGAACTAACGTATTTTACAGAAGAGGCCACTCAACTTGATCATACAAATTTTTTGTTTTGTTTTATTTTTCTGTATTATGAGAATAGTATAGATAAAAGTTTCTTGATCATACATTAACCAAAAAAGTGAAATTCCACGAGGTAGAAGAATGAATAAACTCATCATAGAATTTGGCAAGCCACAATCTTGGCTTTCTCTATACACTGCCACTGTAATATACGAGTCAGTACCTCTACAACATTGCTAGTTGAACAATTCTTATAACCATTATCTACAATGTAAATTTCAAGTCTTGACATTGATTTCGGTTATTAATGTTGTATAGTATACTGAACAATGAGGTGTGACTTTTAAGGTTTGCATCTTACAAGATTTTTGTTCTGCAAACAACAACAGTAAACGACATTCTCTACGTTCAAGTTTCCATGGAATCATCTTGTATATTCAATGTAACCATTCTGTGTAACAGCTAGTGCGATTCTTATTGATAAAGTGATTGGCACCTATAATTGAAATGAGGCATGATCAAAAAAGAAACCATTCAGTTTCATCAAAAGGAAGACCATAAAAGACTTCAGGGCTAACACAAAGATCATCAGCTGTAAGAATTCTTGCCATTTTTCAATCTAAAATATCAATAGTACATTAAGGTTCATTTTGAGTTTTGCAAGAAGCCGTAATGCGAGTCAACAAGAAGAGTAGGAATAATAGCAGAAGTTCTCACCTTGACTTCTGTGGACTTTAATAACTTTACTATTTGGAGTAGCAACTCTTAGTCATGGAGTTCAAGAGCATTTTTGTCTAGCTGTCACTCAAAATCAACAATTCCATCAAGAAAATGCCAAACAACAAACTAAATCAAAAAAAGGAAGGAAAAAATAAAATAAATACAAGTATAAAACAGATTCCTCATGAATAAAAAATGGAAATGACTTCGTAGCTAAACATCTTTAGGGAGACAAATCTCCTAATAAAACTCATTGTTATATGAACACGCAAAAAAGAAGAATAAAGAAAAGTGATGCAGAGAAACAAAAAAGAAGGCTAATCGTCAAAGATGAGGGCTTTAGTTGAAAATGCACATCTTGACAGTTGGTATAGAGAACATTTACACTAAAGGATTAGAAAGCGGATCAACAAGAGAGATTGAAGTGATCGGTAGTGATGATGCATGAAGGAGGTAAGACGTTAGATCGGAGAACCCCTTTTACTAAGTTTAACATTTGAAATCCAATTGGCCTTTTCAAATCGACTTAACGGCGAGTGTATGATATTGTTAGATTTCAGTCCAAATTAGCCTTACATTGAGCAGAATTGATAACATTTAGACCTCAATTGGACAGGTTAAAATGTTTGGCCTTAAATTAATCAAATTCATAAAAGTTGTCTTCAAATTGTCACCAATCGCCTTATGTAGTTGTCACCAATCGCCCAAGGAAGTCGTCACCATTTTCAACTTGACAGCGTGTTGAGTTTATTGAGGTAAAGAATCTATGACTTGAATTTATTGTTGCTTATCTACTTTATCTGTTAGATTTTTGCCTATCAGTGTCCTCTTACTAAACCCTGACTTCTAACGAATAGCTCGAGATCATTGGATCTTATTATGGTAAGACCATTTATTTCTTCCAGCCCCAGCCTTTATTTAACTCTTCAAGTAAGTCCTCACATTGAATCAGTACAGAAAGCAGTGGACTAAAGATTCCAAGAAGTCCTGAGTAGTGAGTGCATGTTCTTTTCAAGATAAAATTCTCAACTATCAAGAGGTCAGAAACAATAATAACTAGGCCTTTGAAAATCATGTTTTTCTTGTTCTTGTTCTTGTGGTTGCTTGCATTTCCATATGTTGTCCAAGCCTTCACAGCTTATGCAAAGATACCAACTCCTTTTTCTCTTTTCCAGTTTGCTCTGGATACTTGCAATTCATCTGCTGACTAACAAAAAGAGATATGCAAATTAGCTCAATCATGATTGGAAGTTTAACTTACCACACAGAGGGTAAAATGCTAGACTTTCTTTTTGCAATTTAATCAGCTCCACTGTAAGCAATAATGTCTGATAGCAAAATTTCATTCTTATAGAGGCAATTGAGAGAATGAGACAAGGAGATGACAGCCAAGTTCGAAAAATACCAGCATTACATGGAGCTGAATGCAGGAGGCTCGATATAAGACGGAGGATCCATAGTCCAGATGATTCCTATAACACTCAAACCTTAAAAACTTTGATCCGCAATTGGTCACAGACATGTCTTTTCAGCATATATCACATCACATTCCACGGCGGGTTCTTGCTCTGAAGGCAAATCAAATTCCACCGTTTGCACTTTGTATAATAGCGATTGGAAGCCTGGTATAAGTATAGGGCCTTACAATGACAAAATAACTTTCAAGAGTATAATCTGGAAATGTCTCCCATGAAGCAAGGATTCTGATACAAGTTCAAAGAAAATTACATCATTGCAACTTCTGACATTTCATTTTCCAAACATGATTTTCCTTTGATTCCATTATGTTCCTCGTACTCTTCGTGATCACTGGTATCAGGGATATAACCAACTCGCTTCATCTGCTTTGTGAGCAATTTCAACAGTAAATAGATCTCCTTGATCTGAGGGTGTCTTTTATCTTTCACCATGAAAACATGCATGTTAGCCTGTATCTCAATCCAGCTGCAACCAGGCTGCTTAACTACTCCACGGGTCCTCATAAGTTTTCTAATTCTTACAACATCTCCCCATCTGCCAAGATCTGCATACATATTTGAGAGAAGAACATAAGGTCCAGAATTTGTTGGGTTGATTTGTAGAAGCTTTTCTGCCACATACTTCCCTAATGTGATGTTTCTATAAACTTTACAAGCACCAAGCAAAGACCCCCAAACAACATCATCAGGTTGCATTGGCATTCCCTCTATCAAATTCTTTGCTTCAATCAGGCAACCAGCTCGTCCAAGTAAATCCACCATACAGGTATAATGGTCCTTTAATGGCACAACACCATATTCTTCAGTCATCGATGAAAAGTAATACCTTCCTGCTTCCACAAGCCCTGCATGACTACAAGCACATAGAACTCCAATCATCGTAACATGGTCTGGTCTCTCTCCTGACTCCAACATTTTCCTGAACAACCCAAGGGCTTCAATCCCATGACCATTTTGTGCATACCCTACAATCATCGCATTCCACGAAACATAATCCTTTTCTATCATTATCTCGAAAACTCGACACCCATCCTCAGCTGATCCACATTTCATATACATGTCAATGAGCGAATTTCCTACAAATATATCAGACTCTTCACCACATTGAAAACGAAATCCGTGCTTTACAACATGAGAATGTGCCTGCCTACCAAGCTGCAGGTCAGCAAGATTTGCGCAGGCATTTAATAAGTTGCCGAAAGTGTAGTGTGTTGGGTAAATAGATTCCCTCTTTAGCATCCGGAATAGCTCCAATGCCTCTTCATTCTCCCCATTTTGTGTATATCCTGCAATGAGTGCATTCCAGGACACCACATTCCTTGCCATCATCTTCGTAAACATGGACCTGGCCGCTTTCACACTTGCTGCCTTTGCATAGCCACTCACCATTGAGGTCTCAGACACAACATTTCTCATTGGCATCCTGTCAAAAACACTTCTGGCTTCACTAACTCTTCCACATTTTGCATACATATCAACCAATGCATTACCCAAGATAAGATCATCCCTGAGCCTATCACACTTCATCACGCAAGCATGAATTTGCAAACCTTCCTTAAATGCCTCCAAACTTGCACAAGCACTAACAACACTCGCTAACGTAACTTCATCTGGTTCAAACCCACTTTCCATCATCTTCAGAAAAACTTGTAGGGCTATGCTTGCTGGACCATTTTGCTCATAACAAGTAATCAAACTATTCCAAGAAACAAGATTTCTCTCCTTCATTTCATCGAAAATTCTATGAGCACAATCCACTAATCCACACTTAGAATACAAATCAATCAGAGCAGACCCCATGTACACATCCAAAGAGTAGGGAGATTTCAGTATCAGGCCATGAATTTGAATACCAAATCTCAACTCTTTCAGCCCAGCACAAGCACTAAGACCACTGCCAAAAGAGTACTCATTAAGCACAAAATCCTCCCGATGCATCCTAAAAAAATAACCCAAAGCTTCATCAAACAAATCATGTTGCGCAAAGCCAGCAACCATCGAGTTCCACGAGCACTGGTCAGGCTGAGGCATGCACGAAAACAACCGAGCAGCCTCGTCAAGCAAACCCAACTTCATCAATGCCCCAATAAACGAGTTCCAACTAAAAGTGTTCTTCTCGAGCATTGTGTCAAACACTTTGCGTGCATCCTCCAAGCAACCACATTTTCCATAAGCGTCAATGAGCCTATTCTGTATAAATACTTCAGAGGCAAACTGGGATTTGATGATTCGCGCGTGAATGCGATGAACATCCCGAGAGGACTTGGATTTGACGCAAGAATCCAACAATTTAGCGAAGGGCGAGGAGTTAAGGAAAGAGAGATCGCCAACGACTTGTTTGACAAAGCCATGCCTTGCCATTCCATTATCTCACTATTGCCTGTTCTTCCTGACAATGGGAGACCGGTGGAAGTGGAACTAGTACTAGTAAGCATGCAATCTTAGAATTTACTTAGAATCTTGCAAAATAATTAACAATGAAAAATTTATAAAAATAAATAATAGATAACACCTTATGGTTTTAAGAAAATTTCTCTTCTTT
>JANIHZ010000005.1:36874318-36893644 GCA_027478365.1 Erythroxylum rufum
TGAGAAAATTGTATGAGAGACAAATTAAAAAGCTTAGTTTTGTAATTATTCCTTTATTATTCCAAGTTTATATTTTCAAACTAAACACTGACTTAGAAATTCTTTATCTATTTCATTTCTTGAATCAAACAAAGTAATACATGTTTTATTTTATTACTTATTTTTTCTATTTCTAATAATAACTATTTTATTTCTTATCTATTCCATTCTTTGAACAAAATAGGCTACGAAGATTTTGTTCCTCTAGCTCCAGAATGAGAATCTCTAATTTCACATAAGCCAATACTCTTAAAGATTTAAACTTTCTAGTCTGCGATGCACTAAAGAGGCCAAAGCTCATCACTTTCTAACATAGGCACATGATTTTTTCATTTGAATCAAGTGGCACATGCCTTTTGGTTCCAAGCAACTTGCGGTGTTGTTGGGTCCTAGCATTGTAAGGAAAATGTTTAAAACAAGCAACTTGCGGTGTTGTTGGGTCCTAGAATTGTAAGGAAAATGTTTAAAACAAGGTGGTTGATGTGTCGGCAAGGCAAGCTCACTAGCCTGTAAACGCAATTAGTACACTGCATTAAGACAGAAAGGTTTGGTATAAGGTTGTCGAGTACAGAATTTTATATTGTTTCATATTTAGAAATTGTACCATTTGGAGATAAAAAGATTGCACGAAGGTCGTTGAACTTGAAGTTGGTGTTGTTCATTTGTTTCCGCGCAACTCCACCGCCGCTCCAACTGCAATTCCAGACTTTGAAGATTACGAAACCCGAGACGAGGGCATTTCTAGTGAGAGAACTGTTTTTGAGCGAAACGTCAGCATTTAGTCCCTTTTTGGTGGAAAAGCATCATTCTTTATGCATATCCTTATGTGTCTATGAATATATCTTGACAAAGTATACTTTTTTGTGAATTTAGTCCTAAAGCTTCTTGATTTTCGATCTCTTTCGATCTTTGTTAGAATTTGCATATTTTGAGGTCTAAAGAAATAAATTTTGAGCCAAAGGAGGCTTTTTTGGGATCTGGGTCGGGGTCAACTGAGTGGATTGACTCGGGATTTGAAATGATTTCCCGTTCAAGTTAGATTATGGTTTGGTTGAGAGCCACAATGAATTGGAAGAGTAGAGCTGGAGGAGAACCGGCTGCAAAGAGTGTGGTGTCAAAGAAATGGACCCTTCTTCTTTGTATAGGTTGCTTCTGTGCAGGAATGCTATTCTCTGATAGGTAATTTGTGTATCTTGTCGCTCTAGGTGGAATTCTTAATTGTCAACTTCATAGTTCTTCCTTCTTCAATGTACTCTGCAGCTCAAATATGCATTCTTTCTTCTAATCATCTTTTTGGCAGTGATTTACGCTTTTAGTTTATATTTATTTATTTGTTTGGCATGTACCAATCAGCTTTGTGTGTTAAGTTCGGAACATTATTAGCTTTTCAAGATAATAATTGCAACTACATGTTCTGCACTTTAAGGGCCTTAACAAGTGTCAATATAATCCATAAATTGGATCTCGAGCACTTTTTTGTTGTATATTAGAGCGTGTATCTTGTAGTTATGTCATGATTGGCGATGTCCTTTTCTTTTTCTTTCAATTTAAGTTATGTTCTCTCCATTTTTATTTTAAGATTGAATGAAATTGACACTTATGCAACCACAATAGAAGTCAGATTTTCAGCTATTGCAACCAACTATACCTGAATTGGGTAACAAGTTGTTTCCAGAAACAGATTCAGACTAGATTCTGCTTTGAAGGTGGTGGATATCCTACAAGTCATTATGAAGACGAAACATCAATCTCTTAAATATATTTCCTGCAAATGAGGAGCTACTATGAATTTGAAGATGAGTTCTTGTAGTTTGCATGTTGGACAGCATGATGGACTTCAATGGTTCCAAAGGTTGAAAATCAGAGCCTGGGAAAACTTGATGTCCTTCCGTCCCTTAAAACCCAGTAGCTGGTTCTGATGTTCTAGATTTAACACATTGCAAAGCTGGGAAGACCAACAGTGCTTCAGTGCAGAAAACAGGCATAAGACATGGGGAGACACTGGGATTTGCAAATAAGCAGTAGATGAGACTTTTCTGTCAGCATCCCTTTTTCCAGAATAAACTCAGTTAGCCTTCTTAGATATTCTATGGTTTGTTTAAATTTGTTGCAGAAGCCAGTGCTTGGCTTTTCTAAGCATTTGAATGTTAAGTAGATAAGCTCAGCCAAAACCCATTCCAACTCACCTTGTAACAGATGCCAAAAATTAATTCGTGTGCTTTGTTGAGGATAACACCTGAGAAATATGCTCTGCTGTGCAGTGTTGGGAGTTCAATAATTTCCCTCCCTTCTTGGAAAGTGATGCTTATTACCTCATATAACTAGCCGTATCTTTTCAGCAATGGAATATTTGTTGCACATTTCTTATCTCCTATCTGGAGAATGGTCCTTAGAAGTTATTTTTGTGATTATTCACCTGTATTTCTTGAGGAAATACATATTTGTTTTATTGCTTCATTACATGTCCCTTGCTGTAATTAAAGTTGACTTCAATGTATGTTGTACAGCTTGATGTGGAAACTTATTGTCCTTATTGTGGTAAGAGAAAACAATTTCCATAATGATCTGCTTTCTTGTCCCTTGCAATGGCCACCTGATTTCAACGTCCAAGGGCATTTAGAAACTAGAAGAAACATGCTATTTGTGATCTTCTACGCCATCAAAGAACTTTGATTATTTACGTGCTAATTAAAATATGTTGATCGCAGAATGTGGGCAGTGCCTGAAGTTATGGATATATCTAGGACACCAGAAAATGAACAAGAAAACCTGAAATTAGTTTCAGAGGGGTGCGCCCCTGAAACTGTAAGTACTCACTTTAACTTCTGTGAGGACTTTGTGCTTGCTTGCCCAAGGAAATTTTCTATATGCTAATTCTGCACATGCCTGTAAACTTTGGTGCCATCAGAAGGAAGGAAAACATAAATCCAAGGACATTATGGGGGAAGTTTCAAAAACGCATCATGCCATACAGTAAGCTACTATCAGTTTGTGTCTCTGTCAATTTCTTTTAAACCAGTTGATGCTAATGTTTCACTCGTACAACAGAACTCTAGACAAAACAATTTCAAATTTGGAAATGGAATTAGCTGCGGCAAGGGCTGCACAAGATTCCATCTTAACTGGTTCTCCAGTGTCAGATGATTTGAAAGTGGCTGAATCGACTGGGAAAAGAAAGTACTT
This sequence comes from Erythroxylum rufum, assembly GCA_027478365.1. Classification (NCBI taxonomy): domain Eukaryota; kingdom Viridiplantae; phylum Streptophyta; class Magnoliopsida; order Malpighiales; family Erythroxylaceae; genus Erythroxylum; species Erythroxylum rufum. Next base: position 36,877,541 of record JANIHZ010000005.1, read on the forward strand.
AATGATTGTAGGCATAAACACAGCTTTCAGCAGCCGAAAGAGAAGAGATTCGGTTCGTGCTACTTGGATGCCTCAAGGTTAGTGAATGTTATCTTCTGACAAGTTGGTATTGAATGCATAATTCTTCTTGATAGTTGTATCAGTATAATGATCCCTTTTCATTGTCTTCAAAAAACTAGGAGATAAGAGAAAGAAGCTTGAGGAAGAGAAGGGCATCATAATTCGCTTCGTGATAGGTCACAGGTGGAGCAGTTCTCTAAGTTCTGAGTAAAGTTTTGTTAAAAGTACATGTCAGAGAAAAAAAAAATTATTCTGTTTTTGAATTTGAATATATAAATGGGTTGGCCAAGGACTCTTTTTCTTCAAGCAATCAAATATCACAAATCAGAATGAAAAATGATTGAACAGGATATGGTCCTTATGCTGATTGAATTTGGTTGGTTGTTCAATCACTAGTGCGACAGCTGGTGGTATCCTTGATAGAGCAATTGAAGCAGAAGATCAGAAACATGGTGACCTTTTGAGGCTGGTAATGTTTCTTTATCCTAATTATATTGAGCCAAGATGGGTTTGACAATAAGTATAAAGAAAACAATAAAACTCATGCTTTTATTTTTCCACAAAATCTATGTGAGCAGGAGCATGTTGAGGGTTACCTTGAATTGTCTGCAAAAACAAAGACATATTTTACCGCTGCTGTTGCTTTATGGGATGCAGATTTCTATGTCAAAGTCGATGACGATGTGCATGTTAATATAGGTGAGTAGGTGTCTAGTCACTCTATTTACATCAAATTGTTTCTGGTTCTGCTCATCAAAACATTACTTTGTGAATGCTTAAGTGTGTGTTGCGTCAAATGCTGTCTATCCAATTTCTTTCTTGGAAAGAAAATCCTAGTGAGAGAAGAGTTTGTGCATAAAGTTGTATTTCTTAGATCTTCATGAATTTGTATCCATGAAAGCGAGACTGAAATAGGACTTGTACATATCAATTAGCATAGAAGGATATTTCTCCCATCTTCTGGTCATCATCTACATGTCATGTGCCCGTAATGATAGTTTAGATTTTGATATTTGGAACATGGATGTCTCATTTTGATCAACTTGTGAACGTAAAAGAGATGGTGCTTTTTGTGACTATGGTGAGAGATTCATGACATTACATAATTGCATGCAAGGGGAACGCATTGGATACCAAAAATAACTCCAAGTACATGCGCATGGTATATTTTAAGTTTTTGCTACTGCATTTTTACTTTGCCCTTTGATATTAAATATTGATATCTTTTTTCTTTGAGAAATATTAAATATTGATATCTTGTTCCTAATGGAACCCATCAAACTTGTGTTTGCAGCAACACTTGGAGCAACTTTGGCTAGGCATCGCTCAAAATCCAGGATATACATTGGATGTATGAAATCCGGCCCAGTTCTTGCTCAAAAGTAATACAAATGATCCTTTATACTTGCGCTTTCGGTTAAGTTCTTTGCTTGAGAATAAGGCCTTATTTTTCTTTCCTTGTGGTTTGTTTCTCAAATAGGGGAGTCAAGTACCATGAGCCTGAGTACTGGAAATTTGGGGAGGAGGGAAACAAGTATTTCCGCCATGCTACAGGGCAGTTATATGCCATTTCAAATGATTTAGCTACTTACATCTCAATCAACCAGTAAGTTTCAGTTTCTTTCATGGATTGGTAGCTAATCCTTTGTGCCAAAGTTTGTCTCCCTTACCTTATTCCTCTTGGAATTCTATTTTTCCAGGCATGTGCTACATAAGTATGCAAATGAGGACGTCTCATTAGGATCATGGTTTATTGGACTGGATGTTGAGCATATTGATGACAGGAGAATGTGTTGTGGAACGCCACCTGGTAATCTCTTGAACAACATCCTTTCTTCGTGTACCCGCTATCCATGTTAATGTTGGATCGTTTGTTGGCATAAGCTGAGCCAATCAAATTCTAGTTTGTAGAATTTTCAGAGTCGAGTAATTTTTCTTCGGATATATTTGGTTAGAGAACAATCCTAGTGCTTGCTAGTGTTCTTGGATAGTGACAGTTTTTGCCACTTGCAATGATTATCAAATTGATGATGAAACTAGCCAGGTGTTCTTTCTATCGCAAATCAGCACTTCCAGGAGGAATGAGAACTTCAAATGCTCTAGCACCCTTTCCTTATCCACATAGTTATTTTTTCAGCTTAATGAAAAGGGTGGGAACGATAAATTACTTGGCTGTGCTAGCTTTGAATTTCTGCACAAACATGATCCAGATATAGCCATAAAAGTAAATCTCACTTATATGTTATCTTCATTATTATTACTGCTTCTTCCAAAAGAATGAGCTGTTTTTTACCTACTTATAATATACTGTTAGTTAGCTAGTAGGTGTAAAGTAAAACCTAGTCGTAGTAAAGTGGCATACATGACACAGGACTGAAAGGCAAAAAGTATGCTGATACTTGACAAAATTGCTTACCACAGATTGTGAGTGGAAGGCGCAAGCAGGCAATATATGTGTTGCATCATTTGATTGGAGCTGTAGTGGGATTTGCAAGTCTGTTGAGAGGATAAAAGAGGTCCACCGGCGTTGTGGTGAAGGTGAAAATGCTTTGTGGAGTGCTGAGTTCTGACCAAACAGCTCATCTTCCAAACTCAGGAGGAATCAAACGGATGTCTTTCAATGGTGTGGGTATACTGGGAAATGTAAAGTAAGAGGGATGTAGGAGGGAGGGTTTCTCGCTACTGGGATTCTCCATTTTGAACAAGGAGAGGCTCCTAATAGCAATTACCATATAGAAGAGGACGTAATTTTTTATTCTTTATATGCCTGTTATGTCTAATGAAACTCCTGAATAAGCTCCAGGTTATGGCTAGCAGATCTGCTCTTTGATTGACATAGTGGCTTCGTTGGTGATTCTTATCTTTTGTCATCATTGCTATATATTCTCATCAGTGGCCTATCTTTTGCTTGCTGAAGCATGCCAAAATGAAATGCATGCTTTATGCACCACCGACTTCTTTATTTCAGTGGCTGTAACACAACATGGTAATTTCTTTGAAATTGTTGATGGTTTTTTTTTTCTTAGTTAACGTGTTCTTGATCTAAAATGCGAGCTTTGTTGATAGAACTTACTGTTGGTGATAACAACTTCAAGTGAAAATTTTCAAAAAAAAAAAAGAAAAAACTTGAAAGTGAATGATTTTGGGAGCATGAAGCGTTATGTTATAAGAATTAACAACTACTAGGCTAAATATGTTTACGCACTAAAAAAATCAATTTTGAAGCTTTCCCAACAATGATCAAGCTGCTCAGAAAGTAAAAAAGATGAATGTGTGGAGTTGCTGTCAATTTCGTCACCATGACGCAAGGAAGTCATAAATTAGGAAAATGGCAACAAGACTGCAGTTTAAAAGTTCGCGACTATGTTTTGCAAAGGCAGAACCATACTTGGAAACAAGGCTCACCAAATCGGCATCCACAAGTTGAAGCGAGAAAGTCATGTGGAATGATCATGTCAGGGTTTTAGCAGATAATACTAAAGAATGAAACAAGTGATAGCAGCATGACACCTCCACAGACAAAGTAAAGCCCCACATCCACTACGACTCGCTCTTTCCACTTCCAAGTTCCAACCACTGACATCCATTTCACACTCTCCCAAGCCTTTTCTTTTAAACCCAGATTTTAATTATACAGAACAAAGAAAGTTTATATTTAGACCCATCTGCCAGATTCAGTTCAGTCATAACTCTTTTTTATTCCTGTATCTTATTCATAGTTCAAGGAGTTTTGATTTCTCGCAGACATGGCTCCAATGCTCAAGCTTGTAGATTGTTCACTTAGGCTCTTTGTGATTCCTCTTAGTGTTGCAACCATATGGTTAACTGTCACAAATCACCAGGATAATAGCAGCTATGGAGATTTAAAGTTCAGCAATCTCCTAGGGCTCAAGTACGACAAATCCGAGTCTTAATCGAATATTATCCTTGCTCTACAGCTATTTCTGAATTATTTCCGTTCTTTTTCTTTTTCAGGTATATGGTCTGTATTAGTGCCATCGGTGCTGGTTATGCTTTTATCGCTTGTGTCTCCGCATGGATCAGATGCTTAGTTTCTAAAGCATGGCTGTTCTTTATCTCAGACCAGGTTCTTCCTTTAAACCTCATGATTTTTCAGTGTCCGGAAACTTAAAAACATTTAACGGGTTTCCTTTCTATTCCTTTGTTCTGGTTTCAGAAATTCTGAATGAGATATTCTTGGCCTTTTTTCTCCCACTAACTTTGGGTTGTAAGAATATCATTCTCCTAGTTAATTATCAAATTTCCTAATCTACTAACATGCGCCGCCATTCGTATAGATTAAAAAACTTACAAGAACTAGACTGCTGCTCCTCCTTGCCGCATAGTTGGTTTCTTTACTCATATCTGTTAATCTTTTTCCTTGAGCAGATTTTAGCTTACTTAACTGTCACATCTGGGGCTGCAGTTTTGGAGATTGTATTCTTAGCTTACAATGGTGACAAGGAAGTGACATGGAGCGAAGCCTGTAGTTCTTATGGGAAGTTCTGCAACAGAATGAAGCTAGCTTTGCTTCTTCATGCCTTGGCTCTGTGCTGCTTTGTTGTTTTAGCAGTGATCTCAGCTTTCAGGGCTTTTAGCATCTTTGAACCTCCTCCTGTTCCTTCCAAGGAACTGGAAGAAATCAGAGCATAGTGGCCACTCTCTTTATGTCTCACCATGGAACCTGCTGATCAGTCTCGAGTGATTTCATGTGACAGCCTATATGATATACCTGGATATGTAAATTTATGGATGTATAACTCCGGCATATCAAACTTGGATATCATCATATATGGTTCTTCAACTTGGTCATATCACAATAAAGAGCACAGAAGCTTTGTTATTATGTTTTTTGTCCTTCAGGTGGTTTTAGAGAGAAGTTTGTTGGTTTCAGTAATGCACATTCTACGCTTGTGACTTTCTATTTGCTAAATCTCATTAAATACTTGATCTTACATTGTAAACAATTTGATCAAGTGTGACAATGTATTAAAACTCGTGTTACAGTACCTAATTAGTTAGTGCATATTAAATTAATGAATTGTAAAGGATGCATAGTTCATCCGACTGCAACAACAACAATTCAGTTGAAATCTCGCTGATATGTGGGATCCGGGACATAATATGTTTCAAATTACTATCTACCCTATCTATAGAAAAATAAAAGATAAATGTGATTTTTTTTAACTTTGTTGATCTTATTAGTATTTTTGTATTCTTATCAAATGCTTAATTGTCAGTTGGAATTTAGTTATGCATCAATGTAATGAAATTTTGACTTATTGGATTTTAACATTATAGAATCCCAACAAACTCTATCGCACAACTTCTGGGGAACTTTATCTTAAAGAGTGTTTGTTGAAAATTGAAAGACTAAAAAGAGTTAAATGAAAAGTAAACAACTAAAGAGACGACGTCGTAACATGCAAACTCAACCGCTGTAAACAATACCCATCCACAGGAAAGGTATGTTTTAGTTGAATAAGAACACATTTCTTCTTCAAGTTATCTATACTCATTGAATCTCTACTATTTATAAAAGCACTTGTCATCAAGTTCCAAAAGATACAAAGTTTGTTTGCTTTCAAGGATTATATATTTGGTTTTAATACAGTCTCAATTACTAAATCATGGGCAAAAAATCCTTCAAGTTGGAGCATCCTCTTGGTTCTCTCTCTTTCTGTTTACGTTCATAGATGCGTTTTGTTGATTCTTTTATCTTTCTCGTGTGGGAATTTGGATTTTGTGATCTGGGTTTTTGATAGCTTGTGGTTTTAACAAAGGATACTATAGTGGGTCAAACACGAGGTCATGCATGGATATGCATAGTTTGTTCTTTGATTATACCTTTAATATTAATGTTATTTTCATTTATATATTTCTTATTCGATCTCTTTGTGTTGTCTGGTGCATATAGTAATTGAACATGAAGTCTTTTTATCTACTATTTAGTCGAGGCTTAGAGTTTTAGTGTGTTACCATCCAACGTGTCAGATGAAGGTGTTTCATTGAAGGGTTGAAGTGCATATTTCTTTCATCTTAGTGCATCCAGAGAAGCTTGATCCCTTGATTAAGGTGAAAGAGATTAGGCTCGGCTTCTGAGGATGCCGGTGGTGGCAATTGATAAGAATACGTGCTAATATCAATTGGTCAGGAATAGGACTGGCATAGATTTTTAGGATTTCGGTGCATAGAATTAGCATTATAGAATTTTTTTTTTCACTGTGATTATGGATTCATCTGCATTCTCATCGAGTGACCAACAAGAATCTGCGCCAAGTACACAAGGCTAGATTGTTATGATTCTATTCCTCAAAGTAGTAGTAGACAGTCCTCTTCTCTTCAATGTTGAATTAGTTTACGCTCATGTTAAAAGTATGTATTGTCCTGTTAATGAAGCAAGGGATTGTGCTCTACTACTGGTGACTTAGTTTACTCATGGCCACCTCTTTGAAAAGATCTACTGATCTATTCACTGCATATCGTTGTTATTTTCCATTTTATCTACTAACTTCTGATTTGTTCTCAATATACTTTTCTTGTTCCAGAAAAGAGGCAGGCGGAATTTGCCCAGATTAGGCAGAGTTATCCTGGAAAAATTCCGGTAGGAAATTTTGATAAAGTCAAAGATCTAGTTGGTTACTTTATTTGATTTTCTGTGTGTTAACTTATTTTCATGTTAATCCATTTTCATTTTCCTCCTCTGTGAAGATTATCGTAGAGAAGGCTGCAAAAAGTGATGTACCAGATATTGATAAACAGAGGTTAGTCTGTCAGTTTCTTCTTTTTCTCTTCTTGGAGTGCTATTGAGTTGATTGAATTACTGGATGTATGCACTTAAATGGAAGCGAAGTTGTTTTCTCATAAAGACCCTCTTTGCTTTCTCTTTTCTCTTGCCCCTTTCGAGTGTATCCTTGGACTTGTTTAATGGCTTCGGTAACGGAAACTAAAATTAGTGTTCAGGTGCTTCCTGCAATATAAAAATGTTGCACTGAATTTATATAAATTAGTATGCTGACTGGAATTTAAACCTAAATCTATTTATCATTCACTTTAAGGCAATTTCTCGTATGGGCACAGTTGACAGTCCTCAATGTTTTGTGTCTTACACTTGACAGTAAACTGAGCAATAAATGCATGGCAACCGTTGATTATACAGTTCATGCTAGCTCTATCTGTTGGTACCACCATCTGTTTCTTTCTGTGGGATCCCTTGCACCAGAAGCTGGTTAGATTGTGATTATAATAAATATGGCAGATCAATGTAGTTTTGACGTCCTATGAAACTGAGGACGGCAAAACTGATATACCTTTGAGCTGTAAAATTTGCTGTGAAAGGTGAGTCTGATGAACAAGATTTTTAAAGAATTTGGGATGATTGTTCAATAATGATTAGAATTGCATATAATACCAATGCACTTAAGGTGAAACTGAAAACAAGTTGTTTATTATGTAACAAATAAATGATATCTTGGAATGGAGCTATAGGCATTCCATAAAGCTGAAGCTTAGTTTTTTTTTTTTTTCCTTTTCTTTTCTTATGACTGCAGGTTTCTTGTTCTTGGCCAGATGACTGTTGGGCAGTTTGTTTTTGTGATTCGTAAGAAGATAAAGCTCAGTGCTGAGAAGGCTATATTCATTTTTGTCAATGATATTTTACCACCCACTTGTGAGGATAACAACAGATATAGTGTTATAAGTACTGTCAAATTTATTCATCGACTTTTGACATAGTGGTTTACTTTTATTGTCACAGCTTCCGTTATGTCTGCGCTTTATCAGGATCACAAAGATGAAGACGGCTTTTTGTACGTCACATATAGCGGGGAGAACACATTTGGAGAATCTTCAGTCTGAAAAGCTTGTAATAATTCTGATAGAAGATTTTATCAAACTTATTTGAATTTGAATATTTTTTAATTTTGAGTAATTTTTGTGAAAAAAAAAGAGAAAGTTCCGTTTGGTTAATTATGTTTTTCTGTAATAATTTTTAGTTTCTTTTTAAATAAAAATAAAAATGTGATTGATTGTTAATGCCAATATAGTTATCACTAATAATAATAACATATTACATAAAACTTAAAAATAAATTTATTTTTATTAATTGAATGCTTTAAAAAATGATAAGTTACGTTGAATTTAATTGTGAATATAAATTGTTATTTGATCATTTGTCTTTAGATAAGACTGAACATGATTGAGTCATAAAATAATCTCTCCAAAGAAAAGAATGTATATAACTAATCACCTTCTCCTCCTGACTCTCCCAAAGGCGGAGCCTTGGCCAACTGTAGAACATATCAGGGGTCATGTTAGGGTTTAACAATCACTAGAGAAGGTTTATGCTTTCTGACGTCTGGTTTCATCTTCCAAGACATTATTAACAAGTGGAGGTTTTTTTTTTTTAAAACGGACTAATCCCTCAATGGCGGGAATATCTTGAATCAAGGAAGACTACCGCTGGCCAGGAGTTTACTGCATTTCAAAGAATCAAACCTTCGACTTCTTGGTTAAGCGACGAAGGTATATGCCACCTACGCCAACCCACTAGGTTAACAAGTGGAGAGTTTTTTTTTATAATCTGCAAGTTGTTTTCATGTCAATTGTAACTAAAGGAAATCGGACCATAGCTACATAAGAATATTAAAAATGATAGGCTCAATGTGGACGATACTAACCACACATAACTGATACATCTATCTAATATAACTATTCTGATTGCGTTCAAAAATTCTGTTACTAATTGCAATTGCACCAAGGAGTTTTTCATGAAGTAGGCCTTTCAAGGCATGGATTTTCCAAGTGAAGTTAAAGAGTTCAGATCTTCTGCCTTCTCCAATCTTGTCCACGTCATTTTAAAATATGAGTAAAGTTGGACAGCATCCCCACTCCTCAATGAAGTGCACTAATCTGTGTTTTCTCTCATCACTGTCATTTCAGAATACCAAAACTAACACATAAGTTGCAAATTTTAAGTTACAAATTAGCCCATAATGGTCTTGATACTGAAGTGCACCAATTGCAGTGAGGGGAAAGAACACTACAAATTAGCCCATAATGATCTTCATAATGTAATTATATAGTCAGGAAAGATCACTATATTCCCTTCTAATCCTTATGATATGTCAAATGTGTTTTTATGCTCCATTCGTCATTTTCTTGTGCTATTTCTTGAGTATCTGAAACAAGAGAAGCAGTCAATTCCAGGACCAAATGGACATCATCAATACAACATAATCGTGCCTAGATAAACGTGGATCAACTTTGTCCTTCACAGAAAACCAAAACCAGATCAAGAAGACACATAGAAAGTCCTCAATGTACAACAGAACCTGCCATTGCAGATTTATCAGAACATTACTATGTCTTGTCACAGTGATTCAAGGAAACCAGTTTTGGTCAAAACAGCATTCCTTACTCTGCTAAGGTCCCTACCTTTTAGGGTCCTACCAACACCTTCAAAAACAGAAAATGATGAAATCTGAGTCTTTGCAAGCCTTCTTGCAATCAACTCGTGTGGGGGCAACTTGGAATTGTATTCTCTATAATCATCATCTTCTTCGTCACAGTCACCTCCACCATTAACAATTCCATCACCACCATCGTCATCGCTACCATCGAGAACACTTTGGTTGTTGTCATCAAGCCATGCGTTTGCATTCGTCGAGGTTTTCTTGCAGTGTTTTCCAGAAATCATTGACCAGTCTGGAATGTTAACAGGTGCTGATTGTTGCTGCAGAAGCTTCGACTCATGCGAAGAGTTGTTGCTACTACTGTTATTACCAGCAGTAGTTGCTCTCGGAATCATTCTTGCAGCAATCGGGAAGTTTCTTGCTATAGAAACATAGGATTCTACAGATGTTTTGTTCGATTTTGGAAAAGTTACATCTTTTCGGTCTCTTAAAACATCCCAAACATCCCAAACATCCTCTTCGTCGTAGTCTCCATCTCTCAGTGATTTCCACAAACCACTGCTCTGTCTCATCAAACCATACTTATCATCCATGGCCAATTTCCTGCAAACCATCATTATACAGACCTGGAAAATTACTTTACGGGGTACCTTCCAAATTTCAGAATCCAAGATAATAAGATACAAAGAAAAGAAAGGATTTTCAGAGATGACAGTTCGTTAACAAATGAAACCAATCCAAAAAAGCAGTTCATGTAAAGAAGAGGGATTGCATTAAAGAAAACAAGAATCCACCTTTTTGTTGGATTGAGAACCTTCAAAGAAGTCACAACTTTCCTCAGATTCTAAAGGGAAATCTGCAACATGGAATTGATATAAACAATTAAAGATGAAAATTTCCCCTTTTTCTTTTTTGTTGGCAGAATTCACAGGACAAAAGAAAAGAGAATGATTCAAGAGCAACAAGGTACCGTCTTCTGATCAAAATCCTCGTTCGGACTCTTATCTCATAAAGAGTTGGTGGCGATGGCTGGTTTCTTATGAAGACTCCAAATCCCCGCATGAAGAGAGGGACGGTTTAGAGCAAGAGGCGAGTATAAGAGACACACCTCACTTTTGTCCTAAATGATATGCTTGTCTTGGCCAATATCTGTTTCATCTTTGGATCCTTGCTTTTTTTGTTTGTTTGTTTGTTTGTTTGTTTGGGTCTTGGAACAAATGAACAATGAAATGTGCAAGTCTAACATTAAGTTAAAAAGCAAAATTAATTTCCCTTTTGGATCTTTCACCAACTTTCTTTACTTAACGAGTCCTCATCCTTCCTTCTCTTTTCAGTTCTTTGGTTGGATTTGGGCACACTAATAGGCCAAAGCATTTGGAAACTTCCGCAGTAACCAATCGACGTTTATGTGTGCCTACGACCACTTTCTTCTAACTTCTTGCATAAACTCATTCTCCTGTGAGAACCTTAAGCAAAGAATCTACCAGGATTTTTTCTTTCCTCTCGATACATTCATGTAAAATTATCTTATACACACAGAAATGCTAACTAGTATTTTAATACATCCGGATTACTAACAGAGAATTGGAAATTAGCTGATTAGCTAATGTGCCTAAATTATCTTAAAAGAGAGAGATCGAGTAACTGCATCTAACTTGTATGGACTTTGACTTCCTGTTTAGTGTTGAAATTGCGTTGTAACGTGTATGGCTGATATTTCTGTCCCGTCGAGTGTTATAATTGTAACAAAGTTACGTTAATGAGATGTGGAAAGCAGGCCTACTGAATTTCGAGGAGATGGTGTGAGTTATTGGTCTTTGAATGTGTCTGAACTCTAAAGGGTATTCATCTTTATTTCCTTTTTTTCCTAGTCGGTAAAACTTGTATGCAAATACTCGGGTGATAAAGAGACAATGCGTATTAAAGGTAAACGGCGTTGTATAAAACATCACTTCTCGTATCCTTTGTTAAATTTCAAAATTAGAATCTCAGTGAAAAACCGACGGGGGTTAATTATTTCGCAAACTTTCTGTAAATTTTTTTGGCACCAATAAAATATAAAAACAAGCAAAACCGAAATAATGAAAACACCGATGTTTGGTAACGCAGTTCGGCACACCTTGTCTACGTCTACGGGGCCCTCACCTACATTAAATTCTTTCACTGTAGTTCACAAAAATTACACAAGATTGATCTATCCCGAAAGACCCAATCTATGTAACCGACCCACAGCCTAACTACCCGTGAAAGAATCCACACCTAATAGTACAACCACCTTGTACTAACCTCAACAGAGGATTTTCTAACTATTTTTACTCAACGCAATAATAAATAAAAATAGAGAAAGACACTTCCCTGATTGATAAGCTCTCCAGAAATAGATCTGAAGTTATTCAACAAAAAAAATCAAGTTGCCGCACCTAGCAATCTTCTTCAAAGACACAGAACATTAGCACCTGCTTTTGACATACGTGGACTGCTTATCATATATTGACCATGAGACAGGTGCATCCCAACACATACGCAGTCAACCGAAAACCAAACCTTGTTACTCCAGTGACCAACGCAGCACCAACAAAAACTTAACTTAATCAAGGGAGAAAGACCAAAACCAAAGCAGCAGTCAAAAACCCCTTCACTACTTTTCGTTCATCCCCCAAAACCACGCAAGAGTACGTGCAAACCTTAGAAACCCTTACACATGCATTCCACGTCAACTTCAAAACCAACCCTCCTTATTCACGCAACCACCTGATTTCCTTAGAAGATTTCTATACAAAATAAGGATAATTGCTATAATCACCGAAAGTTATGCCGATTAACTATTTCCAATTTAAATCCCAAGTGTCATCTACTTCAAAGAAAAACTTCAATACCCAAACCCCAATTAAGGTACATCTTCAATTATGAAGAAAATTCCCATGTCCAATTTAAAATGCCAAAAATAAAAATAGGATATATTAAAAATAAATCCTAACAGCTACCTTTGCAACTGTCTCACGCAGTGGAGTGCCTGCTTCATACAAAAGCACGAAAAAATATATATAAAAAAACCAGAGCAAAGGAACGCTCCGATAAAGGGTTGATGAGTGACAAAATAGTGAGGTTAGTATTTTTAGGTTGGGAAATACCTTGTGAGCCACTATTTTGGTTTTATCTCTATATACCTACTGTTTGTAATAATGAAAGAATTATTCTGAGTTTTGTTTGCGAACGTAGCCCAAAATTAAGGGTGAATCACATTAAATATTTTGTGTCTATTTTGCTCATTTTAGTTTTCCTTTTCAAACAATACACTCGCTGCACCTAACTAGTGGTATCAGAGCTGTGTTTTCTTTGAAGATATTTTTTTGAAAAGAAGCACGTCACGGGGAAGAAAAAATTACAACGATTTTTTTGGCGTGATTCGTTCGACAAGTTGACGTAAAACGACAAAGGTGATGAATATTACTCTAAAGTTTTTTTTAAGAAATTTGCAAAATGACGGCACTGTAGATGTCCTTGCAATAGTAATTGAGTCATGCGACACTATTTGCGGTATTATTCACAAGTTACTATTTACCTGGTCCCGCGGTACTATTCCAGTAGAGTCTGATGACACTATTCCAATAAACACTATTCATAAATTACTATTTACATGTCTCGTGGTGAAAATTTAGAAGTTGTCTTTTATGCCAAATTTTGACGTCCTTATTCCAACTGTGAGGTCAGTTTTCTCAAATTTGGCTTAATTTGGCAAAATGGAGGTGAAGACGAGCAAAATGATAAATCTAAATGGTATAAACTACCGTATATGGCGAACCAAGATGAAGGAGCTTTTGATGATTACAAAGATGCATTTGCTGGTATTTTTGACAACTAAACTGGAGGAGATGTCCAACAAAGAGTGGGAGTTTGAGCATGAACGAGTGTGTGGTTATATTCGACAGTTTGTCGATGATAATGTGTATAATCACATTTGTAACGAGACTTATGCAAGAACGCTGTGGAATAAGCTGAAGCAGTTGTATGCTTTAAAGACCGGCAACAACAAATTATTTTATCTGACAAAATTGATGCAGGTAAAATACCATATGGGTACTTCTGTAGCTGATCATTAAACAATATGGAAGGGATGGTTGATCAGTTATCAAAGATGGGCATAAAGTTTGACGATAAGGTGATTGCTCTAATGGTGCTAGCTTCATTACTAGAGTCTTGGGAGACTTTGAAGGTGTCTTTGAAAAATAGTACACCAAATGGCGTATTAAATATGGAGTCTGTTAAAAGCAGTATATTAAATGAAGAGATGAGACATAAATCATAGTATGCAGCCTATTCATCACTTTCAGATGTTCTGCTTATAGAAAATAGAGGAAGGAGTCAATCCTGAGGTCCAAAGTGCAGAGACAAGACTAGAGGAAAATCAAACAGATATGCAAATGTGGAATGGAATTATTGCAAGAAGAAAGGCCACATCAAGAAATTTTGCCGAAAGTTAAAGAAGGAAAAAGGCAAAGATGTGAAGAAAGAAGAAGCAGTGATGATGAACAAAGTAACATTGTTGATGGATTTAACCTTGTTATTGATACAGAGATAGTCAGCCTGGTGTCACAAGAAACAAGTTGGATAGTTGACAGTGGAGCTACTATTCATGTTACATCTAACAAATAATTTTTTTTATCTTACACACCTAGGAATTATGGCGCTGTTAAGATGGAAAATGGAAATATGTCAAATGTTGTTGGCAAAGGAGATGTTTCTTTAGAGACAACGAATGGTTCAAGATTGTTGTTGAATGATATTAGGTACATTCCTGATATGCGTCTGAACTTGATTTCTGTAAACAGGCTAGATGATGAAGGTTTTCGAAATACTTTTGGAAATGAAAAATGGAAGCTTACTAAGGGCTCCTTAGTAATGACTAGAGGTTAGAAGCACTCATGACTGTATATGATGCAGGCAAAGCTCTACAGTTGATGTTGTCAATACAGTGGAGAATGATAATACAGTTGATTTGTGGCATAAAAGACTGGGTCACATTGGTGAGAAAGGGATGACTCAGCTTGTAAAAAAGAATATGCTATCTGGTCTGAACCAGATACATAAGAAGAAATGTGTAGATTGTCTAGCAGGGAAACAAAACAGGGTTTCTTTCCAGAATTCTCCTCCATCCAGAATGAAGAATGTTTTAGATCTGATTCACTCAGATTTGTGCGAACCAACTCACTTGGTAATGCACAGTACTTTATGACTTTTATTGATGATCATTCTAGGAAAACGTTGGGCCTATGCTCTGAAGACTAAAGATCAAGCGTTAAAATCATTAGTCGCTACACATGAAATTCAACATAACAATTACGAATTATGTCAAAATTCTAGCAATGGGTTTCCAATTAACGATTCAATGAACACATTAAAATCATCATCTCACAATACCGAGTAGGTTCATAAACAAATAATTGAACAATAACGAAAATCTGATTATCCATACACCAAACCCAAATCAATTAACATAGGATAAAACAATCAATTTCTAATAAGAGAAAGAAACAACAAAATAATAAAAAATACTTAACCCCGGTCATCGACGTTGATGTCGCCTCTGAACCGATATCGGGATATCTAGCTCTTCATAGCTCTTTCCTGAAAAAATGCTTTAGCTCCCATGTTGTAGCCCCTACCGAAGACCCCTTTATTTTGCCTCTTCCTCTTCACTATTCACTATTCACGATGGGTCAATTTAATGTGCGGTTTTTTGTCCACACATACTGTTCACTCCTCCTAAGCCCTCACTGTTCACTTCCTGCACAATGTCTCTCCCTCATTTAGCCGCAGCTGCAGCTCCTCTTTGCTTCTCCCAGCTACCAAGCCGGCCAGCTGAGCCACCAGCCACCTGCTCCTTCACACCAGCTATCTACCGCAGCCCTCACTGTGCTATTGATGGGACGAATTAAGTTGGGGGTTTTCGGTCCACCCCCAACTGTTCACAGCTCCCTTGTTACTTCTTGTTTACGCCCTTCTTATGCAGCATGACATCTGTATATGCGTTCAATGCAAAACGCAGACGCATGCTTTGCGTTGAACGCAAAACGCAGATGCATATGTTGCGTTTTGTTCTTTCTCAGCTTCCCATATCTGCTGTCATTTTTCTCATTATCTGCTGCAGTGTTACTTCAACGTTTTAAGTCCAATGCATGCAAAATCATGTTACCTTCTTCTTCTGCAATTGTTTTATATTTCTTGTCTATTTTTTTCTTCTTACTCCGTAAAGGCAAGTAGATATTAATCTTCAGAAAATGGCCTAATTGTAGTGCTTTCGACTCACTTTAATTTCTTTGCTTCCAAATTATACCTAAAATCATATATAAAATAAAGTGAGTATCTTAAGCATTTTCATATCATTAATCGCTAACTGTAAATAATTAAATGTATCAACAATTAAACACATATCAATTTCCCCCACACTTAGCTTTTGTCTGTCCTTAGCCAAAACATCCAAATTAAGCTCAAAGACCCCAAAACATTTACTCAATTCCTATATTTTCCAAGACAATATAATTACAAGCAAAGATAGTGACTTTCAAAAATCCTAGCAAGATGTCAACATTCCAAGCTTTTACTCATGATCAATCAACATTCAATATCTTTA